>VZRO01005779.1:14699-102304 GCA_013397915.1 Daphoenositta chrysoptera | reverse complement strand
AAAAAAAAAAGGAAAGGAAAGAAGAAAACCTTTGCCTGAGCAAAGATCGAACCGCCCAGGAAGCAAACAGCACGCCGTGCAGAGCCGCGGTAAGAACCTGGGCGGGCAGATTTTCAAAAGCGTCTGCTCCAAAAAACCAACTTCCTCCCCCTCTACACACGAGATTCCCGGCTGCCGGGTCTTAAAGATGCAGTAACAATTTTTGGGATTACGGGATACATTATCGTTCTGAATCATCACAAGACAGGCAGTTAAATAAAACCATCTAAATATGCCAAATAAGAAAAAATGTTTTGATACTTACTAGAGGAAATAGCACCTTGATTCTTCCAAATACTGTCACTAATTCCTGTGGCTCTCAGTTTCTTACACCTGATAGCTCTGTTCTGTTTGGGTTTTAATTAATGAAGTAATAGAAGGACGTAAACTTTTTTCAGATTTTTGTCTGTTTCTTGTATTCGCATAAATTAATTATTGTATTTAACTGGCTGAACAAACTAAATGAGGGCCATGTGCTGTCTTTACCTGCGAAGATGCAGCTGACATCAGAACATCGGTTTGCACTGCAGTAAGTTCTTCCCTGTGCTCACCCAGTGCTCTCGGCGTTTTTAGATGTTCATTTAAATGAGTTGCCGAGACCTTTTCACGGCTCTCACTGCCAATATAATGAAATAGAAATTCTAATTTGATTTCGTGTTCAATGATCAGGTTTTTTTCCCCTGCACGAACACACTCCTTGGATTTGCTCTCCAAACAGAAGTGACCGATGGGGATGGCAGAAGTACCTGTCAGACACTGTAGTGCTCCATGTGGTTATGCAGCCATTCACAATTATGGCATGAAGACTAAAAGCTTTTCTATTTGATAGTGGGGAGGCAGAGAAAATGTGTTCTATTGCTTAGAGACAGCTTTTATGTGACTCTGGGATTTGTTTGGATTAAGATCTGATACTTCAATCCACAAATACAGTCTGTGTGATTATCCATTAGATGTAAGGTTGGCCCTCTTGGGTAACTTCTCGGTTATGCCTGTAAGTCTAAGCAACTCCTCTGCATGCAGAGCTGGAGGCAGAGGACTTCGGGAAATTTAGGACCAATATCTTATCTTTAATAATAACTGGTTGTACGATCCAGGCTGTAGTATCAATAGCAGTTTTCAATGGCTGAAATTAACAGAGCAACGTAAAGGATAGAGATGTAAAAGAAGCTGTTTTGTTTTACAAGGAATTTGTGACGGGAGTGTTTTTATAGCAGGAAAAAGAGATAAACAAGTAAACAGTGCAGAGCCAGCTGAATTCTTAATTTCCATTCTAAATGTTTATGTCAGGAAAATCCGCAAACGCCAGCTGTTTGTGTCCACAAAGGAGACAGAGGAGTCCTTCAACTTTATTCGAATAAACGGAGAGAGTCCACTGGGGCACAAGCCCGCGGGGTTTTCTCTCTCGAGGGGTGTCGGAGGGCACAGTCTCCTTTCTTTTACCCTACACTCCCGGCCGCACGGTGCCCTCTTCCTTTCTCCATTGGCTGAGGTACCAGGGAGGTGCAGCCTTCCCCAACCGCCTACCCCACATCCCCCTTTGGACCTACTGTTTTACCCCAAAGTTCAGAAATTCAGGCTTGTGCGGACCCATGTCTACTTCAGGAGACAAAACGGTGATAAACCTGCTGCCCGAAGTCAATAGAGCCATTAAGACCCATTTCAAAGACGTTAACACCCATCAAATTGTTTGTAAAGACATTGGCACACATCTTTCCTCTCATTTACAAGTGATTTAGGTAGGAACTTACTGGGAGTATGAAATTTGTAATTAAATATCCATGCTTTTTAAAATTGAGAAGCAAAAAACATGCATGGAAAATCCAGTATAAAATTGTCAATGCAGGGAAGAGGGAATGAATTGGTGTCTTATGATAAATTACAGTGTTCAAAGTACGAGTTACTGAATATTTTTCATTTTCAGGTTACTATGTATTTTTTAAATTTTCGTGAGCTTATAAAGAGAGAGTGTTTTGGCAAAATGTGTGTAACATCAGTGTATCACAGGTAGAGTGAGGAAGGATGGAGTGATTAGAAGGAAGGACACTCAGAGCTAAATATCGTATCTGTCTCTGAAGTACATGGTGAAATTTTTACTGCATCTGTTTCTGAACACTGATTGCTGGTTGTTGCTCTTAAGAGGTGTCCAGAGTGATCTCAGAAACAGAGTTTAAAATACGGCTGGGTGTTGCAATACTGTCACTTTCTGAACTACTGTACCAATGAGGATAAGCTGTTTATCAGCAAGCTGAGTTTGCTATTTCCTATGGCATCTGTTTGAACTTTCATTTTAATAACGGTGCTTGTGATTTGATTTATAATCATGTACCATTTCTCTACTATAAAAACAAGTTGGAAGATCCTTAAGCATAGGGTGAGGCTCTGCTGTGCCTGGGGTGAATGTACCTCTGTCTTGCCTTTGCCTGTTTACGTGGTTGAGTTTGAATCCAATAAAAATCTACTTTGATGCTGAGTTGGCAAGATTAACTAACTGTCCTGAATGTGGCTCTTTCACCTTGCCACGTTTTGTGTTCAGAACCTTGAACATATTTAATAACCTCTGACAGATTTTTCCTCTTTTTCAAAGTAGGTACCTTTCTTTCCCCAAAATAAGCTGTGCATAAATGTACATATAAGTCCCTTCGTTAGTGTGCTGCTTCTGTTGTTAGCACTGGATCAGTGCATAATGGTGTAGACTGATCCAAGTTCTTGCAAACTTGATACTAAGAGCACCTGAAGTCTGAAAGAAAAAGTGTTCTTAGTTTTGTAAGTTACATCGAGAAATGTTTTTACTTTCTATCTCTCACCTCTTCAAAAGGAACAAACTATAGGAAGAGTTTTATTCTACAGTATGGTCATGAATCTTCTCGGGATAGGTCCTCTACTACAGGGAGGAGCAGAGGAGTGAACATCAGCATGACAAAGTCCACGTCATCTCTCCTTACTAATCACCACCACCACTTGTAACCTCTTGTTCAGTTGTTGGTTACAAAGTGGGGAATCTGATCCATGTGTTACTCTATAGGTGAAACGGCATGATTTCTGTGTGGCCATGTGTTCAAGATGAAAAACTTGAGAGAAAAGAGAGGTGGGTAGGACATGCAGATGTACCTGCTCTGCAGGGACTGTTGGTCCCTGGTTTTGGTGGTACTTGATGTCAGACATGGTGAGAATGTGTTCTTTGAGAACAGGTATCAACAATAAATTACGACATAAACATTTGTGATTAGGTAAAAATGCCCTCAAGGATTATAAAAGTCTCAGAGATGGTAGTTTGTGGCTGTTGTTATTGCTGTCTGTAGTTCTGGAATGAAGATGCAATTGATGTAGCAATGTTTGCTGGGAATCATAGGTGCTGTATATTGTGAGACTCCTTTAAATGGTATCTACACAGATCATATATTTGAGAAGGGGTTATAGTAAGCTGGGTTACAAGGCTGTAGGCAGATCATTAAAAATAAGGAAAGGTGGAGAACCTGCTATTGAAGCAAATGAAGTAGAAGCAACAGCTTGCTCACAGCAGAGCATTGACTCTAAGGACTAGAAATTAAAAAAAAAAAAAGCCTAGTGGCCTTACAGAAAAGTCTTGGTTGTCAGAGATAAGAAAAAGAGCTGTCAGAGATCTTATCATCAATGTATTTTAAAGCTTTTCTTGGTGTAAGAGTAGTAAGTGGTAGATAAATAGTTCAGGTCTGTTTAAGTAGGAATGGAACACGCAGTCAGGAGGTGAGGGGAGAAACACCCAAGTTATTTTACTCAGAAGTTTAAGGAGAACGTTGCAAGTGTAAAGCAGAACAGTTGCTCTTTTGAAGAGCTTAAGCTGAAGGTGGTCTAACCATGTGTTTGGAAAGGGGTGGTAAAACACCGTACTGGAGATCTGGGTTAAGGAGCAGGGACTGAGGAGACTGTCCTTTGCTAAAATAATTTCAAGTCAAGTAGAGAAGACATCAGCAAGGATGAGAGTTGACTGGGAATTTGGATGCCACAAGCCAGGATATTCTAGAGAAACTTGTTGGACTCTCCTTAGGCTTTTTCACAATAGCAAAAGTCAGCAGTGCTCAAGGGATCTGAAACTTAGAGGTTAGGGAAACTTAGGGAGCTGAAACTTAGACCACTAGAGAATTCCAGCACTCCTTGGTGCTTGTTTCTCTAGAGTTTCCCACCTGTGCTAAAGCACGTGGTCTTTGAATGTTAGTGACTTGTTTTCCTTTCTTTCTATGCCCTTTCTCTTGGTGGGTAATTTTTGAAGCTTTTCTGCGCAGAAGCAATATATTTGAACTTAGGAATTTGCTGCACTCGCAGTGTAATCCTTGTTTGCAAATACATTGCAGAGCCAAACACTGAAGCTGTTGTTGGTGCTTCTCCCAGCCAGCTCCTGTGTTAATATCTCATAAAATCCTGTTTCTGGAACCTCATTATCTGAATTAAGTTGGAAAAAATCAACAGAAATGATGGGAGTCCTTGATTTGAAGAATATCAAGTTACATGTGTACTCTATGTGTTATGTCTACTGGAACAGATTAAGACATGCAAATCTAGACATATTTTCAGGGCTTAAATATTGAAAAGAGAAGTTAAATACTTAGTTATGGCTTCTTAATATCTCTCGAGTAATGGAATGAAGCTAATAATGGATCAGCTTAAACAGTATCTAAGGAATTACTGCTGGTGAGATAGTGCAGGTTGTGGAAGAATCTCCTGAGGGGAATGAAAACTCAGGCAGTTGGGTAGAGCTAATACCTTTTAAGAAAGTCATTAGAGGAAATTTTGCTTGAATGGGAAGGTGAGACTAGACCTGGTTGACTGTTAAGTAGCTCCTGTGCTTGCCATTCTATCTCAGACATCCTATTCAGTGGTTTTTGCACAGCTTTATACACAGAAGTGAGAATAAATGGGTTATGCAGCCTTTAAAATGGAAGCTTGCTCTTTTCATGTATGAAAGAAGATGGATCAGGAGGGAGAGTCCCAGGTGCAGAGCTTTATCCTTGTGTAGGTGAGCAGCAAAACTGGAGCAGACTTGTCTGCTGCAGAAGAAGCTCCAACAAGTTTCAGCCAAGTACTGGATTCCCACTGACTGAAGAGTTAATAGCTGGGAGTGACAGTTAATTTTCCATAAACCATCAGGGGCTGGGAAGCCCACTTACAGCCTCATGTGCTTATTTCTCTGTCCTCTTTTGTGCTTTAATGGAAATACTTCTGAAGTTTTTCAAGTGTGTGGATTTGTCACAATCACTACCTTGTTTCATCTGTCCCCCTCCACAGCGCTGAAGAACAAAGACCTTCCAGTGGCAGCAGGGCTGGAGCACAGTGGCAGCATGGACACGTGTGGGGCAGCATATTGAGACTGGCCTCATTTACAGTTTGCAGTCGCCAGAACTTTCTGGTCTTGAGCATTCTGAACTTAAAAGCCTAGTTTTGGAATAGTATTTTCCAAGTCCTTTATTTTTAGTATTTAGTATATTTAATATATAGTATAGATAATATTTAGTATTATCAAACACGTTGCCAGGTTACCTGTGCATGTTACTTCACTGAAATGATGAACAATAAAATACTTTTAACTCCTGCTTTTTGTTGAGAATTCCCTGAGACCAGAAGAAAGAAAGGTGAATAAGTCTCTCTGAATTGTAGCTTTCCTGATGAAATGAAGTGAGAGAAAGGTGAAGCTGTTTGTTTTTCAGGCTTTGTTTATTTGAAATTATAACTAGTTGTGAAATAAATGGGATTAGCACTCAACTCTTCTAACCTAACTGAGCTCTTGAAGACTTTTAGAAGTCTGAGTGTCTGAAAGGCAGGTATTGTTGGTGAGAACAGCTGACTGAATTGAAGAGCAAAGTCCTCTATTTTGCAGTAACTATGAGTACAAAGCCAGGGTTATTTACTGCGAGAGGACTTTTCCGAGTTATTTAACAGAAAGAGTGTATAAATGGCACTCAGCATCTTAATTGCTGATGGGCTGAAGTTCTTGTTGTTGAAGAGTCAGACACTTCAAATATTAGCTTTGTGAAGACTCTTCTCCAGAGAGTTTGTATTGTAAATAAAAGCAATAGTGAGATGCGGAAACTTGGAGTACACCCATAATTTTTCTGTATTCTTATACATTGGAAAGATATTTGTACTCAGATAGCTGAATTCATTTGTTGTTCAGTCTAGATTGTTTCTGTGTGTCTCAGTAAAGGAAAAAAAATGACAGTAGAAAAGCCTTATGGATTACTTGAGGAGCTAAAAGAGCCATGAAGTCAGGCACAATTTTTTTTCCCCCAAATTTCTAATTTGAGGACTTCCTACCCCAAAGGACAAGGGCACTGCAGGGAAACAGTGTGAATCTTTGAATCATGTTTTACTGTACACAAGAGGTTAAGACAGTACTGTCTTTGACTTGGGATAGCAGAGATAAAAGAACAAATTGGAAGAAACAAGATACTAAAAACAAAGTATCACATGGCCTTAAATCCAGGAGTCCTAGATAAACTTCATAGTGGTATAATAGTTACAAGAGAATTGCAGGATGTCATTCATATCAACGGTTGTGTTTGAGGTTATATTTTATGTTGCTTCTGCCAAAGATGGGCGTTTGCTACATTTTCTTAAAGGCTGCTCTCAGAAATGTGTGAGAAGAAGATTCACGTGTGGCTATCTCAAACTTGAGCTGTGCAGGACCAGTTCTTGCTGGTAAGACTATTACTGAACCTGGTCAGTATGCAGGCAAAGCAGGAAAGTTACTGTTGAGGTAGTCTTCTAATTGAAGACTAAACTTTTTCCAGGTTATTGGGAGATCATTGACCATGGCATGTGTAGATAGAATAACTTTAACTTAGTTGTTGCTGATGATTTGCATATATGGCCCCTCACCGGTTGTGGTCTGAGTTCTTGGGAGGTGGAGCTACCAAAATATTGCTAAAAACAAAATTTAAAAAGTAGGTCAGGTACATGATTTATTATAGTGACCAGTCTGTATGTGTTACTGCGAGTGTGCATGGTTTTCCCAAAAACTCCGGGTATCATTTGACAGAAAACAGCACAAGGACACCTGTATGTTCAATTTTTAGGAGCCTTTCTGCAGTATACTAAAGTGCTAGCTTTCAGTGTTGTTGGTAAAATTTATTCTTGTGGTTAAAAGCATTTAATCTAGGCTGTCCTTCATATAAGAGCCAATATGCATGTACTAGTATAGACTTGGAGATTATTTCTGTTTCATGACATATGCAAGATTTCCTTTGTGTCTGCATTCTCTGTCACTGGATTTATTGTTCTGGTTTCAGCTGCACAGTGGAGAAAGTCCTGGGACTGGCAGAACTCTTTTAATTATTTTCAAAATTTGCCATTTTTTTAAAAACCAGTAGAAGGGAATGGGTTTTTATCATCATAAATTTACACTAGCTAATTATGAAGATTCTGTTGATCACAGAAACCCTATACCCATACAAAATGTACTTTATGACAAAATTCTCTTTTAAAGTACCAAATAGGTGCAGAGTTTCAAATACCAAATGGTGTGGAGTGAGGCAAATGGTTCCTGTGGATGCTGGTAGTGCTGCTGGGTGCTGGGGGGTTGTCCTAGCCCTGAAGGTTACCCAACTCTGCAATAGCTGTTTACAGCCTGAACCTGTAACTGAGGAGGAACTTGCAATCAAAACTTTTTGAAAGTGACTTGGCCCTGCTCAACTGCATTAAATGAGTGCCTGGAAATAACTGGCATCATGCAAGCAATTGTTTTTTATGGGATGCTCTCAAACTCTGTATGTGTACAATAAATTATGCTCAGCTGTCTCATATTAAAATGAAGCTTGGGTATTTGATTCCTAGTTTGTTTGGTTTTTTCTACTTCTTTCAGGCTGGCATATTTATTCTGCTCCTAAATTCCTGTTTTAGGTTGTCCTCTCACTATCTCATCTCCTTCTAAAATGCAAAATTCTATTTATGAATTTCTATTTATGTATTAGTGTATTCTATTTATGAATTAATGTATTAGTGGCTAGTGCTTTCCAAGGCCTTTAAAAAAAGCTTTGATATCCTCATTCCTTAATAATATTTACTAATATTCTCAGTATTATCACAAAATTAATTACTTTAGGCTTTTCAGAATTTTGTGTAGTTCATATATGGGTGTTAGACTTTAAACATTGTGTACCAATATTCCATTATTGAGTAGATTTAGCAGAGTAGTATGGAGAGCTGGCTAGGTCTGGGAAAGAAACCACTGGCATACTTGATTATTTCCCTTTGAACACCTTAAGCATGAAGAAATAGAGATAAAAAAAGCAATCATTCTGGCCCAAGGTTCTTCCTGTCTAGAGTCCTTACAGACTTCCTAGAGGAAGCAAGTTACAGTTTATATTTGAAACAAATTTTTATTGTAGGATTGACCATTGAATTGGGCCAAATTACTTATTACACCTTAGCTGAGCACATAGCCACAGACAGGTAGAGGCTGTGGAAGAAGCAGGATGACTGGGAGCCATCCACAGGCTGCATTGCTGCGATGCCAAAATCTATTTCCTCAAAAAAATACCGTTGGACGCTTTTCTTCATTTCTGTTTATTATCTGTAGCTGTATTTTGTTGTTTCAGTATCTTAAGTCTAGTTTTTGTGATCATAAAGCATGCCTCAAATTTTTCTGTGGCAGGTCTAAATTCAGTTGTATAATTAATGCTGTAATTATTACAACTATCTCCTTTATTAGCGTAGAAGATAGCCTAATGTGTTGATATTTAATTAAGCACTTTTATTTGCCTAATCTTTATTCATTAATGTAGATTTTAAAATGGCTTTTACTTTTCTTTACTAATTCTGCTGGAAAACTGAATATGAACAGAGAGTAGCTGGAGGAACTCAGAGTTGGGTGATCTAGTGCACCATGAAGAATAAAAACACTAAAATCCTGAGCTCAGTTGTCCTGTTGTTGGGAAGAAGTTTCTCTTTTGCATTTTGTGCTGGTGCAAGCGAATATCCAGTAGCTGTGAGATGTTGTGTGATATGGTGAAGCAGCACTTTCTTGCTTTAAAGCTCTCTGCTTTGCTCTGCACTGGTCAGGCACACCAGTTTGTCAGGTGACTTAGCAGATGATTTTGGGACAGGCGTGTCATCGTTTGAGGAGTGAGGCTTCGTGTGCTGTGCATCGTTCCCTTCTGGCTGTTTTCTCCGAGTGCGTGTTTCCATCAGCACAGGAAGCGTTACACTCAAGGTTGTCGTTCAGGAGCAGCCTGTATTTCTCTTATGACTAACAACAGCAAAACCAGATCTCTGGCAAGGAGGTTGTTACATGCTGGGTTTAGGCACCAAGCTCACAAATTTTTATGGTATTTTTGAAAACAGTCAGAAACAGCTGTGAAGTAAATGCGAGTGCATGAAAACACTTCTTTAGAACTGGATTTTTTCCTTCCTGGCATGCTTGTGCTTTGGGAAGCCACGAACCTGTGTAATTCCCTGTTGGTAGTACAGTCTCTCTCCTTCACTGCTATGATGTATCACAACATGATGTACTCATGATGTATCACAACGCAAAACACATTTGGTACCTTATTTCTAAGGGAGTTTTTAAATACTAGGTTTTCGTGGTTTAAACATTCAGTTCCTGTCACCTAGACATTATGGATAAGTGGCAGCTGCTGCTGCTGGAATGTTGGTGAGAAGCTGGGGCTTATCTTGTAACGTTCTGATTTGCGCTTCCTTAGAGCCACATATTTGGCTTAACTGTGCTTTGGATAAGAGTACTTCCAACAAAGAACAAACCACTTAATTGACTTGCAGAGTTAAATTCCTGAAGCAGGTTTCCTCAAGCTTCTTCTCTGTTTCTAGATGCAGGGATTTGGAGGCAAGCCCTAGTAATTCAAATATATGCCATAGAAGTAAATAAACATTGCGCACAAGAATTAAAAAAGAAAATAAAAATCAATGAATCTGATAATTGACTGTGGCAGGCTGATGGGCGGAAATATGACTGTGGATAACTGTGATAATATTTCATTTAACATACTGAAATCTGTTGGGTTTTTTTTTTTTTCAGGGAGAAGGATCTCAATGCAAAGTTTATTATTTCAATGGAAAAAAATAAAACAACAATCACAAACTTAAAGGTGAGTAAACACAATTTAAAAAAGGAAGTAGTAACTCAACAGCTGCCAAAATATGACTGGACAAAACTGCACTGTCGTCAACAGCCCTTAGTTGTTAAAATATAGTGTTAAAGAAATACTTTTTATAAACTACTTCTAAATACAAGTTACACTGTTAACTTGCTACACTGTGGTATTCTGAAGACCACTCTATAGGCTCTATCTCATAATTTCTTCAAAGGTTTACCACTCAGGTCCTTACTTAGCTGGGAGATGAAAGCCAACAATAGAATAGAGGTATGTTTCTGATAGCTATTAAATCTTTGATTCACCTGTAGAAGCCTTCTGGAACTCCTGTGAAAATGAACCAAACCCAAAGTATCCATCACTTGCTATAACCTTTGATGGTATATTTTAACATTTCTCTCAGCAAGAGAAGCCATGTGCAGCAAATTGGTATTTGCAAGACAATTTCTCATGACTAATATATGAAAAGGAGTTTCAGTGTGTAGTTTCTTCAGAGTGATTTGGAGCACGGTGAGTGGTGCTGAAGTACAGTGCTAGCTCTCATGTCTTGCACATGATGATTGCCTTAAACAGCAGGTATGTCACACCTCTGTAATTATGACTCACATTGAAGTGCTGTTCGTGGTGCAAGCGTCTCTCTGGCTCCTATAAATTATATGTGTAGCATAATCTCTGATTATAATAACATCATATGTGGACCCATTTAACTGAACCAAAGTATTGTGACAAAAATGTGCTGTGGAGATAGAAGCAGTAAGCTAAAATCCAAATAATTCCTGCTGTGCTGCTTTATGACGTGACTGTCCTTCTTGCTGAAGGGCATAACTCCTCCTAATTTTGTCAGTGTTGTTGAAATCATAATCTGACTTGTCATTATACATTTCTGAATGTGTATAGTGTTATGTTAAATTTGCATTCTGAATATTTATTGTGAAATGTTTTCAATTACTTCATCAGGATGTGTTGTACCAGCTCTATTTTCTTTTTTTGATAGGTACCAGAGGGTGCTACTGGAGACACAGGGCGAGAAAGAACAAAAACATTTACCTATGATTTTTCCTATTTCTCGGCAGACAGTAAAAGTCCCAGCTTTGTTTGTCAAGAAATGGTAGGATTTCTGAATGTTAATAATTGATCTTTTTCCTTTCCCTTTTCTTTGGCTAGAAAGCATTCCATGAAACTTCTTTCCATTGAAAGTGCTTCTTCTGTAATTTAGAAATTTTCTAGGTACCTACGAGTTTGAATTTTGCTTTGTTTTCTTTTTGTTAAACTTACCTAACAATGTAAGTGGCGTGCTTTCTAATATTCCTAATACAGCAGGCTGAATGACTTCTTTCAAGTTCTTTTGTCTGATTTGTATTGTAATGTCAAGTCAAAAAACATCTTTGAGCACTGAAATTGGTTTTGAAAAGCTTTTTAGAAAAAAATCACTTCTGAGAAACAGCCTATAACTTTAATTCAGTTAGAAACACTCTTATCTGGTTGAAGCATGGTGTGGATTTTTTTGGGTGGGGTTTTTTTTTTGGTTGTGGGTGGCAGTTTTTGGGTTTTTGGTTGTGTGTTTTTGTTTTTTTTTTTCCCTTGGTCCAAAACCCTTAGTACACATTGAAGAAGATTCTTTTTTCCTCCTCCCTTGAGTATTCAGCTTTGGAAAGGACAAAACAGTTTTTCTTCCTATATACTCAGAACACCTATGGGCATTATTCAGATGAACAGACAGACCCTTCCTGACCTTGCATTTCATGTGAATGTTGAGCTTGTCAGTTCTTTCCCATTCCCTAATAAATTTGTTAAATGAAGCTCAAGTGGGTTGTGATTGCTGTCTTCTCTTTTGGTTTTGATGCTGTAAGCTTCAAGTGAGAGTAGTTCTTTCCCCTTAAAATAATGCAATGGTTTGCTGAATATCCTGTAAGCCAGCTGGGTACATTCCTTCTTAGTTTGTATCCCATCTATTCAGGAACCCTTCAAATCAGGGATGCTGTAATGGCTAAACCTAAAAAGCCTCACAGTTAAAACCAGTCATAAGAAACAGTAAGTTGAAGCCATTTTTGAATATTTATGAGCATGACAAGTTTTGCCATCATGTGTATCATGACTATAATTGATAGGCAATTTAGATTTGGGATTTTTTGTTTAACCATCAGGGTAAGCAATAGGTCCTCTTATTTTCCGAATGCTTCTTTTATATTCTTTATTTCTTTTATTTCAGTGAGATACTAGGGTTTCATCCAAACATTTGATCATGTATATTCTTAAACTTTCTGGCTTGTTATTTCTTGATGATGTTCTTTTAAGTAACACTTTTTTTTGCTATGTTCTCTAAAATACCAGGAAACATATATTTTATTTGGCCATCATTGTAGAAATACCCTGATTACTTCAGCACTGTGGCAAATTGAAGTAGTAATGTATTTGAGAGTAATGATTTGAACCCGAGGTTCTAGTGAATGGTTTTAGGCAAGTGTTTCAGGCCATATGGTTTTGCTGGAATTTTAGCAAATGCCTTAAACTAAGCATGCAGAGTCAGTTATTTATTTATTTTTAACTAAAGCAGCTTTGATCATGTATTTTTCTGCTCTGATTCTAAATGAATCCTCTCCTTATGCACCGGCTGTGAGTTAAATTTACAGATATTTAATTCTTGGATCCTCTAGATACCTGCCTTTAGATACTTCTGGAAAGCTGTGTTAGACAAGACGTCGTTAGAGGAACCCCAAGAAGAGATTTGTGGTGTTAGTAGGCTCTTGCTGTTACAGTGCAGGTTATTTCTAGAATCCAAATTTACTATGAAACAATGAAGTTAATTCTTGTTAAAACAACCATTTGCAAAGTCAGGTTGAATGCATACAAATAGATATCCATGTTGTAGTCTATATTGATGTCCAGTTTCCAGATATAAGTGGTAAGTTTCCCTTTTCAAAGTTTTTCCTTCTGGTGCCATTTTGCCTGTTTCAGAGTGGGTCAGGTAGAGGCAAGATTACTATAACTTGCCCATGTCAGGAGTCTATAGAAAAAAAAATTAAAATGCCCATGTAGTGATGGCTGCAGCAGCCTTGAGCAATAATTTTTTAAAGCTGTGAGTTTTATGTTTGGTAGTGATAGGATAAATCATAAACATGGCTTCAATGTCTGTGTTCAATATTTTGCTGTTATCCACAATGTGTGTGTTCCACAACCCTGGACACCTCCTTCATCTGTACTGGCAGGAGTGTGAAGTTCTCTTGTTCAGCTACAAAAATACAGGTTTTCAGGTGTTGTTTTAATTATACTGTGTGCAACACTTTGAAAACAAAAGGAGTTTTTAACCTTAGGAATGCAATTCCTAAGCATATACTGCACAAGCTATTATTTTGCTTGTGTTAATAATTTCATATTTAATTGGAAGACTTTGTACTTAAGCTCTTATCAAGTTGCTGCAGAAATTCCAGTTTACTGCACCAGTGGCATAGAAGGGCATCTTTTTTACATTCGTCGTGCCAGGGAATAAAATTGATCTTGATTGTTGGTGATGTGGTTGCCTAGTGCCCTTTGTTCATGGTTGTTATATTTTTCCATTTGAAAGGCAGAAAAATAAGAAGTGGAAATCTGTCTAATACTACATATCTTATTAATATGCCTTGTTGATGCAAAATACACTTTAGTATTCCAAAGTTAGAGTGGATATGGCAGTTTGCCATCAAGCTTCTTAGTTAGTATTCCTGACAGAGAAACAAATAGAATTTTGATGTTTACTGCCCTTTTGTGACAAACCAGTGTCCCATCCTGACAGTCTTTTCTTCCAACCTGTGTGTTAAGCCTTTGTGCTCAGACGAGGCTGACTGCACCTGTTCTATGCACTACCTCAAATCACATGCAAGACATACACAAATTTTTGGAAAAGAACATTCCATCAAAACAGTAGTGCGTTAAGACTTGGTGGGATAAAAACTTGGACACAGAGAAAAATGGGGGAAAGAATAAAGTAGCTTTGGCTGATCTGTATGTTCCTCTTTTTTGAGAAGCATAACGGATTACAGCACTGTAACTCCTTTGCTTGAGGGAAGGTCAAGTGAAGTATTCCAAAGGCATGTTTGAGGATTAGTGATTAAAGAAATTACCCAGCACTCCTTCCAGGGAGAAGCTGTGAGATTATACTGTGTGTGTGCCCTTCACTATTAAAAATGGCTTGTATGCCTTGGCGAATTTAAACCATGTAAAAGTGCAGACAAGTAGCCAAGCTATGTGAAACATCTGTGAGATTTTTGAAAATCATGTCTAGGTGGTGAGACATAGATTAATATTTTAATTGAGAGAAATGCTGCACCAAGTGTTACTGCATGCCCAGTGAGGGGTATGTATTGAAATGAGGGGTAATGGTAATGAAAGGTCTGGCAAATCTGTGAGGGATTTTGGAGCCAGTATTGTAGAGGAAGGTGGTGAAGGCATCTGGTGAGACCTGAATTTATTAGGTGAGAACAGACTCCCATATTATGAGATGTGTTTGCTAGCCTAAAAAGCATTGTTACATGAAAGTAACTTAGGGGGAAAATACAGAGAAGATTATGGGTCATGTTCTTACACTTGATTAAAGCAAAAAATCAAAACCGACCAAACAAAACCCTCCAAAAATGCAAAGGAAGAAGCTGATGGGATCACTGAAATGTTTCGTTTTGAGAGGGGACTGCATATTTGCAGAATGTGGAGAGATGGTGAAGATACTAAAAGTGAGTAGATACTAACAATAATGAAAAGTGAATGGAGTAGCTGAGGTTGCTGAAAGAAATTGGGGCTTTAGAAAAGAAAGTAGTGATTTGACGTGTCAAGTATTTCGTGACAGAGAAAGAAGTAAAAAACAAACCACTGCAGTGCTGTAAACTCTTTATGGTAGTAAGATCTAGTATTTTATTTGGGGTAATTATTTCCCCTCATATAGTAGATATCACTGTGTTTTGCCATTGTGTTGTGGTATTCTTCAATATTTGCCATGCTGGGCTGATGACAATCTTTTTCCCCAGGCTTCTGTTGATTTAAATTTTTTTTTTTTTTAGGTTTTCAAAAATCTTGGTACGGATGTGCTTAAATCTGCCTTTGAAGGTTATAATGCCTGTGTTTTTGCATATGGACAGACAGGATCTGGGAAGTCCTACACCATGATGGGCAATGCGGTATGTTGTATTTTCACAGAACCATAGAATACCAGGTTGGAAGGGCCTTCAAGGATTGCCTGGTCCAACCTTTCTTGGGAAAAGTACAGTCAAGACAAGATGGCACAGCATCCTGTTCAGATGGATCTTACAAGTGTCCATCGTTGGGGAATCCACCACTCCCCCGGGGACATTATTCCCATTGCTGATTGTTCTCATGAAAAATGGTTCTCTTGTATCCAACCCTGTTCATGGTACAAACCATGCCCACTTCTCCTGCCACATCGAGTGAGCAGGTGCATTTTTTTTGTTGCAATGGATTAAAATCGTGCTATTTCAGGAGCATGTTTTATGGAATTTTTAATACTGCTTCTGTCTGTATGCTACTATCCCTTCCCTGTGTTACACCTTCTAGCAGTAAACAGAGGTTTTGGAAGCTGTTTCTTTTATAGAAAAATATTTACAGTTGGAAGAAGTTTATTTAAGTAATGCTTGGTTATTTTGGACAAAACCCAGTAATTTTTGTTCAGTAACAAAGCCAAAAATTTCAAATGTTACCGCTGATTTTCTATGCCCAACTTGAGACAAAAAAAAAAAGGAGATATTGATTCTGAAGTGCTTTTTCTGAAGAGATGTGCTTTTTAAACCTCTTTTGAAAAGTCAGAAGACTGAAATAGGTCCTTACAGAAGGCTGTCAGGTGAGAAGCAGAAATTGGGCATGAGAGTAGTTCATCAAACCCTTATGAGATTATACAGTAAATTTAATTTTAAGGATTATGTCCTATGGAGCAGTGCAGGAAGAGGAAGGTGTGATGGGAGGTATTTG
Source organism: Daphoenositta chrysoptera (assembly GCA_013397915.1). Taxonomy (NCBI): domain Eukaryota; kingdom Metazoa; phylum Chordata; class Aves; order Passeriformes; genus Daphoenositta; species Daphoenositta chrysoptera. The sequence goes on along the minus strand of VZRO01005779.1, from coordinate 86,237 downwards.
GCAGTTTGTGAGGAAAGGGTTGAGAGGTTTCTTGCAGTTGCCTCCATGAATGTCCAAGGACAGAGAGAACCTGCTAAACTTTTGGGAGTGGAGCAGTTTAGAAAGGCTGACTGATGAAGCCTATTTGCCAGGCAGCCTCTGCAGGTTTCATTCTTTAATCCTTGGGAAAAGATATATATTGTGTCTTCTCCCAGAAGAAATGAAAAGGGAAATATAACCACTTATCGCTCTTCTGAAATGTAGTAAGATTGGGCTCTTCACACCTCCTTTGGCTTAGTAGAGTAAACTAGCTGTAAATCTTTTTCTTTCAGTTGTCACAAAATAAGGAGCTTTATATTTAACTTAATATAATAAGCAGAATAGACTTTTGTAACCAGAAAAGATCTCACGACCTAGATGTGGATTTCTATTTCAGAAATTTATAGAAGTGACATTTTTATGAGACTACCTCACTATATATAATGACTGTAATCATCAAAACAGTTTGCAAATGAATAGGTGCTGAAGTTTGTTTGACACTATTCACTAATAAAGGTCTAATCTTCTTGGCAGGATACATAAATACTTTAATCTGGCTTTGTATAGAGTGCATATAAAATATACTCAGCTGGCAAGTTAAATGCTTCAAAATTGATGGCCCTGTCAGAGAGACTACAGTGCTATAAGAAAACTTGAATTGGAAATAAATATTCTTTTTTCCCTACTTGTCTTTAAAAAGCCTGGGTTCTGTTCTCATCTTGTTTTCAATATTTGCTGTTCTTGGCTCTGGAAGGCTTCTTCTGCTGTTCTATGTACAGCAACCATTTCAAGAAATATGAGGGCCAGTGTTAAACAGATATACTGAAATGAGCAGAGATCAGTAAAATATCAGGAAGGTCAGACTTGGGTATGCAGAGAAGGCAAGGCTATGGGGGAATAAAAGTCTTCCAAGACTTGAAAGGCTGCTACAGAAAGGACAGGAATAATTTGCTCCTTATGGTCAAGGTAGATGGGCAGAGCCCAGTACATTTAAATTGCAATAAGGAGGTTTCTGGTTAGATAGCACAGAAGGAGAATGGGCTTTTAATGAGAAAATTCAGCTCTGGAGTGAACTACCTATTTTGGTTCTTCTGAGTTCCATGTCTGGAAACTGTAGGACAGAAAAAAAAAGTAGTCCAAGCTGTAGTTGACCCTGCCCTGCAGCTCCAGGGGTGAAAATGAGAAAGTGTTTAAATATAGTTTCCAATAAAGAGTGTGGATTCTTTCCAATGTACGTTTTACTAGCCTAATACTCTGGGAACTGTGTGTGCTTCTTTTCTCATCACTGTATTGCTGTGGTTGAAGTTACTCAGTTAGAGCTTGTACTTCCTATTTTAAGCCTCTCTTTGTGGTTGCTGAATTATGTCAGACTGTAATGATTTGCCTAAAACTTTTGATAGATCTTACATGTTTTTTACCCTAAGCTTTAATTAAAACTATTCAGGTGTTTCCAGGCATGAGATGAAAGAAAAGTGTTTTCCCTCTTCCATTGTTAAAAAAAAAAAAATATAAAATGTATGTGGGAATTTCCAACACTGACCCATGAAACTTTACCTGGAAATAGAGACTGATAATTGACAGATATTGGAAAAGGCTGCTCCTCTATTGCCAGAGGCAACTGTCTCAAAAAAAGCCTGATTAATCTTCAAGTTTCTCCCTTACTCTAGGATTTTTTTGGGTTTTTTTTATTTTTTAAACCCAAGGTGCAGTGATGTGAAGAGCTAGGAATGATAGGAGCAGAGAATAGATTATTATTTCAAAGAATGAAGCTTGGTTTGAGAAGGATAGAGAGGCTCTGATTAAGAGGAGGAAGAAACTGGGAAAAGGCAAAATGGATGGATAAAGTATAATTTAAAAAATAGAAGTGACTGGATGATGAATTGGGAATTATGTGTGGGCGAAGAAAGGAGGAAGAGGAGCTCGGAGGTGGCACCTGGAAGAAGATTGCTGTGACAGAGAATGCAGAGGGAAACTGCAGAATGAGGGCAGAAGGACCAGTTCGGGAGCAGACTCGAGTGAGCTTGGGCAGAACGGGTGTGATTTTATGTAGGGGTCCAAGCAGAGGAGAAATCCTTGCCCATGGAGCACTTGCTCTGACAGTTTGGAGCAGGGGGAGTCCTTTGGCTTTGTGTTTTCCTGTTGCCAGTTATCTGTAGAATCCCACCAGGCAAACTCTTAGGTGCCTGCAGTGCCTGGGCTATGCTCACGTTGAATGTGTGGTCTGTTTTGTCCTAATTTGCATCCTGCTTGTTTACAAGGCCCCCGACTCTAAACACAAGAGCATTTCTTGTCACAGCAATGAATAGTTAGTCCATCACGTTGAATCTCTTACATGTTTTTAGACTGGAGGCAAATTACAGCTGACAGACTGTTTTGTAAGCTGCTCCTGAGCCTGGAGCTCTTACCCCAAAGCTCATCTGTATGTGTATGTCCTGTCCTGTTATTCCAGGGAGCTTGGCTCTGAGGAGGTGCCTGCTGTCTCCCTGAAGCAGTGGGGAGGAGATGTGCTCAGTGGGTAGCTGGTCACCTCCCTAATCAGCCTTGGTGGCAATGGGGCAGCTGGGAGCAAGCAGCCCCATATCAGATGGGACCAGAGCTGTGTGACACTCCTGCTCCTCTGCTGCTGGAAAACCCTCCCCACAGCTTACTGCTTGGCTGGAGAGGGCTCTTCTGGACCAACAAAGTGCCAGGTCTCTGGGTATCTCAGTGGGATAGGCTTTATTCAGTTTGCTTTATTAAACCAACCAAGCATTTCATGCATAAAAACTCTTTATCTGCAGAGACAAGCATTCAGAAGTTAAATATCTGATTTAATTTGGCTGGATTGTGGGATACAGCGAATGAAGGTTTAATTTTGTCAGTGTGTACTAATTTGTTCAGAGGACCTTGCTGCACTTCTCAACACAGGAAGGACTGTGAGCTGGGGATTGGGGTTTAAATGAGAATGTCCCACGGCTGCATGTACATGGCTCTTGTCCCATTCTCTGCAGTCGTTGCCAAGTCCACAGTGAAATGAGATAGAAGCAGTTAAGATACCAGTGAGATAAGGCCTTACTCTGGGGAGCCAGTCTCTGCCTTGAGCAGTTGGGATTATTCAAGCTGACTGAGAGGGACAAAATGTATTCCAGTGGCAAAGAAAAAGAGCTGGTTGTACATTCCACACACAAAAGGGTTAAAGTGGCATGGTGACTGCAGTTAAATAAAGGGCAAGAGAGTATTTTCTGAAAAGTTTTGATTTTTCCCCTCTCTGGATCCTTAAACTTTCCACTAGTCACCTAGGGTTTTATCTTTCAAAATACATTGTGCGTGCATATATAGCCTTGGAATTAAGAATTGTTATTATTGCAGGGTGATGCAGGTTTGATACCTCGCATTTGTGAAGGATTATTCAGCAAAATAAGTGAAAAAACAAAGCGGAATGAGGCATCCTTTCGAACAGAAGTCAGGTAGGTCTTGACATGTCAAGAGTCTGCAGGTTATCAAACTTGTTTCAGTTACAACCACTCTGTTTCACCTTATCTCTGAGAAAAGTGCGTGTTTTCCAAAAATAACTTTTTGTGCTTGGCCTCAGTCCTAAAGGTGATTTTTGTTGGCACTTGTAGTCAGAATGCTCAGTACTTGGACCTTCAATCCAAGAGCTGTGCGTGTTGCTTCATTTATATGATAGTGAAAATGCCTTTGCTACTGGACAGCATCTTCCTTTTTTTTACCCTTTATTTCAGACTGACATTAGGAGATCTTGATCTTGCTAATGTCTGCTTTCCTTCCACTTTCTTCTTGCTTTTTTGGCTTTTACCTTTATGATACAATACCTCGTAGTCATTATTATCTTAAGCCAACTTTGGATCTATTGTCTTTTTCCAAACATCTTGCTTTCAAACTTGTGTTAATATGGCTTTCCTTTTGTAAAAGGCTCTTGAATCAGTGAGTGGCTTTCTGTTCTTTTTCTTTCAGTTATTTGGAAATTTATAATGAACGTGTGAGAGATCTTCTGAGACGGAAGTCATCAAAAACGAATAATTTACGAATACGGGAACATCCAAAAGAAGGGCCATATGTCGAGGGTAAAAACACTTGCACTGTTTTACACTGCATATTTTATTACCTTTATATATTCTAAAATGTAGTGCCTAATTGTATAGGGCATTTTATATTTTAAAATATAAATTATGATGGATGCAGTGCTTTGCTTTGGTAAAAAGCATTGAAGGAATAGGCTCTCATTTTGCATCGCTACTTGCTTTTCCAATCCTAAAATTATTAGAGAGTTTTTTATCTGTAAATTTATAACACATTTCTAATAGTGTTAAGAGATGCAAATGGTTTTAATAGTTTGTTGACTATAATTTATAAATCTTAGATATTTAGATGAAATGAAAACCTATTAGGATCTAATTGTCTTAATCTGTTCTTTACCATGACTCCATGTTCATGTCTCTAGTGGGATTATGCTCATGTTACTGCATTAAATAATTTAGTAAGATTGCATTTTTTTTTTCTTTTTTACTGTATATGTGTAAGTTGTCCATTGTTCATATGAGGCCTCATTCCTTTCCTTAAGTGATAAACAAGTATGACAATAAACACTAATTGCAGCAATAAGTTGCAGTAGTGAGGGTAATTTGAATCTTCTTGTAAAGAGAATTAAGGACATGTATGAGCATACTGTAACACTCTGCTTTTCTTCAGACTTATCTAAACATTTAGTCCAAAATTATACCGATGTAGAGGAACTTATGGATGCAGGAAATATAAACAGGACCACGGCTGCAACTGGAATGAATGATGTCAGCAGCAGGTCACATGCCATTTTCACAATCAACTTCACTCAGGTAACAAAGCAAAACTCCTTAGAGAGATTGGACATGTTTCTTTAGAGCACAGTTACCTGCTTACATGTAGTAAACTCCTTTTCTAGTGACTCCTGCTCTTCATTGTTGGTTTTGGGGGCTTTTTAGGAAGCCCACAGATGACCTGCTAGATGAAAAGAACTTGGTGGTGGGGGAGAAATTGAGTGTAAATTTGTCTGTGCATGCTATAACTTGTTGAAAGCTATATATATATTTATATACACGTAATATAAATGTTGCAAGCTTAATAAAATGAATGCAACACATGGTCACTGCATCATGTAAATGACAACTGACAGTGTCATAGCTTGTCTGCAAGTGGCTAAAAAGTTGCAAATATTACAATTTAAAGAAATAATATGGGAGTTATGCAACAATTCATTATCAAATATCTTTCAGTGGCACTGCTAATAGACCTGTCTTCTCAAGATCTGCTGTTGTAAACAAGTTAAATTCAGTCATGTCATGAAAAAGGCCACTAAATTTGATTCAGGATAAGTGAAGTATTTCTTAGCTTAACGTAGTTTTCTCTGTTTTATTTTTTCTTTTCTGTAGGCTAAATTTGATTCTGAAATGCCTTGTGAAACTGTTAGCAAGATTCATTTGGTAGATCTTGCTGGAAGTGAGAGAGCAGATGCCACTGGTGCCACAGGGGTTAGATTAAAGGAAGGAGGGAATATTAACAAATCTCTAGTTACTCTGGGAAATGTAATTTCTGCCTTAGGTAAGTCTCTGGTTTTTGTGCTTGTCTGTCTTGAGGTGTTTTTAGTCTTTAAATACACTTGTGTTTACTTACACAAACAGTGGCCTAACACATTTTTGAAAATGAATGAAAAAACATAATTTTAATTTTTTTTCTGCCTCCTCATCACAGCTGATTTATCTCAGGATGCAACAAATCCTCTTTCAAAGAAGAAACAAGTATTTGTGCCTTACAGGGACTCGGTGTTGACTTGGCTGTTAAAAGATAGCCTAGGAGGAAACTCCAAAACTATAATGATTGCCAGTAAGTGTTTTTAAATTACTCTTTTTGAATTCTGAATAGTTCATGCTTAATAGGAGTGGATGTAAATATTTAGATTCCAGATTTTTTGTTAAGGCAGAACATGGTTTACACATATTAGTAATTTATTTCTTTCTGAGCTTTCTAGTAAGACTCTGTCTTTTACTTATGCTCTGCAGAGTGTAATTAAAGCTTTGTGCATCTGGTCAATACTGGTGTGTGACTCAGTTGCTGTTCCAAACTGTTGATTTTTGTTGCATTAGTAGCAACCTGGTCTCTTTTCACATTTCGTTTTCCTGACTGTTCTTGTAAAAAAATTCCAAGAAAGCCTGTGAAGTATTCATATAGGACGTTTATGTTTACCAGGGAAGTGTAAATGTTAAATAGATTGACAGCAAGATTTCTTTGCAACACTTGGTTGTTAGACCTGATTATCCTGATACAGGTATCTCATACAGTGTTTACTCATGCAAAGTTATAGTGGAAGTGGAGTTAGCTGAAGAGTTGGAACAAACTGTGTCCATACTGGTTAATGACATATTTCTGTCTCTTCACCCACATGGAATTTATCTGACTTTTAAAATATAAACTGACTTCAGTAAATGAAACATATATGGTGCTAGATAAACAGCTTCTGATTTCATGTTCTTAGCTATTTCACCTGCTGATGTCAATTATGGAGAAACTTTAAGTACACTTCGCTATGCAAACAGAGCCAAAAACATCATCAACAAGCCTACAATTAATGAGGATTCTAACGTCAAACTGATCCGTGAGCTGAGAGCTGAAATAGCCCGATTAAAAGCCCTGCTTGCTCAAGGGAATCAGGTTAGCTTTACTTGGAATTTGTATGTAATTTTCCTTGAGTTGTAACGTCTATTTCTAGGATGCAATGAGATAATTGTCTTTCATTACATTGATTTGAGTCAACGAGCTCTATGAGGCTACGAATGAATATTAGTTTCCTGATTGAATGGGTTTCCACACGGCCAGCAGATAAATGTTGTCTTTTAACATAAGGGGGAAAAGTTGTCCTCCCAAAGCTTTTACATTTCTTGTAATATAATCTGGGCCGGAGTGCAGTGTGCTGTGGAGCAGGTAGTCAACACAGCATAAGGAGACTGAGCTGGAACATCCCTTCTGGATCTGTCCTGGTGGACTGAAGAGGTACTTTGTGTAGTATCTTAAAAGAAGCAGAAGGTTTAAAGTATTTAAGATGCGTAAATATGAAAATGTAGGAGTATGAATGGATTTAAACAATACTTTTTATTTGTGTTTGGCTGCACAGTACATTAGAAGGCACATAACGTGTTCAATATGTAAAAATATTTTCAGTGGTAGTGTAAGAAAACAAAAATCATGCTCTGCTTCACTTTTGCATGATTCTCTTTCTTGCTTTGTCAGTATGATCTACTATAAACATTCACTGCACAGGCTCAGTTAACTTTAGCTTCTCCTGTGTTCCCAGGATGGTGAAACCAAAGCAACAGTAAAGAACACCCAGTTGGCTCAGTCATGTTTTCTCTTCTATGTGGTGTCATTCAGGACTGCTAGATTTCATACTTGAGCAAATATAGTTTGGAAGTATCTGAAGTCATACTTCAGATTTGTTTCTAGAACTATACAATTCTGTTTTAGGAGGGCTGTGCAATGTGAAATGTCAGTTCAGCATGGACTATATTGTTAGTAGAAGGGTGCGACTTCAACTGGATTTCATGCTATAAAAAATTTGCTGAAAAAGGGGATGGGAACCACTGTTGGAAGCAAAAATGGATATTGTAGATGATTGAAGCAGAGAGCTCTGCTTTGTTACAAATGATTAAAAAACTCTTCATGGGGTTGAATTACTTATGTTTCTTTCATAGTCTTTAAGAGGGGAAAATTAATTTATTTTCAGATTATGGTTTGATTTAGAGTTAGCAAAGTAGATGTAACTTGGACCCCCTTGAAGTTTGAATGCTTTGACCTAGTTTCAAGCTGTAAAGTAGTGGTTATTGCAAAATAAATCTGTTCAGTGGTAGGATGTGGTAGATGTCTGTGTAGGAGACAATAGAGAACTTGCTTAAGTTAATTAAATTTGTGATGGTTGGTAAAACAGCAGGTGGTGTGTTATGTATGCACAGTAGTATAAATCTCTGTATAATTTCTTTTGTGGGTTTCTTTTGTATTACCAGAACACTGTATTGCAAATGCTTCTGTAGATTACAAAAGTGGGGTGCTGGATTCAGTGTAGAAGGTCACGTACAATGAGTACTGCCTGTGTATTTGTTTTTAGTAATTTTCCTCTTTTAAAGCCAGTTACCTTAAGCTATAGTTACTAAAAATAAGTGGTATACATACTTATTAAAGCAAAATGGATAACTATTCATGCATAATAAATGTTGATATATAATAGAAATATAATGAAGGCTGTATTAAGAGTTACCTGTTATAAATGTGTCTGGTTTTGGTGTCTCAGTGTGTGTGACCATGTGTATGTAGCTAGTGAAAATAGTACTCTCAAACCAATTTGTATTTGAAATAATCTGCTTTGACAGAATTTTGATTGTTCTGTTTACAGTATTTCAAGGTAAAATGGTATATATTGAAGTTTGAAGGAGTTTATGCTAAAGAATCAGAAACGTTGAACAATTGCACTTCATTTGGTTCCCCCAGAAATTGTTACTTTGTTCATTTTGAACTGATGTTTACTTTTTACTGTTTTAGATTGCACTCTTGGATTCTCCGACAGCTTTAAGTATGGAAGAAAAGCTTCAGCAGAATGAAGCAAGGGTGAGTTGTAATTTCATAAAGCAGTTTTTAAACATGTGCCAACAGCACCTGGCCTGGATCAGCGAGAGTGTGGCCAGCAGCACCAGGTAAATGATTCTTCTTCTGTACCTGGCACTGGTCAAGTACGAGGCCACACCTGAGTGTTCAGTTCTGGTCCCCTCACGTCAAAAAGGACATTGAGGTGCTGGGGTGAGTCCAGAGAAGGACAGCAGAGTTGGGGAAGTGTCTGAAGCACAAGTGTGAGGGAGCTGTGGTTGTTTCACCTGGAAAAAAGGAGGCTCAGGAAAGTCAGAAAATGACCTTTTCACTTCTACAACTACCTGAAAGGAGGTTGTAGCCGGGTGGGAGTCAGTTTTCTCACAGGTAAAAAGAGACAGGACAAGAGGAAATGGCCTCAGGTTGCTTCAGGGGAGGTTTAGATAGGGTATTAGGAAAAATTTCTTAATGGGAAGGGTTGTCAAGCATTGTAAAAAGCTGCCCAGGGAAGTGATTGCTTCACCATCCCTAAAGATATTTAAAAGACCTATAAATGTGGCACTTCAGAGGGATGTGGTTCAGTAGTGGCTTGGCAGTGCTGGGTTAACAGTTGGACTTGATGATTTTAAGGTCCTTTCTAACCTAAATGATTCTGTACCCAGTGCTCTCCCTGTCTGTAATACCTTTGCAAGCATCCTCTCACCTCTGTGCTGATGACAGTGAAATGGGGAGTTTCTAAGTTGCAGCAAATTTTGCTCTGGTTCTCTCCTGAAGGCTACTCTCCCTCTGCATGCCATCCTCTGGAGGGGATTTCTGCCTGAGCATGCCTGCCTGTACCATGGAAAAGGAGCTGTCCTCTTACAGCTGAGGGATCAGTCTGTGGCAACAGACTTTGTAGGACTGAAGCACTTTATGAAACTCTTTGAAAGCAGACAATTATTTGAAGTGTTTATCCCTGACTTTCATTTCATCTTACAGTGTAAATAAGAATTTTGTGTTTTGAGGGAGAAGTATTGTAGGTAAGGCAACTCACTGCAGAAGCATCAATGCTCTCCTAAATGCTTAAGGATTAAACTTCACAAAGAATTGCACAAACACTTAGTACTTCTCTGAGTACCAAGTATGAGAATGGTTTTATCAAGAACTTTGGAAGAGATGTGATTTTTTTCAATATTCATTTTCTTTCATAGGTACAAGAACTGACCAAAGAGTGGACTAACAAGTGGAATGAAACTCAAAATATTCTGAAAGTAAGGCAAAAAAATAAATTTTCCTCTTGGCATTTGACCTAGCCTTAGTATTTTTCTTTAAAAAAGTTCTTTTTCTAAGTCATCTTCTTTGGCTCAACTCTTTCTGGTATTCACCATAGTGACCCCACAGTGCAAAACAGCTTCTGTCTAACAAATCTTTAAATTGCTGAATGTTTTCATTGAGTTAAAAATGCAGAAAGCCTGGGCCAGGGACAAGTGGATCTCTCATTTCCTTGGTATTTGTGTTGTATCAACAAGACCTGTGAATAATCACTTCTTATCTTACACTGGGTATCTCAGTGGATGTGGTGCATAGTAGATACAGATTTTCCATTGTCCTGGTGAGATTTTATATTAGTATTTGGGGCATGATTAGGTGGTAGTCTGAGGTTACATTTTAATGGGCTACTTGATGATTCTGTGCATGTGTACAAGCACACGTGTGCATGCACACACACACACAGAGGAATAATTCCCACAATTTCTTTTTCATCATGTTAACTAATATTTTTGTTGCCAATGTTTTAACTGTGTTGTTAAATAAAAGGTTTGATAAAAAAGCTTAAGCTTTCATGATTTGCTGAACATAACTTGTTTGTAGTGCAATTCAAGCAAGCATTTAGAAGTAATTTTTTAATTCCCTGTATCACTGATCTGAAACTTGATTTTTCTTGTATCACGTTTTGATTTCATAAATTTTTTCTTCAAGTCCACCACTGTCTTTGATCTGACTTCTACATGAGTTAAATGGCTCTCTGCTTAAAATAAAAATAAAGCACAAATAGCAGAGAGAATGGAGCAGGGTTGGTAACTATTTAGCAGTTAGCATGACAGAATGGACTGTTTAATGTCTGTCTAGATACTGAACTGAGAATTATCAATTGCATGTTCATCAGAAATGTTTTGGGTACAATTTTATGTTATTTCTGTTATTTTGTTATTTTGAAGTGTCTATACATACATAAAACATTGTTAATCCTCTCTTTGTTCATGTGTGGATTGGGAAGTCCATTGTCACATGCAGAATTTGTGAATTTTGGTCAATTGTGGAAGTGAACATTATGTTGCATATGGGAAATTTTGAAAGCTTTATGTTGGTAATACACTGATTCCTGCACAGAAATTATAGAATCATTAGCTGTATGTAATACAGAGCTGAATACACAGCTGTAAGTAACAAATGCAGCTTTCCCCTGTTTATATGTATTGTTAACTGAACAATACATATAAACAAGGGAAAGCTGCATTTGTTACACATGTGAATCTAAAGGACTTAAACACAGAAGCTGTAATTTCTGATTTTCTAGTACTGAGCTTTTTATAGCTTAATTCATGCAGCTTCTGTATGAACTGCACTCTCATAGGATAGTTGAGTGTATGAATAGAGCTTATATTCCCCTTTTGGGTTAAAGGCAGTTGATTAAACTTTCTTTGTCCCAAACCCCCTGAAAATCTGCAAAAGGTTTCTTAGTTGTACTGTTTTATTTTACACCATTTCACTGAAGGTATCCATATTTTTATTCACTTCTTGTTTAATGATTTGTGAAATCACTGACAGCATATGAGTGGGAAAGGGCTTTTTGGAAGTTTGCCAGGCTGAGTCACTGGAAAGCAGATTTTAAACTTTAGAAGCAATGGTGTTTTTTCTTATGGATTCTTTGTGAGTTCACTGGGGTTTTTGTTTTGTCATTAACGTGCCTCCCTTGCACACAGAGATTGTACATGTTGTAATTTGTAAAAACAATGTAATGATTGTCTTCATTGCATAGCATGGCAGGTTCTTGGTGTTGTTGATTTGCCTGAAGTGCCAAGCCTTGTTTCCAGTAGTGATGTTTGTTTTCATCCTTGATCTTCTCACTGTAATACAAAGTGACACTCGAACCTTCGTAACTTAGTATTACAATCTGTCACCGGTCCTTGTTTTTAATAAAAGCAAGGATATTCTAATGCTTAATAAACTTAAAAATATGTGGATGATGCTTCACCACTGGGGAAAATACTGCATAAGAACCCAAAGTGGTAGTGTTTGGTTTTAAGTCCACAGGCTTTGGGTTATTTCTTTAAATGCCACCAAAGGACTGCACCTTACAGTTGCTTTACATTGCTTCTCTGTCTTCAGGTGTCTTGCAACCTCAGCATTTAACTGTAGCATTTTGCTTTCATCTCAAGCTCATTGGATCTTTGTGTGAATTTTTTTTGCCTTCTCCTAATGTTCTTCCGTACACATTCCCAAAAAGAAGAGGAGGAGGGAAGAAATCCTGTTTGCTCTTTTCCTTAGTTTAGTCCTTTTTGTACTGTTCTGCTAAAGATCAATAATGGGGTCTAGGACGTTAGGATAACCTATCCAACTTTGGATTTTTCTCTTCCCTTGAGGCTTTAATTGGTACAAAACTTCTTTTGATGTGGCTCTTTATTTGACTGCATATGTTGTCATTCTTCTAGAGATCTTTCTTCTTTTAGTGTCACCTTTTTTTTTTTGTCATCTTTTGTGCATGTTTCAATTTCTTTCTCTAACCTTTAGCAGCTTTTATATTAATCTTTTTAAAATGTGTACTCCTTTATATAATTCTCTGCTGGTTTTTCCTTCCAACATTCTTTTAAATTTCTTTTCCCTTTTTCTGGTTGTGTAGAAATTGGTATGACTTTGAGCTTTTGCCTTTTTGATGTATATCATTTGTAGCCAGTGCAAAGGTATTTAAATGCTCTTTTAAAATTATTTTTAGTTTGAAGTAGATTTAAAGTTCCCTTTTATTTCCTTATCCTGTTGTTTGGTTCTGATCATGTCATTCTGATCACGTCAGCTTTGTGTATTGGTGGTCAACTGTGTCAAAGAATGCAGAGATCTATCCTCAGAGTCTGTTAAAGGACAGGGGTTTTTTTGTGTGTGTGTCTAATTCTTGTGACCAACAGTTTAGCTAGTCACTGCTTCAGCTGCCCTTGTCCTGTTGGGTTTAGTGACACCACCTCACTTGCATCAATAATGCTAATTCTGCTGCAGCCCTTCACCCCGTGCTGTGTAAATGTTATTGAACACTGTTTATCGATGTTTTATTTGAGTATTCTTTTTCTTTTTTGTGCTATTTGGTTGACTACTGCTTAGTAGTACATATTTATGCCTTAACAGTGGTTGTTCCTTCATGAGGAAGAAAACTGTATGAAAACTGCTTATCTTCAAGCATTAATATCTACTGTTTATATCATGCCTCTTTTTGGGGGAGATGAAATACCCTTGACTTGCCGTGATGAATAAATACAGACTAATACCAAACAATTTTTTTTGATGGACATACTCATCTAAGCAGGGGAATTTCCTTTCTTTAGGAATCTTGGCTACATGCAGCAAAGACACTAGGAGACCAAAACTCAACGCAGTAGTGTTGCTCTTTATGAGGTGTAGATTAGGGTGGCAGAAGCAAATATATTAATAATTTGCTTTCCATGGTGGGTTGCATACCACAGTGAACTCTGTCAAGAGCAGTTTGTTGTGTTCTGTATAAATGCTGCATTTGTCTACATTTATTTGCATTTCCAGATAATCTTTAAACCACAGTTGCTGAATGGTATTTAAACACCGTTGTGTGGGTTCTTGTGCCTGAAACGCTGGGCATACGTCTCCATTTTGCTGTTTTATGCCTTTTTGTTACTACCTATTACCCATTACTGCCTTATAACCGTGACCCACTTGTCTGCTTTTCCCCTTCTCACTTGTGGTGTGTTCTACTCCAGTGTGTTGCCCTTTGATGAGCATTTGTTTTCTTCATTCTTTCATGTCATTGTTGGAACAGGCTGAGTCCTCAGGTGAGAAGTGCTCTCAATTAGCACCGTCTGCTTTCACCTAAAATTCTCGTGTCTACTTCCACTTTTTATGGCTGTAGGGTATAGAGGAGTTACACAAGCTCTTGGGCTGCCAAAAAACAAACTGTAGCACTTCTAAAAAGTATATAGGCTTTCATCCTGCCCTTAAAAAGTGCATGTGAGTTTTAAGGACTTCTGGTCACATGCCTGTGGAGAACAGGTTCTAAAATTGGTTCTATTTACAGGTCAAATGAAAAAAAAAAGGAGTTAAAAGACTGGTGTGCATTTGTATATAAAACAATGTCTACATAATACTGTATTTAAACCGTTCAAAGCTTTGGCATATGTGTTTATTTGTGTGTTTGGCAGGAATTGTTTCTTTTTTTTCATATTTCAGTAAGTGAAGAATTTTTGTAAACTTGTTGCTAGTTAGACATATTGATGTTGCATTTTGGTTATAATGTCTGTTGTTGGCTGTGTTTGAAGGATATCTGTGTACTTCTAAAAGGAGAATTATGTCTGTACTTTGACTTGAACAAATCTTGTTTGATATTTTATAACTTCTTCTGTTTGTCATCTGTTTGTATTAGAAAACTCTCATTGCATGCTTCCAGTTTTTGTTTCCTTTCTACAAGCTATGTCATCTGCTTGAATTTTTAAGAGGTTTAAAAATCTCTGCAAAATTAACACAGGATTGCACAGCTGTGGGACTGGCAGAAAGAATTTAACTCAGATGTTGCTGCTGAATTTGCTTTCTTTTAGAAAATTTGGTAGAATAAATAGAGTAGCAACTCTATTCCTAGGGATGTTGGCTTTCTCAACAATTGTTTGCCCTCCAACAATTATGTAAGATATGTTCATTTATCAAACTGAATTTGTATGGAAAGGAAAAGTGTCCATTCACGTCAAGTAGTCTCTTATTATTATGTGATGTTTAATAGAATTGCCCTCAGCTAGCTTGTGAGTGTTGTGCCCAGGAAAAAACATTATGCAAGTTTTAAGAGGGCTGGTGTTAATTATTCTTGTTCATCTTGGTCAGTAATCACACAGTAAATGAAAATAGCATCTTTTCTCTAGAAGCCTGCTTAACTGTGGTATTGATTTCTTGCACTAGATGTCACTGCAGATACAAGAATCAGGTTCTTCTGCATGCTTAATTTGGATTTAATTCAGAGATTTGCAGTATCTTGAATTTCATTGCTGTTCGCATCCACTGATGTAAGTTTATGAGAATGCCAAAACATTGCTTTAGCAGCAAGTCCTGAAGAACCTGAGTTACTGTTCTGACAAAAATACTTGTGAACAACAATTCACAGTTGCAATGCACTATGAAGGGATTATATACATTAAGATTTATTGCAATTATTTTTCAGTGCATTTTTCAATCCTCTTTTTCAACTGACAGTATATCTAGAATGTTAGACAAATTTAGCTAAAACCTTTAAAATATATTTATTTTCTTAACTTTGTATCCCTGATATTTCAGAGATATAAAAGATCAGTTTCTAAGAGAGGCAGTATCTTTTATTTTACCAGGTAATACAGTTGAGAAAGCAAACAGGCTTTTGGACATCGAGGTCTTTCATGAGGTCACTTCTGCTAATTACTTTCTGTGAATATTGCAGTTGGTACACCAGGGGCAATGATATGCAGTTCCTATTTATAACTGCTTCTTTTAGCATTTTTCTCTTGATTAATCACTTACGTAGATTTATAATTGAGTTTCAGTAGATTAAAATTTAATAAGTTTGTTGGGTTTTTTCCATCTTTTTTAAAGAAAGTTGTCTGATAACAAGGGCATGTTTACTGTTCTTGGTCCTTTTACATTATTTACCCACAGCTCCTGTCTCCTGAGCAGTGACAAGTAATATCAGGTTTAGCTCTCAGTTTTATTAGAGTTTGTTTTCTTATACCTGGCCTTGTGCATTATGTATTTATTTCCCAAGTGCAGCAGTTACTAGCAGTGGTTGTAGTTTATAACATCATTTATTCTGGTCAGAAGATTTCTCCTTTGGAATTTGACTCTGGACCGAGATTATCCAAATATGACTTGCTCTACTTTAAAGAGACGTTTTTTCATACTACCTGACTGACCAGATGCCATTGTTAAGTGATGATTATTACTTTCCCTAATAATCCTCCTTTCTTCAATCTGGTAAGTATACCTAGGTTAATGCAAACTGAGAAGAAAGAAAAGAGAATGGAGAGAATTTTCTATGAAAGCAAACAGATAGAAACCTTTTAAGGTGTTATATGGTTGTCCTGAGAAACAAATTGCTTTTTCTTCAGAGGAGCAGCTCTCATTGCTTTTCGCTCACCAATGATTTTTTTCAGTGCTTTGTCCATCTCAGCCTTGGCTTGCTGTTGTCAGAGCATGAAAAAAGTGCTGAATTGGGAACTGGTGCTACTCATCTACTGTAGATCTTTTCCTAATAGGAGCAGTATTGAAAGGGTCCCAGCCACCTGAGGAATGCTGAGTGCAGCAGTCAAAAGTAGATTTCAAAAGGAGTAATTGTCTGCTTTCAAGTCTTTCTGCCACCTGTGTTCATCTGATTAAGAAATCTCTGTTTTCGCTTGAAGCAGCTTATAGCTGCTTGTGATGCCTTTGTGGTGGACTGACCACTTCTAACTTTCAGTTTCTGCTAGAAGGTTGTGATCAAGAGACGCCTAATGCTATTAATTGTTTTTTATTTCAGTTTTAAACTGTCTTTTTCTCTTGAAACCAGCTGGGCCATAAGAGAAGCACAACTGGGGACTACTGTTTCTGAGCTCACCAACCACCAAGTGAGCCAGGGTTGAATAGTTTGGTTGATAAGGCTGTGCATTCCAAAAGAGGCCCTCCAGTGTCTAGGAGTAACCACACTGCCAAATATTTCATTGCCCTCCTCCTTCCAAGTGGGGCCCTGCATTTGTAGATTATCCAGGACATGCTTAGCTTTAATGCATCCCTAGAGCTTCTAGGTGGTTTTCAAATGAAAGGGAGTCAAACAGAATGGGTTGCTTTTGAAATCCTTTCCACAGCTCAGATGCCACTTGTTCAACAATTCCTCCTGGGCATTTGGTTTGCTTTCCTATTAGTTATCTTGTGTCAGGAAGGTGATCTAAATTGAAGTCAGTGGAAGCTCTTGAAAGAAGAAGAAGAAATATATTCAAAAATGTTTCTCCTAAAGGATCAGCAGAGAAGTGTTAAGAAAGAGAAAGACAAAATGTAAATTTCTCTTTGGATTTGGCTATGGGATGGGAAAGAAGCATTCCAACATCAACAGTTTAGACGGACCCCAAATTTATATTTGCCTCACAAAGGAGCCGTTTCTAATGACAATGTGGCAAAAGTCTTCGCTGATGTGTTGCTAGTCCTGAAGTCTGTTTTTCCTCCTTGGTGGTTGTTGCTTGCTATTATGCAAAGTCCTTTTTTCTTCCTCCATTTTCTTTCAATAGCATGGGTTACACGTTGATCCGGAGGAAGACATTCACAGATTTAAAGCAATCTATTACTTTAGGTTCAATCTCTACAGAAGTAGAGGTGAATATCTAGGTCAACAGTAAACAGAAGTCTAGATAAGCGAAACACTTAATTCTCCCATTGCCAAGAAATACACAAACCCCAAAATAGCTTTTAAAATTAATAAATGTGTTTGCTATGAGCCTAGTTTTTTTCCCCCTCTACAATTCCCTGACTCATTTATCATCCAGCTTTAGCAAAAAATGAGGTAGGAGTCCTGTAGCTAATGGTCCACTGCTTTCTCGATTCATTCCCAGAATAAAGTCTATGAAATTAATTATTTACAGGTCCTGTAGAAAATACGTTATCATGTAATTAAAGGCTGTTTTGTAATGCAGAAGAAGAGATGAATGAAAATAGCCTCTTTGTCTTCCAGCCAGGCCTTTCCCCCTTTTTAGATATCAGCATGAAAAACACTGAGGGTGGAGTTGCTGTCTCCTAGGTGGGAGCTATAATATCTCCTGCTTGGAAGCATCAGTAATGGCAAGAAAAGCCTTGTTCTCTGCCCCAAATGTCAGTGTTGCTGTATGTAGATTTACTTGTCATTTGAGGCTGGCCTGTGCTCAGTGTGTTCACACACAGGAACCTCTGAAGCCTCCTCCACTTGAGACAAACCAGATTTGCTCTGGGTGCCTTCCTTCCTGAAACAGCAGAATAGTTTTTCCTCAGCCCAGGCTAGCAGGTTTTGGTCAGTGGAGAGATGGCTGCAGAATCCAGCATGGACTTGTGGAAGGTCTGATTGACCTTGGTGGGTTCCACAATTACAGTCATATACAGGGAACATAACAGAAAGGCAGAGGAGGATTTTAAGGTTAAGATTCTATTAACCCGTGGAAATTGTATCTTACTGTATCCCTAACCCAGGGAAATTTGAGAGGGTCTCCTCCCGAGAAATTTTCTTTTGGCCATTTTCCTTTAAAGTTGCTAGTCTCTTAAGACCTAAATTGATTAGCTGAATTTAAGACAGTCATTAATACACTTAATTGAATTATGCCTGGGAGAGAATTTGGTTATATTTGGTTTTATGTTTAAATCTCTGTAGTTTTGTCTAAGTATAAGCTGCTTTGCACAGTAAATCTAAAAATTTTCTCTATTATTAAAATAACATATTTAAAAGTTTAATTTCATAGATTGCTTTTGGTAAAGCAATGTCAAAGTTTGTCTGGTTTCAACAAGTAGCTTTGCTTACCAGTGATCTTAATACACCTGTCACCTTGTTTTCAATAGGAAAGATGTATTGTACATGTTAAATTCAAGGTTACTTTGGTGTTACACAGTCCTTGTTGGCAGCATTTTTGAGAGATAGTTTATGTTAATGAAGCATTTAAATAATATTTCAAATGCCTAGTCTGCCTTTTGTTCAAATGCTAAGATTTAGACCCATTGTGAGGTCTTATTTAACTTCTGAAAATGTGAAACTTGGTGTCCTGAATGCCTCAAAGGCTTAGGATTGAAAGAGGGGATTTGCTCTCCATCTGTTATGGCTGGTGATATTCACTTGCCAGTCATTATAAGTCATTGAAAAGTACTCTATTATACACCATATCTGTGCATTAATCCTTTATTTTGAGGTCATTTACATAGTGGAATGAATCACCTCCAGGAGATCTATAGTTTTGAGGTGCAGTAGTACCGGTCAGGAGTCACTGCAAATTCAGGTGAGACACAAGGCTGCCATAATACACAGCATTTGCACACTCATTTTATTCAAATCTCAGTAAAGTTATAAAAATAACATCAAGCTTTTCCACTGAAGAAGAAAAACACCTCGTTTCTTACAGTATGTAAATATAACAAATGCCATACCTCCTTTGGAGAACACAACTTCCTCTTTTATTGTTTTATGTTAGCTGACAAAAAGTATTTCCCTGAACATTTTTCTCAGACTGCAGAAAAGGTGACAACTATCCAAGTTAAGGTTCAAATCAGTTGGCAAAATGCAGTAGTCAGTGGTTGCTTCCTGTGCTTTGTGTAGATTCCTTTGCATTTTTTCCCTAAATGTACAGCAGGTTTGTGTCTTTCAAGGAAGCATTATTTACTGTTAGTAGTTGGCAAAGCTGTGCTGGTTTCCTTTCATTGACTCAATGGGCCCTAAATTTTAAAAATACTCAAATGTGTCAAAACTGCAATCTGCCAAGAATGCCATCATGTCTTGTAGTCTAGATTACAAAGTACAGTGCAAGACATTCCTCCCTTCTGAATTTTTCCATTCAATTTTTGCTGAATATACCAAAAAAAGTCGTGGGAACTTTACCTTTCAGTCAATATGTGGGATGTCTGTCTTAGCTATGAAATATGATTTCAGTATTCTTGTTTTTTATTAGATATGATAATTCTTTTGACCTTGGTATTAGGGACTGATGCCAGATTATAGATATCTCAGTATAGGTTGCTTTTATTTAATTTTTTTAAAGGACACTCCCCTTTGATTCATATGGTACCTATTTCCTGTGACTATTTCTGGATTTATACTCTTTTCATCTTGTCCTTTTCCTTTATTTTATGCTTATCTTCTTTTTCAACCTACCTTTTTAGAGGGTGCTCTGATCTTGTTTGACATCTGTATATGTGGTTCATTATTGTGTATAATAAAAATTGAGGTCCTTGTATGCTGAAGCATTTGGTGTCCTCTTATGTTGTTCTTTAAAGCAGTTTAATTACTGTATTGGGCTGTTGCAAGTTAGAATGACTTTCAATTTTTATTTCATTATTAAAATTGTGAAATGAACTATAGTTTCATTACATGTAAGTAAAGGACATGGACATTTCCCGTGTATCTTCTGGCTTTCAATCATTTCACTAGAAATGCTTCAATTTAGAGAATTCAAGCCAATTGACAGATTACTATGTATAATTATACAGTTTTTATATCTGTATTTTTATATGCTAATCTTGTATAGTATTAATGATAGGATTGGAGTATAGTTTTAGATGAGATATATTTCACTGGAATTAGAATTAAGGGAAGATGTTTTGATAAGAAAAGTTCAGTTTCCCCAGCTGAGTTTACCTGCTTTACAAAAGAATAGCATCAACAATCCTAGTCACTTTGTGATGAACAACCAGTTGCTAATGTTATTTGTGCCAGCTTAACACAGCAATTATTTTATGGTTTGGGTACACAAAATCAAACTGCTAGTTTTTAAAGGGCACTTTATCCTATCTTTTTGTAACATCCTCAAATGTTTGCCTTGATATCAAATAGAATGTATTTTTTTGTGATTTCTGCCCTTTTAATAGGCCATTAATTTGCATTAAAAGTGTCACATAAGTGACAACTTGTATTTTCTGTAGCTGACTTAGTAAAACCTAGCATATAATGTCTGGGAAAGAAGGTAAGGTGATTATACCATCATCAATTTCCAGAAAAGCAATTATAAACTCTGTTCTCAAAATAAAATGAATGAAAAATTATTTGGTAAAATATTACCCTGTGTAACTAGACATTTAAAGCTAAATGCAAATGTTAAATTCAGAACTTTACTCTGACTAATAATGTTTCCCTCCACTAGTAGATTGGTCAAGGGATGTTAGAAATGCCTTTTGGACCTACTTTCTTTTTAAATTTAATTCTATATCCTCTTGGCCAAAAAAAGAAAAGCTGTGTGATTCTATTTTTGTGTGTGTATATAAAGAAATAACATTTAAAGACATCCTGTGTGTCACAGCGGTTGTCTTTATAATGGGTAGTTGTATCTGATGATGATGAATTTTTCAGTTCAAGTGAGTACTTTATTCAAAGATTTGTTCTTAAACTACCAGATCATAGCTCAGTTTAGAAGTGCCACTGTATCAGTTAATACAGCAAACTTAATACATCGGTACAGAAGAAATGAGATTTCACAAAAGGTTTTATATCTCTCTCTATATAAATGTAAATGAATTTACTGTATCAGGATATTTCTGACAGCTGAGTCAGAGCTGAATTCAAAGATACAAGAATTTAAATATACAATATAATCCCTTTATTTTAACTTTGACTTAAATAAGTGGTTTTCTGTATCCTGAGTCAGAATTAGTTTCTGCTCTTCAGGTGAGTCCATTTGTTCTAGCAGCTCCCAAAGAAGAAAATCTTTTTTTTGCTCCCAGCACTGCAGCCACTTATATCAACCCAAGTGCTCCTTTGTGGATAATACTTGGCTTGCTTTATTTTCCACAGCTTGTGAACACATCTTAAACACTGAGGGAATATGTGTACACTTTTCTGTTCAAGGATAATTCAAGCTAAGAAGCATGTGGGTACATTCAGCTTTCTTCAACTGCACCTTGAGATTTTCCTAAATTTTCTGAATTAGTAATTTTCAATAGGGACAGTGACCTTTCATGCTCTTGTCATTTGACTTATGGATTCACCACTTCTGAAAATTATGTAGCACAAATGAAAGTGAATCAAATAGTGGATTAAACCTAATAATTTCTCTGCCTTGTAATAGCAGACCTTAAATTTATTTCAAAACAGGTCTGTCTCTCTTCAGAAACGTCCTTCCTATGCCACTGAGGATGAAAGAGGGGCAGTCTGACTACTTCTTTTGGGCCTCTTTCTTTTCTGCCTCTCACTGTTAGAGATCAGATTAATAAAGGTCTATTGTTGGTGATGTTTCTGTGATTTTATTTTGGGGCAAAATTGCACCATTTGGCATTTGAAGGCATCATTGCAGAAGCTTTTGAATTTTTAAGCCCAGCGATTAAAGTTTAGGAGTTACTCCAGGTATCTTATTAAGATTCAGTGTTTTTTAGTAAATTGTATCTGAAGATAAAAGCTAATTTACAGCCTGTGTTAAACCAAAAAATATTATAGTTAATCACAGCTACTGTCTGCTTCATTTCTTATAAAATTTCCATTAACAGGATGCATTCTGTGTGTGAACGGTAGTCATTTACAAAATAGGACTTTAGAAACTTAATTAATTTATGTTCTTCAATTTTAGATCTGAATAAAAAAGCAACACATCTGTTTTGAATCACAATTATGCATGATTTATTTCTGATTATAGTAAAAATGTTATGAATATTAAAATACTGGAAAATAAAGAACCATATTGTTTCTTTATTCTTAATTATTTGTGAGCTATTTTTCTCACCCAGTGATAATTTCTTTGTCTCCTGGGATGTTTATTTTTTCCTCTGTCAGGGACGCTGGCAAATGCTTTGTTGTGCTGGGGAAAAAATATTCAGCCTTTAATATTTTATCAATTCCATTGGGCTGAAGGTGCTGGCAGTAACTGGTCACCAGTCCTCAGGGTCTTGTCTTCATCCTTGTTAAATGGGAACATTATAAATTATATATAACACTAGATGCTACTCAGTAAATATCTAATATGTGATAGGTATTTTTGACTGAAATTACTTTTTCCCCTGAACAATTAATTAAGCTGTATTTTTTAGGTTTATGATGTGACTCTTTTATAATATCAGGGAATATCTGGGTGCATTTTGAATGTCCGACTTGTACGTGAATCACAGCTTATTTTTTTCTTTCTGAATGCTGGAGAACTTTTAATTCATCCATTACCAGAGTAACATTTCCCAGTTTTGTTTTGCAGAGTCTTATACGTTGTGTTATCATCTTATCTTTTCCAGATGTATAATAGAATTTTTTAAACAGTATCAATATTGAAAATGTTTTATTTTCTGCAGGGAAATGAGATTTTACATCTGCTTTTTTCCTTTAGACTTGCAGGTTGCTGTATTTGGGAAAATATATATAACAATCTATCCGTTGTTTTTTCTTACAAACGGTGTGGTGTCTTGTTTGGCTCTGGAGAAGGCATTTGATGACTTGGAAAAGGAGCAGTCACGCAGCTGTCAGAAAACTTATTTTCCACTTTTACTAGTACCAGGAGAAAAGCGTGCTCCTTGTAATACACAGAAGGAATACTTGCTGACATTGCCTGTGCTTCATGGATTGTCAGGGCTTAGTTCTTTTACACAGAAAAATACATTTGTCTTGAAAGACGGTGTGTGTTTGTGTGTGTGCACATTCACAGTCTCTATTGTTGCTATATTCCAGACCTAGAAGCCAGTAGGATTCTGTTTCAACTTGAAAATTAAACTTTTTAAATACTAAAACTTACTTCAAAGTGATAATTAATTTTTTATTTATTGAATAGGCTGTTGTGCACTACATCATACAATACTTTATCCAAGGTTGAAGTCTCCCACTTGCAGTCCTGAATGATGCTTCAACCTGTGGATGGCTGTACAATGTGGCCCAAAGGAATTTTGAAGAATTGAAATTATGTGCTGTGAATATTTCTCTACATTTATTTACTACTGGCAATGCTTCTCTTACATTGCATGGTATTTTAACTGCTTTGGTTTACTGAATTGTCAGGTGTCAGGGTTTTTACTGTGCAAGGTTCAGCTTATTTAAAGGACTGCTGAAGAGTTTTCAGTGCTCTGTTCTTTAGCTATACTGAATGCTGAGGTGTTTAAAATTCTCCTTACCATTATGAAAGGTGGCACATAGCTTGCTTTTAGACAATGTTCTTTGTTACACTCTTGATTGATGTTCCTTTTCCAGATAATTCAGCTGTTTATCTGGTTTCCTTCAAATAACACCTTCACAGATCTCCTTAACAGCAAGCTTGGAATGGTTAACAGAAGTAAAGATGTCAGGTTTAAAATGTAAAATCAAAAAATTCTTTCTTTGGTGTTCTCCTCCTACAGAGGAGAAGTTACATTAAACGTGGTTTAGAAAGAGAAGGAAGGAGGGGTATTTCTTGCACATCCTAATAAATAGACTTTTGTCTTTTATAGGAACAAACCTTGGCTCTGAGGAAAGAAGGGATAGGTGTTGTGTTAGATTCTGAACTGCCTCATCTCATTGGCATTGATGATGATCTTCTCAGTACTGGTATCATCTTGTACCACTTGAAGGTAAATACACATCTGTGTTTCCATAGCCTTTATATGCCTTGTGATTTTTTCACTAGAAAAATAATAGTGTTGATTTGCTATCTATATATAGTGCTCATTACGTTACTATGGTAAGAAAAGCTCTTTATGCTTCTCTGCTGTTGTAAGAAAAGCTCTTAAGATGTTGCAAGTGATGAAATTAATATATCTGTTTAGGTTTATCCTGAGAATCAACTAGTTAACCAGAGATAGGTGTTTCATATTTTTATCTGTGTGTATTGGTTTGTCATTCATGTAATTATAAAGCTTGACCTCAAAATCCAAATCTAGATTGTCTTGAAACTACAAAGGTGGTTCTGCACTGGACAGTTGAAACTTGAATTTGTTGATAATATTGTAAAATAAAGACTGTGAAAGCATTCTGAAAATGCTATGTGATTCCCTCCTTTCATGTAAGTTTAAATATCTATTTCATTCAGGTTACCCTGAGAAAGTGGAAGCATAAATTATATTCTTGTGGGGGAGATGAGGAGATTTCAACTGGAAATAACGTGTGTTTCTCTCTTAATTAGGAGGGCCAAACATATGTTGGCAGAGAAGATGCTATGACAGAACAGGATATTGGTATGAAATTTGGCATTTTTATATTCTTTCTTCTTCCAGTATAGTAATATATGAACTAAGCTTCATATGTTCTTTTCCCCTTTTCAGTTAGTTGTTCTGTGTTTTGCGTATTTTAATTTTTAGAAAATCTGGAAGCTGAATTGCATGGGATTAACTTCAAAGAGCATGACTTCTAGCATAGCTTGTGGGCTTTAAGTATATTCATATACTTGTTACTAATTTATTTCTTGCTTCTCTTGAAATAGCATCCTGTAAAAATACTGTTCTTTTTCATATAGCACCTGTCACAATTATTGTAAAATCATTCTCTTAACCTTTGTATAATGACAGCATTGGTATACTATTATACCTAAGATAGTCTTGGGACTCAAGATTTGAATTTAAAAAAATTCTGAAAGTTGGTAGAAATCTACTGATTTTCCTACTGATTTCTTACCAAAGCAACTTACTGCCAGATCTGGACTGTCCTATCACATAAGTTTTACATAAGTTCCTGGAAGGCAGTTTCATTAAGTAAACTGCATCCTTTAATTCTTGGGTGAGAATCTGAGAGTCAAATAACTTAGTTTGGTGTATTTTCATGGTTCAAAAGTTGCCTGGATTTAAATTACTATAATAAATTCCATGAAACTACCAAACTTGTGATGCTTTGGGTTATTAAACAATAGACATAATCATACATTATTTGAAGAAAAAATGGAAAGTAGCATAACTGGTTGATAAAAGCCCTGAATGTCACAGAACATAAGGACTTTACTTCAGGCTTCCTTTTGTCTACAATGGCATATTATATCCTGTCTTTTCAGATTTAAACATTATTGCCTTAAGGTCTACAAGTTTTCATTATTTCCTAGTGAAACTGATCAAAGAATCTCTCTCTACAAATATGGGAATTATACTTTTCTGTTTTTTATTGGATGGAAAGGAGCATTTGCTAATCAGGCATCAAAGCACAGGAATAAAGAGCATTATACCAAAAAAATTGCAAAACCAACCCGACACATTTCTTTCCAATAGAATAAAACAGTAAATGTTTAAGGCATTCAGGATGTGATAAAGGAAGGAAGAAAACATTGTCAAGAGAAAATATACTCTGATATGTAGTGCAATGTGTTCTTAATAAATTATTATTAGCATGTTAATCTTACTGGTTGTGAGGAGTCTAATTATGTTATCTTATTTCTTTGTGTTTAGTTCTCCATGGCCTTGATCTGGAAAGTGAGCATTGCATCTTTGAAAATCTCAATGGTACTGTGAACCTCATCCCACTGAACGGAGCACAGTGTTCTGTGAATGGTATTCAGATTACAGAACCCACACACCTCAACCAAGGTACTACCTAGCCTAATGTCATTTTTCAGGCAGCCTCTTTGCTTCTTCCTGGCAGCAGCACTTGAAAATATTTGCATGTATATAAAGGGGTTATTGTTTAATTAGTTTTAATTTCATGTCTTCTCAACTACAATCCAAAACCACCAGGAAAACCCCATGGTGTTTTTGTTGTCAAAGAAATGCCATGTGGTGAAAAGAGAATTTTTTGTTAATTTCAACCACTTCTGTCTTCATTTGAAAGACAGGTGTCTGCCAAGGAAGGCGGGAACCTCCCTTGGAATGGAGAACATGACCCCTTTCTCTCCAAATTATTATAAATTGAAATTAAGGTGCTTTCAGGCAAAGGTACAGGAAAAGGAATAACAATTCTTAGCTAAGTATGGATAACAAGGGGAACAAACCCCAGTAGCTGCGGCAGCGGCTCCGAGCAGAGCAGAGCCCAGCGCTGCCGCTCTGGGCCCGGGCCCTTTCCCCTGCGCTGCAGTTCCGCTCGCGGCCGCCAGGGGCGCTGCTGGCTCCCGGCCGGGCGGGGCGGGGCGGGGGCTCCCCCGGCCTGCAGGGGGCGCTGTGGCGCCGGCTCTCTCCCTCACGGGAAATGGCGGGAGCGCCGGACGGCGACAATGGGCTGTGGCAGGAGCCTCGGAGCGGCGGCTGGGACGGCAGGTTGGGCACACCTGCAGGCAAGAGGTAGTAAAAGCTCTGCAGCTGTAGCAGGGGCCGTGGGAGGCAGGGGGTGTGGGTTAGAGTGCAGCAGAGAAGCCCAGAGCAGCAGCAGAAAGCAAGGGAGCTGGGCTGTGGCAGCTGGGCTCCTCCTCTGCAGCCGCCGCACACAGCCAGGGAGATGTGCCCTCCATGAGGGGGTTTGGGGTTGGGGTCCTGGTCTTTTCCCCTGAGGGACCCGAACAGATGGCAAGGGTCCTTTTCCACTGAGGCAGGGTGCCAATAAGGTCCCAGTTCAATGGCAAAGG
Organism: Daphoenositta chrysoptera; assembly: GCA_013397915.1. Lineage (NCBI taxonomy): Eukaryota > Metazoa > Chordata > Aves > Passeriformes > Daphoenositta > Daphoenositta chrysoptera. Next base: position 59,289 of record VZRO01005779.1, on the reverse strand, counting down.
CTCATCCATGGCAGGAGAAACAGAGCAGGGCTGGGCTCTGGCGGCCACAGCGAATTTCCTCCCGCCGCCCAAGCATCAGCTCTACTGTTCTCCTCTGAAGCCAAGAGAGCAAGAGAGCTAAGAGATGCACCCAGTCCCCTTTTCCTCAGCCCAATTCCCATGGTATCTCTGCCCCTCCAAGAAAAACCCTCAGATAAGAGAAGTGAAGCCAGGTGCCCTCCTCCCCTGAGCTGTGGCCACTTCTTCTGTCTCTCTTAAGTACCAGTCATTATTGTTTCTTACCAACAAAATGGGAGAAAATTCCCTAAGAGAAAGAAACAAATCAAAAAACAGAAAAATCCTAAACCCTGACAACTTCATCATCTTGGCTATGATTTGATAGTTAAGCTTTGATTCTGTTCATTTTTACACAAAGTGAACTCCATGCCAGATTGCTGTAATGTTAAGAAAAAGAAGATAGATCTCTACAGGACTGAAATAATGTCAGAGACACCCCTACCCCTCTCCCTAACTTTCAGGTTATTCCTATTTAAAACGATTGCCAAATTCTCTTGTACAGCAGGAGATTGACCTGGAGTATCCGTTTGCTGCAGTTTTAGGAAATGACAAAAAGGGGGAGGTTAACCCTTAGGGAGGAAGTTTAGGGAATTACAATTTTAAAATAAAAATTTAAAATCTGGAAATTAAAAAGCAGCCGGGACAATGATATATCGTGTTGACCTGGAATGGACTGACTGCCAAGTGAGCCTGGTGAGTGCTGCAGCAGACCTTCATGATGTTTTATCTTCCAGGAGCACCCAGAATATTTTCCCATTTAGCAAGAAGCTGAAAAAGCTGCTTAGGAGTGAGGCTGTGACACAGCTCAGCTGCTTAAAAACCATCTCACTTTACTTCCTTGAAAAGAAGCTTTCAGAGTAAGCTTAGCCTAACACAGGAAGAATGCAGTGTTAAAAAAGGGCAGTCTTGCATCCTTTCTGAAATCTATCAAATACTTCTAAAGGCTGCTTGCAGAAAGCAAGGAGTTTTGGTGTAGAGAGGTGACATTGACTTTTTTTTTTTTTTTGAGTGCCTATTTCTTCATGCAAAATGAGAGGCACATGTGCTTGTTTCTATTACATATAGGGGGAAAAATGTCCAGCCCCCTTGGTCTCATGTTTGAGTAAATCTCATGCATAAATTGTTAACAACAGAAACATTGACATTAATAGCAAATAACACTGTAAACAAACAAAAAAAATGAGTTGTGATAAATCATCTTTATTTTATCCTGCTGCATTTTAAAGGCAGAAAATGTTCAGTGCTCCTCAGAAGAAAGTAGGAGTTTGGATGCTATTTCCCTCTTTCAGATGCATATTAAACTTGATTTTTGTTCTGCTGAAAGTGGAAACACGACTTTTTTCCCTCACAAATTTTTTTAGACAGAAATTTGCAACTCGAAGGGGAAAGCGTTGTCTAGGGTTGCTAAATTGTAAAAAACATCTGTATATGCTGACCTTTTGTGTGTGCAAGGAGACTGGGTCTGAGAGGAAGGTGGCAACCGTGACATTAGGTGTGCCAAACTGATGAAAGCACTAGTTTAAGGACTCGTGTGCAATCCATTTATCCCAGCTGTGTTAGCATTTAGTCTCACAGCATGAAGAGCCAGCATCCTTAAATACCTGCTTTTAGGTAACACTGATTAACTGCTGATATATTTAAATATTTCCGTTCATCATTAATAGCTGTTCATTTGAAAATGTGTTAAATTGTTAGACCATCATGGAGTTTAAAAAAAGTAAGAGGCATGGTAATTAATTGCCACTTCCTTCAATGGCTTTCCTCCATCATTTGCAAATTCTGGCTAATGTGGTGTTTTTGTGAATGTAACTGAACCAACAATATTTTTTTACTCATAAGAATATATGGTTGGATTTCTAAAGGTAACTGAGTTAATATTCACAATTAAAGTTTGGCATTTACCTTAAATATATCCTCACCTTAGAACAAGCTTTCAGGGTTTTGAGCCAAACTGTCAACCCTTCTGTACTCAAAAGAGAAACCTAGGAGTTATTCAAATGACCCATCATTTAGGACTGACTCCCATGTGCTTCCTGTTAAGTCTCTCTTTCCTGTCTTCCTTGAAATTTATGAAGTTAGGGACACATATCTATAACTATCAATTCTGAAAAATTAATTAATTTATTTAAGTTGCTTCCACCTAGTAAAGTGTCCACAAATGTTTAGAATTAATTATTTTTATCTTCACTTGAAAGTAACTGAAGGAATTTCATACAGATTTATGGAAGGTAATTCTTTTTGAGATTAGACTGGGGTAAACTGCAAATGTGATCCGAAATTGAGGTGTTGTGTAGACAGCAAGAAGTGACTGTAGTGCTTTTTGCCATTTATTAACTAAGACTGGGTAACTTAATTTGGGTTGATATTCCTAATTAAGCTGGTTTTAAGAGAAGCATTCCTTGCTAAGGACATAATTTCATTATCAGATGGTAAGAATTTGTAGTGATGAGTTTAAGTACAGTTTTTTCATACTGTGAGTGTAATGGAGTCCTTATTCTTTTTAAAAATGCTTCATACCGACTGACAGGTAAATGCTTGGTTCTGAGGTGGTGAACTTGGAAGACTTCCATGTTATGGCAGTAGTGAGACATCACTGACAATATACTTCTGAGTAGAGAAGTATTAATCTTGGTACCATTGTCTTTAAAATATGGTAAGAATTACTCAGAATCTCATTTTTTGTGACCTGTACCTTAACTGATTAAATACAATAATAGATGTGCATTGAGCAATATGAATTATTCAAGGTTCTTCCATCAGAAAATAGCTGTTGGGTATTAAAGTCTAATAATCCGATTTTGAATGACAATAAACTTCAGTATTCCACGTGGAGAAGAAAAATGTGAGAGTACAAATAATGGAGATCTGGAGCTTTTAGTGTAGTTGGATTCAAACCTGACCAGTGATCAGTAGTGGATGGACAAGTTTCTTCTTGGTCACATTTATGGGTGTTCCTGTTGAATCTGCACCTGCTGGTGGCTTCTGAAGCAGCACTGTTAAAGAGTATATAGATCAAACTGGGGCAGCTGCTTCCTCTCCCTATGTTTATTCTTTACCTGAACTCCATGAGCATGATTGACCTTGTGCCAGCCATATTCATGCAGTGTGTGAACGTGTGTGGGTTTCCATTTTTGTTTCAGTAGGAAGAGGAAGGAGTACACTGTATGCATCAGTTAAGGTAGCTGTGACTGTGCATGGTCATACATACACTTGTCAGAATGCATTTTCATTTTGTTCTTGCTTAATGGAAACCTTTGCTTACGTGTTGTGTGTCTGAAAAACCACATGGTACTTTCAGCTGCAGAACGCTGTCAGTGAGTGCTGTGTGTTTTCCTCATCAGGGGCTGTTATATTACTTGGAAGAACCAACATGTTTCGCTTTAACCACCCTAAAGAAGCTGCTAAGCTAAGGGAGAAAAGAAAGGTGAGATTAAATCAGGGTTTGGTACATTTAAACTTTTTCACAATTTTATTCCTATTATGGACATGCCTCGATTGTTGTATAATGCCTTTTTCCATTTGCTTCATGTGCTGTAGTTAATATTTCATCAGAGTAAGAGTTTTTAAGCACACCATTGCTTGTCTAATACTTTTATTTTATGGTCTGTTGTTAGAGTGGACTGCTATCTTCCTTCAGCTTGTCTATGACTGATCTCTCTAAGTCTTGTGAGAACCTGTCAGCAGTCATGCTCTATAATCCAGGGTGAGTATATTCTAAAATACAGTTGTTTTAATTCCAGTCATTCTTCATTTTAGCTGTTTGAAATGTTCCAGAAGGATTATGACTAAAGCAGTTCAGCAAAATAATGCCATGGCAAATTTTATGTTTGTACTTTCTTCAGAATTACAAGTTAACTATTCTTCCTGAGAAAAATGCATTTTGAACAGAAAATTAAGATTTCTTGAGTTCATATAATACCAATACAAGCATAAAAAGGCTGAGAAATGAATGTCTTGTGTTCTCTGTCAGTACCTCTGAGTAAGTGGCCAAGTTAAGATATGGAAAAAAGTTTTATCATGCAGTTACAATGACATAGAGTGCTTATGGTAGAAAAGCTGTTTTTAGTGATTTTTCCACTGTTCCTAAAGTGACTTACAGAGAATTAATGATGTTTTGTTCTAATTTTTTTTCCATAGCTAGGGCCTGTGTTTTAAGTATGAGATGAGGCACTTTAACCACCTATGTGCTTTTGAAAAACTGACTGTAAATTGAATTATAGCCTTCAGTAGTGCAGCTTTATTCCCAAGTTTTACTGTGGGGTTGCTCTTTATCCATTAGAATTTAGGAAGATTAGACAGGTGATAATAACTTCTAGTTAAACGATGTCTGAAATATAGGAATTGTGTTTAATAACACTGCTTCAAATGTGACTGTTAATCTTTTGCTACTGAGCTACTTACAGAGATCTCAAGATTGTGAACTGGTTGCTAATAAATTGCATCTTATTTTCAGATAGAGATGATAAAACTGAAGAAAACATAGTATAAGTATACTTTTCTGTTTCTTCAGCTTTTTAAATAGTTGAACCTAAAAGCTTTCAGTGACAGTTGTTACTATTATATTTTCTGTGAGCTGGGGAAAGTTCCTGGCTGTTATCTCTGGTTATTGTTGAGCTGTTCTGGGCTTTTCCCTGACTGAGAATGTTATTCTGCTAAAATATGGTTATGAATAATTGCATTATACAGGAGAGTTCTGACCTTAACTCTGCAGTCAGCATAGAGTAGGGCAGATTGTTTCAGCATTGCCTCACTACTCTCTCAGATTTACAGCAAAATATAATGGCATGGACAAGGCCCAGTTGAAGGTGTGCTTAAAAATGATTTCCCAGCCCAAGCAGTCGTACTGTCTTCAGATAATGCCAAATCCATGCCTTACAGAAAGGATTTTTCCTGTAGAACTTATTANAAAAAAAAAAAAAAAGAGTCTGGAGGGTTACTTGATTGTCTCTGATGGAGTAGGTTGCAAGGTCATCTGCTTTTTTTTTTCCTTATCAGTTTGCATCTTGCCTTGCTCTCCTGGAAATCAAACAGTATGGATAATATTATTATATTGTCAATATATGCAGCAGTTTTTCAAAACAGCTGTCATTTTTCCCATCTAACATTTCATGTGACTTTACCTTTCTTGGGTGTGATTGTTGGAGTACTCTTGCTCTTGAAATTGAGAATAAGATTAGGTGAAGTACTCATAATATTCCTGAACACTTCATGCCTGTGTTTTATTAAACTATAAACTATAAGCAGAGGGTTAATTATTGATATTCTTCCGTTAGTCTGCATTCAGGTAATATTTTTGAACTGTCTTGGAGGAATAGATATTTTTTCCTGATTAATTTGTGAACACAAGAAAGGATTATGCTTAAGGCTCAAGATGCATAAGGAATGCCAAGTCACTTGTTTGTGAGCAGTAAAACCTATCTGAAGTTGTTCTGTAATCACTGTAATGTGCATAGGTTTTAATAAGTGAGGAGCTTCTGAATAAGCTTCTGAATCATGGAATCATTTGGGTCGGAAGGGACCTTTAGGAGTCACCCAGTTCCAACCTCCCCTGCCATGAGCAGGGACATCTTGGACTTGACCAGGTTGTTCAGAGCCCCATCCAGCCTGACCTTGAATGTTTCCAGGCACGGGGCATCCACCACCTCTCTGGGCAATTTCTGCCACCCTCTTTGTAAAAAAAAAATTTCTCCTTTAAATCTATTCTGAATCTACCTTCTCTCAGTGTAAAACCTTTACCCCTTGTCCTATTGCAGCAGCTCTGCTGGAAAATGAGTCCCCATCCCCATTCAAGTCCTGAAAGGGTGAAGTGAGCTCTCCCTGGAGCCTTCTCTGCTGCAGGCTGAACAACCCCAGCTCTCAGTCTGTTTGCACAGGAGGGGTGCCCAGCCCTCCGTGCATCTTTGTGGCCCTCGACTGGACTTGCTTCGAGAGTTCCAAGCCCTTGCTGGTGCTGGGACCCCAGAGCTGGGCACAGCCCTGCAGGTGGGGCTCTCACCCAAGCAGGGCCTTGGGGCAGAACCACCTCTCTGGATTGCTGCCCATACTGCTTTGGATGCAGCCCAGGACACAGTTCATAGAACTGACACTATACCTGGGAATGCACATGGTTCATGCAGTGTGGAGGTGAGTGTTGTCATAACAGATCAGTGATTTTAAAAAAACAAACACCTGCGTGTCCCCTTCCCCCGCAAAAAAAACTCCCCAAAAATAAACACATCAAAAAAAACCCAACCCAGCAAAAGACTCCAAACCTCAAATGGTACTGTTCTATCTGCTTTTATAATGCTGCAAAAGCAGGCTCTGAAGATTGCACTGCCATTTACCTGATCAGTAGATATCAGTAAATCAGTAGAAGAAAGCATCTTCCATAACTGATACATTTTTATGGACAGCATTGAGGCAATAACAGCTTTTCAGCTTAGGCTGGGGTACCCTGACAATTTTAACTTTATTTATGTTGATGCTAAAGCTGTTTTTTTAGCATCTCCTCTTTGTAACAGCACTGGGATTTTTCTGATTGTGTGGTGAGGTTATCCCAAAGAGATAATTGTTCAGAAGGTTATTTTAAGGGTAACAGGGGGCTGGGATAAATGCAAGTTGAAGAAAAGAGTATATTTTGAATAAAGCAGACTCCAAACTCTACTTCCAGCTAAAAATGCTGCCAAGCAAGTCTGTGCTACAAGTGGTTGTTCTTCTTAGTGGTGACTATGTTCAGCCTGGATGAAACATTCAATAAATCATATCTCTGAGTATCAAAGACAGGGTAATTGTACCCAAAAAGTGGGGTGGAGCATCTTGCATTCTGGAAAAGTGCAGAATGGAAAAGAATATGCTACACTACATCTAGTTTGATCGGGATTTTTTGTTTGTTTGTTTGTTTCATTAGGAGCAATGCTATGAGCCTTTCCTACAATAGATTGGAGTACCAGTTTCTCAGAACATGACATTACACTGCCCACCACCAGTGCAGGCCAAGATTCAGTAACTGGCCCCTTGGGTTTCTTTCTGTGCAATTTTCGTGGCTGTCTAGCTTTCTGCCTGTTGTTAATTTAACCTTTTCAAGATTACTTTTTCTTGCAGTTTCAGTATTGATAACCTAAAGAGGTAGCTAAACTTGCAATTTTTGTAGGTTGCAATAAAGATTCTGGTAAGATCTAGCATCTTTAGCAATCAATGGCAGAACAGTCTGTGGGGTATTACCTTCAGTTGTTGTGAAAGCAACATGATGGACCTTGCTTACTGTATCTGTATCTTTTCCATGTGAAAACCAGTGTTGTCCTTAATAGTGTTTTCAGATGGATGGTCTTTTCCTGTGTGTGCTTTTTGGTTTGGCTGTTGATTTGCCATATGTGGGAAGCTATCTCGCATAAAATTTAGGCTTAACATGCAAAATTCTTTGTTCTACTTCTTCCCAGTCTTTGTCTTTAATCTAGTGTTATGGAACACTGCTTCAGATAATAAGCTTTGGATAAAATAGAATTTTGCATGTAGATTTATGCTGAAGATTTCATTTGTGGATCTTTTCTTAGCTACATGATACTGTAACTGTAAAACTACTGATGAGAAACCTTGGTCTTGTCATGGGCTTAGTATGGGGGGTTTGGTTTGTTAATTTTTTTCTAAATTATTCTCATGAATTAGCATACTGAACGGCATTGTAACATCTCTGTAGTCCTGCCAGTACTCAGTCTTTCCTAACAGATGTAGTATCAGATTGCACTTTTGTGCTGTGTAAATTAAGCTACCGTAGTACTGTGCTAGTAGAACTGACTTCCTTTCTCTGCAGCTTATCTACACTGTTCTTATCACTATATATGACACATTTCCCAGGAAAATGATGTCTGTTTAATTCAACACTGATCAGATTAAGTTCCTTTGTGGTAGATCTACAAAAGAAGAAAGAGTAGATTCTAGTCTTTAATATCTGTGTGTTTCTTTTTAATTTCAAGCTAATATGCTTTTTTCTATTCACAATAGTGCTCATATTAATAAAGGGAATAGATGTTATGTGAAAAAGATTTTTATTAGGATAGACTAAACCAGAAAACATCAGTCTTGCATCTGTGCTTTGTAAAACTCACAGTGACCTGTTACAGGCTGTTGTTTTAGTTTATTTCTTTTGTGATGTTGAGATTTTTTTTGTAGTAGCTTTTTAAAGAAACAAGGTTACTCCAGTCAGGCCTGTCCTGCCTCCCCAGATTCTCTCCTGTCCTGAAATAACTTGGAGCCCACAATGAGTTTGAAGCAAATATTCCAGAGGTCTCAAAAGTGGTGGGTTCCTAAATATATTAAGAAAATAGGCAGCCAGCTAAGGAAGACTGGCATCCTTCTTAATGCTGCAGAAGAAAGGCTGCAGCATGAACACCTTAGAGAATGGAGACACTGTGAATAACCTCATTGTTGGAGCACCTTCATTGGAGCTCAGACCATCTTAGGCACCTCCACGTAGCAATAACTCTTGTCCTCATAGGAGTATTTAATGGTCTAAAATGCATCAAACATGCATTTCTAAAACACATTGGTGTTGTGTTTGGAGGCTCTTGACTGGAGTGGTAATGATGATCCATATTTTGCTTTCGGAAAGAGGCATTTTCACTGAAGAAAGAACCAGTTTTGCACAATTCGTCCCTTTTTCCTGAACAACTTCTTGGGCACCTCCAGCTTCATTTCAGTGTAAGGTAAAACTGATTGTCATAAAGCCACTGTTGAAGGTATCAGGGACAATTCCTCAAAGAGAAAATCACAGAATTTTTTAATCACCGATCTGTTTATATACCAGACTGATTGCTGTGATGGTTCATTTCCTTTGTATTAGATCTCAATCAAAAGTTAGTTACCATTTTTATGCTTATATAAAATACATTTTCCAAATTTTGTGTTTTACGGCAGAGTAAAAACACCAAAAGGTTTTGCTCTGGGTTTTGCATGTTATGTTAGCTGATCTAGCATTTTACTTCACTGTGGCTTAACCAAGCATGGGAATACAGTCAAATTGTTCTTTTCCAACTGTCTAAGCAAAGATGATCTATGTCGGATAGCACCCAAAGGAAATCTGCATTTCCACAAGCCAGAGCTGTATTCCTCAGAGTGTATATTTTTTGGACTGAAGTAATAATGGCATTTTGTCAGCCAAGCTCTAGTTAAGAAGTGATAGCTAAAAGCTCTGAATTCCAGATAGCAGATCATAGCCAAAGGGAGAAATTTTGAGGTATAGCTTTAATAAAAAAAAAGGGGGAAGGAAACCCCTGAGCATATGTTAACCACTCAATTAAGCTTTTGCTTCCTAAAGGCCCCCAAGATTGCTGCTTGTTCCCTTTCAGCACTCTGTGGATTTTGCATCCACTTTGTGGATTTCTGCAGCATTGTTGCTGCAACAATTGTGATCATACTAAAAAGACTAAGTTATCATCATCTATCCTTGTGCTGTAAAGTACCCACCTTAGTTTAATGCAAGTGTGACTGGACTCCTAGTGAGACAGTTGCATAAGAAGCTCTGAATGCCTGGAGCTGGATATAAAAATCTACATTGGCTAATCACTTAGTGATTGTAGAAGACATTTTTTAAAATGAATTTTTGAGAAATAGGGAAAAATTAAATATGGAATTTGTGAAAGTAGTCATTCTCCCTTATTGCAGCCATTAGAAAGATGCTTCTTGAACATGGAGGAATCAAAGTTCGTTACAACAGCTTTATAAATGTTAGATTATTGGTGTATTATTTGCATATTTCCAAGGATAATTTCTTTTTGTTGTATGCATTTCTATGATTTTAAAAAGAAATATTCAATATTATTTTTAGAAACCTATGTATATAATTGTGGTCATGATGTCTTAAACTGTAATTTATCAAAAACTTGAAGTTAACTTGTGGTTCAGTCTTGCATTTTTTTTTTCAGTATTTAGGGACTGTTTCACTAACCTGCATATCCTTAAGATGTAACAAGCCTGAAATAACTGAGTGTGTGTGTATTTGGTTGGGTAATTTAATGCATATATCGGTTCTTTCTGCCTTTTTAATATTTGTTATTAAAAAGTTCCTTAAATAAAAGATAAATCTTTCAAATTAAATTAAGAAAAATATTTGTATACAGCTGTAATAAAAGCTGATATTTTAAAATGACATAAAATGCTATCCCATGCTTATTTAGAACCTTGTCAAACTAAATGCATGAAAATCTCAAAATATTTTAAATGAATGGTTTTGCATTGTGTTCTGTGTTTGAATGTTGCACTTCGGGGTTTTTCAACCCCACTGATTACATCCTAGGAGAGTTTGGGATTTTTTCTTTTTCTTGGAAGGAAATGGCAGAACTATTAGCACACACTACTGTAGTTTTATAGCCCTTTCCCTTCTCAGAAGTGGCTAAGTTAATAAACCACTGCATGAAGAGAATAATTTTTGGCGTTTGTCATTGGCATTTGAAAAATGTGTTTAGAAAGAATAATTATTTGATTTCTACTTCTGAGATGTAATATGATAAATGTTCTGTGAATCCAACCAATTTAATCTCCAATAAAACAAAGTGCTGTTGATTTTAAAGTATTCTGTACTGCTAATATGTTTTTTCTATCAATTCCTTTCTCATTGATCGCTCTGTTTCCCCCTGCCTCCCATGGCAGTCTTTTCCCTGTAAAAGGACCGATCTGTCTAAGGTAGAGAAGTTAAATTTCTATGTACTGATTGCCATGTCTGCATGTAGTTAACTCACAGAGGCTATGCTAATTATCTCTGTGTCTTGCTTAACTTTCCTTTTTAAATACTTTTCCCCCAGAAATTGATTTATTTTTCTATTTATACTCATGTCAGCATGATACCTAATTTGTAACCTTAATGAGGGAACTATTTTCTGTTCTTGTAGAAAGTAGTCTTACAAAACTTCATTTGTATCATTGTTATCATCTAAATAGACAGCAACTTGCATCATGTCTTCCTATTTTTGTGATATTCAGAAAACAACCTTTTTACTGTATTCTTTTTTTTTTTTTTTTAAATCAGGCTAGAATTCGAGAGACAGCAACGAGAGGAGCTTGAAAAATTAGAAAGTAAAAGGTAACATTGTTCTCTGTGGTATTTATGTGTGTCTATATATACAAGTTACAGACTAATTAAAATCACGAATTTGGAATCACAGTGTTATTCAGCAAGCAGATGATCCTGAATAGCTGAATTGGAGCTAACTGATATTTAGCAAAGAAACTCTGGAATACAGAGGTGTAAGGAGGATAGATTGTACAGATATAATATATTACCCTTGCTCTTAATTTTCATGGCTTTACTTTAAAAGATGGCAAATTTCATTCTTTATTCATATCTCTTTTTTATGGTTTGTCTTTGGATTGAATCGTGATAGGAGAAACTCACGTGTTGCATTCGGCTTCTCTTGCATCAAGCTGTTGTGTGGAACGGGCATACTAATCATGCTTTCCAGAGCATTAGTGGAAGTTGGTTTGAAACACAAAAGAAACCATTGTTATCAGCTGGCAAACCGAGCTGATTGTTGTGGCTCGTCATACCTGCTGAGACTGTGGAAGTGATGGCTGTGCCTTGTTGCAGATCTCAGCACTGATTGGGTTCACGAGCTGAAAACCTTTCTGCCTTCTCAGCTTCAGATGGCGTGCTCCATTTTGATAGAGCTCTTTATGTAGTTGGACTAAGTGAAGTAAACTCAGAAAAATCCTGAAGCTCTGAAGCACTGAAAAGATACTATTCAGCAACTAATGCATCACAGGATCACTGATATTTATCCCTTTTTTGTTATGTTGGTGGGATTTAAATTCAGATTGTGCAGAAGTTGATTTGCTTGTACTTAAGTTCATCTGACTACTTGCAAAATAACCAGTCAACTTGCAGGTTGTCTCTATTTGTATTATGGGGATAATGGTGACCCTCAAGTAAGAGATATTACACAGGACACAATAATTTGCCTTAAATCTTACAATCCTCTTTATCAGTAATTCAGTTGGAGTTACCTAGAGTGAAAGCATTGCTTTAATTCATCTGTTGGCTTAAATTTGGTGAGACAAATTGCCAATCAAGTCCTTCTATACAAGTTTTTGTGTATGAGAATGTATGTATGTAAAAAAAACCCCATATTTACTCTGCACTGTGTGCATGAATGTGTTCTATCAATATTTTATTGGATTTGGCAGAACTAATAAAATCTAATTTTTTAATAGCGTAAGTGCTATATAACATGTCTTCCTATGACTGTATATATCCACAGCTTTTTATACTGACACAGACTTTGAGTCTCTTTTTGATTTGTCTCATGCATTGAGTCACTTCCAAGGGATGAAGGATCTTAGCCTGTAGCAAAACAAAACTACTTAAAAAAGAAAGGCTTATGTATACTGAAAACTCTTTGTCCAAACCTTTTTAACTTCATGTGAATGTTTTACTGTAGGAAACAAATAGAAGAGATGGAAGAAAAACAAAAATCCGACAAGGCAGAGCTTGTAAGAATGCAGCAAGAAGTAGAGTCACAGCGCAAAGAGACAGAAATAGTTCAGCTGCAAATACGGAAACAGGAGGAGAGTCTGAAACGGAGAAGTGTTCACATTGAAAGCAGGTTAAAGGATTTGCTGGCTGAAAAAGAAAAATTTGAAGAAGAGAGGTTACGGGAACAACAGGAGATAGAGCTTCAAAAGAAAAAGCAGCAGGAAGAAATTTTTGCCCGGGTCAAAGAGGAGTTGCAGCGTCTACAAGAACTTAATCATAATGAAAAAGCAGAGAAAATGCAGATTTTTCGTGAACTAGAAAAACTGAAAAAGGAAAAAGATGAGCAGTATCTTAAGCTGGAATCAGAAAAAAAGAGACTTGAAGAACAGGAAAGAGAACAGGTGATGCTGGTGGCTCACTTAGAGGAACAGCTTCGAGAGAAGCAGGTCATGATAGAGCTCCTGAAGAGAGGGGATGTGCAAAGAGTAGAAGAAGAGAGAAGAGATCTTGAAGAGATCAGAGAATCTCTTTTGAAAGTCAAGGAAGCCCGATCTGAAGGTGATGAAAACCATGAAGAGTTAGAAAAAGCACAGTATGACTTTGTAGAGTTTAAAAGGAAACAGCTGGAACAGTTGGCTATTTTGGAAAAAGATTTAATTCAACAAATGGATCACCTAGAAAAGGAAGTAGCAGATGAAAAAAGAGCTTTGGAGCACTTAAAATTTGCAAGTGAAGAACATTTAAATCTCAAGAGAGATGATGAAAACTTTATGGGTGCCATACTCAAGGCTGAAGATGTTGACAGGATAAAGCCAGCGGAATACAGGCTCCAGTCTAAGGTTCGTCAGCTTGAGTACCTGAAGAGTAATCATTTGCCAGCTCTGCTGGAGGAAAAACAAAGAGCTTCTGAAATCCTTGACAGGGGCTTGTTAGGGTTAGATAATACTCTCTATCAAATAGAGAAGGAAATAGAAGAAAAAGAAGAGCAGCTTGCCCAGTATAGGGCTAGCACAAATCAGCTGCAGCAGCTTCAAGAAACCTTTGAATTCACAGCCAATGTAGCTCGGCAGGAAGGAAAGGTTCGGAAAAAGGAAAAAGAAATCCTTGAATCAAGGGAAAAGCAGCAGAGAGAGGCACTGGAGCAAGCTGTTGCTAAGTTAGAAAGGAGGCATTCTGCTTTGCAGCGTCGTTCCACCATAGACTTGGAAATTGAAGAGCAGAAACAGAAGCTCGCCACCCTGAACAACAGCTGCGGTGAGCAGGCAGGGCTGCAGGCAAGCCTGGAAGCTGAGCAGAAAGCTCTCGAACAGGACCGAGAACGGTGAGTGCTGTGGTATCTCCCATTTGTCAGAACCTGCCCACAAAAGGGGAATAATTTTACTCCATGGATGTTGAGAGTGCAGCTTTTTCAGTGTCCTGGTACTTGAGTTTCTCAATGAGTTTCAAGTAGTTTATCCAGAATTGAAACTCTACTGCTTTTTAAAGGATTCTTGCTCTCTTATTAAATTCTGGTATGTTTGGATACTTATCCCATCCTCAGCAGGATATTATTTGCATTAGCCATCACAGTACTTAAATTGTTTTACCTATGTAGAAAGCTCAGGCATCCTTATGTTCTGCCCTTACAGCAAATGTACGTTATAACAATTTTTTTCTCTTAAATTATTTCTGTATGACTTTCTTTTTTTTTCTTTATTAGTAACAAGTTAGATGTTTGTTCAAGATTTGGAGACTGTTACAGTAAACCTGCCAATTGTCTCTCTCAACTGGTGATTAACTGAACACTTCTGGTATTAAAAGTAAATGGGGGTAAATGTTTAATTTTTTAATAGCCCTGGTTTCAGGGCTAAATAGAAATAAGCTAGCCATATATCCATGTAAAATATGATGATGCTTTTTAAGCTTACTGGAAAATATACAGAGGCTTTAATACTGCCCAATGTGGTGACAATCCCTTTTAGGCACAGAAGCAATGCAAAGATTCACTAAGATTAATGTAGTCAATCCCTGCAGTATAGAAAAAGCACCATTTTAAAATGTGTTACCTGATATGCTGATACTGGAGCTTTAAAACCTGTGAATATCAGTGAAAAAATGAAGTGGTTTTTTTCCTGAGGTAGCATTTGTCATCTATTTTTTTAATACTTCATTGACTTATCTGAATGTTTTTTCATAAGCCCTTCAAAAAGATGTGGAAAAACCACCTAAAAGAAGAAACTTTCCTGTAGCCAAATTAAAGAGCTCTTCTGTATTCTGTTCCTTTTAAACCATTAACAGAAGAGTTGCTTTATATACAGTGTGTAGAGGTCACTTTTTCAACATTAATAGCTACATTGTTTGGCTTTTAGTTAAGCATTTTCAATACTGATTTATCATTTTGCAGTGTATATTGCCATTATTTTCCATAATTGTTGTGAACATAAAATCTCATTTTCTACACTAAGCATCTCACTTCAGTCAACTAAAGGGAGCTATAAACGATTGGAGGTTCCACAAAAATAGAGAGCTTAGTTAGCCCTCAAGATTGCTAGTTGTGTGATAAGTGAAAAAATATGTTGTCAGCCAGAAGACTGAGGTTTGGAGAAGATACCAAGAATATCTCATTTTTTTTCCTTCTCTTTTTTTTTCCCTTGTTTTTTTCTTGTTTACTTTAAAGTCCTCTTGCACAGGCTAAATAAAACTTTGAGGTCTTTCAGTGAATAAATAGCCCATGGGCCTGAATAATTCACTTCAGAACGTTTTTGTGAATGTGGAGACAGGAGAAAGATCTAAAGACACATGAGAGTATGTTAAACATTTCAGGCTATGTACTGCTCTTGTGTTCGAGTTTACATTTCGCAGTAAACGATGCCGTAGTGATTGAAAGGAATCTACTCCACAGCAAGGTACTGTAAAGTAAAGCACACCTTTATTGGCCAGGCTGGGAGCACGCATGGGTTAACACCTCCATGTGTGTCTGCCATGGTCATCTTACAGAGGCTTTTTATACGTTTACAAGTTCGTCATCCGCCCTTGTTTTGGTCATTTATCTACAGTTACAGTCCTAGGGGGTCTCACATGACTTGCGGTTTCCTTATCTGAGGGTTACAAACACAGCACGCTATTCTTAATACATTTATCACACCTATTTTGCTAATACACACCTAATTCTACTATTGCACACTTTGTTACTGTATTAGTTATACTTCATTCATAATTGTGTATTGATTATGTTCCTGTTCTCCTATTACATTTTCCTGTTGTGACAGTTCCTCTATTTGTCATTAAAACGGCAGGTAGCATGCGTCTTCCTCCTCATCGCTTCGCCTGTAGGGGTTCGGCCCTTGTTCTGCAGACAAGTGGTTAGCCAAAGCCATCAGCTCGCATTCCATCCCCTTACCATCCCAGTCCACTCGGGTTTGGTTTTTTCAAGAGCAATTAGCGTTAGGCTTAGCATCTCCTACTCACTTACCATCACAGCCCCTTCCAGGGCAGGGTTTTGTCTTGCAAAAGCAGCTGCGGTCGAGCATAGCAGCCAACACCCAAATTTTATTCATCTATACGAAAGCACTTACGTTAGAGTCTTGTGTTTAAAGGAGTCCTGTGTATCAATAGTAAGCATATGAATTATGTATGTTTCTTATTGTTTATCTAGATCCCATTATGTGATTATGTGCTCTGGTTCAGATCAGTCTTAGCTCTCTGAAAATGTTTAAATGCAATATTCATTTGAAGTGCTATACAAGTGTAAGTCCATCATAACTAGATACTGTTTTTATTTGTTTGAATCATATGGAAGCTCAAAATTCTTTCACCTACAGGAGTCTTGGTTTGAGATAATTTAAAGGAGAATGCTCCTGAATGAGTTACTGCCTTTCCACAATCCCTTTCCACCAATAAGATAAGAATATTAATGGATGAAAGTGAAAAAACAATGGTTTATTAAGAAAAAGAATGCCAATAGACAGGTGGAGAAAAAAGTAAATAACTGCTAAATATCGAACTGCTAGACCTCACCACTCCACTGAAACAAAAGAGAGACAAAATACGGGAAAATACCCGTTCCCAGTACGGGTCTGGTGGGACGGCTTCTGGTGGGAGCTTTTTAAAATGCCCGCACCCCTCCACTCCCACCAGACACACGAGGTCTGCGGCTTCAGGAACATAAAGATACAGTAACAGTTTTTGGCCACAGATAATTATGGGATTCGAGATCATTATGTATCACCCCAAGACAACAGGAGTTGTCTAAAGTGATAATTTGAAGTTAAGCTGGGTTATGTACATGCATTTTGGCTTTACTGGCAGAGTTTTGGGGCACTAGAATGAACATAAAGCAATTTTGGAGCCCTTTTTGAGGCAAGTGGCAAGGCACAGTTCAGTGTACTTATTGGTGGATGCATCACAAGGCTGACTAAGCTCACAGCTATAAAAGTGGTATCTTCTCATAGTAGGGTGTTTACAAACCAAGAGCTAAGCTTTGTTCCTTTAATGTAAATCTGATTTTTGTGGTTAAATTGATTTTCCATGGATGCAAACACTTTCCTATATACATCAACCATCTTTCATTCACTTACCCTCAGGATGCAAGATTGTGTTGCTGCTAATCAAAAGAAATAGATTGCTTCTGGCAATGCTGCAAAAAGTACTCTAAAACTGAAGTAACAATTCAGCCTAAAAAGCCTCAGCATTCATCATCTGTAATTTTCTTATTTAACCCCCAGGATGGAATATAGAATTGCACTTCAATTTAGATATATACAGTTGTAGCAGAAGTGGTAGAACCCCAGCTTTGCATAGCTTCTCCTCTTTTTGCAAGAACTTCTTTTCTTTTATTATTTGATTTCTAAATAACCTCCAGAAAAATAATTACTTTTAGAGACAAAAATTGTAATGAAAATGGGGAAGATTATTACTGTGTTACTAATCTAATCTCAGTTACATTACAAGTGAAAAGGGTGTTCTGCAGATTACTTTGTTATAATGTAATTTAATTTAAGTAAGTGATGAATATTGCAATAAGTGCTTCTTACTTCATACAAAATGCCTCAGGCATTTTTAGTCAGAAGCACAGTATCCAATTTTACATATTGTATTTTGTGCATAAATCTGGGTGGAATTAAATTTATTTGTTAAAGAAAGCAAGGAGGTTTCGAAAGATGATTTCTTATCTGTATACATACAATAAGTATTAGATGTTTGATTTTGTAAGTGCATTTTCAAAAACATATATACAGATGGAACAACTGGAAAATGTATATGTGTAGTACACAATTTAAAGATTTTCTTATGGAGAAGTTTTGCCACATCAGTGTTTTATGTTGTCTTTGAGGGTTTTTTTTCCTCTTCATTTCTTCATATATTTCACACAGAAAGATAATACCTGAGGTCATTGATAGAGTTCTGTAAAAATGAGAATTTATTAAAGTGATTCTAATAGATAGGTTAGGTCTTAGGAGTAAATAAATAATGTACAGATTTAGATACGTTGTGCGATGGAACTTATTGAAGTTGTTTTATTTGACTTGATACTGCTCTTGTAATGTGGTTTTGAGCTGTCTCTATTTTCCTATCTAAATATACTTAAAGAACAATTGTGATTTTTAAACCTTTATAAATATTAGTACCTACAATCTCATGTACATGTATACCAGTGTAGGCACATTACTTGCCATCAGAACTACGTGAATCAGCTCTAAACCAAAGCAAATTACATGTTAAGATCTCTTTATAGCCTGGACCAGGAAATTCAACAGCTGAAGCAAAAAATATATGAGGGTGATGGAGCTCAGAAAGGAAACCATGGAATATTAGATGAGAGACTCTCCCATAGCACTTCCCCTACCAGCCCAACAAAGCTACAGCCACCACTGGTTGATGACAGGTAGGTAACCTGCATTCCTGAAATGGAATGCAAACAATAGCTTTAGAAAAGAAATATTTTCTGCCATGGTTGGATTTGATTTAAATACTGTGATTGTACTGAAAGACTGGTCTGGAAATAAAATTTATGTGTTGTATTCTACTGTAAATACCCAATAGCCTCATTTATTGCACCTGTGCCGTTTGTTTTAGAGTACAGGGTTGGGAAACTGTAGGCTGAAAGGTATTTAAATAATTTTTGAGTTCAGTTACTTGTCTATATGGTTTTGCTTCATATACACTTAAGGCAACAAAGTAAATTAAATTGTCTTAAACCTTTTTTAATAGGGCAGCTGCCTGGCATCACTAAAATCTTTAATCTCTGCCCTTGTTATACTCACACATGGCAGTTGTTAGTATCAGCTCTTGGAACATTCCTTCTGTTTGAAGACCAAACCTTTGCTAGCCCAAGCTGCTGATACTGCAGCAGCAATGAAAGCAAACTGTTAAATCACTGAAGATGCCACCCCACCCTTCTTTCTTCTTAATCCCTCGTACCCTCACTGCCTCTTGTGTGTAGAGCTGCACTCATAGCAGTGCCTTAACCTCTGGTCTAGTCATGTGTCTAATTAACAAATTGTTAACCTTTGCCTGTTAGATGAACACCCGCTCAAAAGTCAGTGTTCCTTCCTAAAGGAGGGACAAAACTGGTCTAACAGTAGGCCTGCCAATTAAGAGATGTGCAGTACTAAGGGTTAGAAGCATTTCAAAGAGCCTTTTAGTCTATATTGATTTTTATGTAAAAATGCACTTTTTTCCATACATGCACACACACTTTCTGTATCTTAAAGGATAAATGCCTTTATTGAAGAAGAAGTGCAGAGAAGGCTCCAGAATATTCATCATAAAGCTGAGGATAATGGTGTTAGTGCACCCTGGTCTACAGAAGGTTTCAAGGTGAGCAGAAATGGGTGGGAGATGCTGACCTTCAATGGGCCATGTCTAACCACTGATTTAGTTTTGTTGTTCAGTAATTTTCATGTTTCCCTGTGTTCACTTGCTTTTAATTTACACGTAAACAGTAAATGAGGACTGATAACACTTTTTAAATTTTAATCGTGTTTTTATTTCCAGTGACATTTTAATGTTGTATTCTGGGTTTTTTTGGCAGGAAAGAGTGTGTAAATGGCAATAAAGAAGTTTGCACGTAAAATAAAATCTTCATTTATGTCAGAAAAATTAAGTTGATGAAAATTAATGTTCTTCTGGGTGGAAATTCATACTTGCAAACAAATGACTATTCAAAAACTGGTGATCTAATTGATCAAAAGAGTGGGTTGATTGACTTCCAAGCCAGTGGTTTAATAAATATTGATGGTTATTTTCATCTGTTTTAAAGAATGTCCCTTCCTCTGAATACTTTAAATTAACTTACACAAGAAAGGCACTTTTTAATAACCTCCTGTACCTTTTTTGTGCTTAGGATAATGAGAGGCATAATAAGAGCACTATTCAACGCAAGTTGAAGTATGAGGTAGGTCATAATTTGTCAGAATGAAATGTCTTAAATTATGGCATGCTCTGTAATTAAATTTCTTATTGTTTGGCTGCATAATTAGAATTTTGAATTCACAGCAAGATTAATGGCTAACAGAGATGGCAGTGCATCTTACCAGCTGGAATCAAAGTGATTTTGTTTCAGATTGGGTGTAGCTTTTCCTTGTTTGAAAGGTGTGGTGCTAGGGTGGAGCTTTCTTCATTGTTTTGCCATGATTCTTAATTTGGAACAGTATCCTTTTCATTGTTTTTAGAGGAGAACAGCATTTAATGAGGAGAGATTGTCTGAATTCAGAATACATGTAACATTTTTGACTCACAGTGAACTGCTATAAGGATGTCTGTAAGTTAGCAAGAAGAACCAGGCAAGTAGTGTGTGTCCTGAAGGATTCATACATGTATTTGTATATTTTTAAACTGAGGCTTAGATCCCTCCCACCATATTTAGTTGTCTAACTGCTGCTTGAAACACAGTTTTTGTCTTGGTGAGTAAATCCTAAATAGCTTAATGGATTTAAACTGTAAGAATAGGAGGGCTGCAACACCTCAAATTTGGACTTAATTTTTGACTTTTGACTTTTACACTGTCATTTTTAAGCTGTGTTGGGCTTTTTGCACTCTCTTGGCTAGTATGGGATTACTTTTTTGTGCATGTGTGGGAAAAAAATAAAGGGCTTATAAGTTTCTTCATTGCCTGTTGACTTCCCTGAGGTTTTTGAGTAAAGCAAATATAAACCAAGTGAAATGGATACTGTACAAAGAAAAAGCAGGGTTGGGTTGAAAAGATCAGGTATTCCTCAATCAGATCTCAATCACTTCTGTTGGGTTTTCTCTCTCTCATTTTGAGAGATTGTACCGATTTTGAATGATTCTATAAATCTAATCAAAATCAATCCTCGGTGTAAGAAATGCTCAGGTGAGAAGATTTTACAAAGACATTTTTATTTTCTTCTTTTGGAATTTTTAACAGAAAAGTCAACAGTGGCAGCCACACTATGGCTTTCCATTTCTGTCTAAAGATGGCAATTGTGCTTCTGAGTTGTGTGGAGAAAATGCAGGAGTAAGAGACCGTAAGAGACAGAAGGCATATACGGACATGCTGGATTTATTTTCCAGTTCTGGAAGACTCTCCTCCCCTTGTACATCAGAGAAGGCATTTCAGAATGAAAGGAGTAACTCAGAACACGAGAGCTTTGCTTGTCATTGTGACATTAAAAGTAGTTTAATTCACCCTAAAAGTATTAATACTTTAAAGAGTAAGAATGTTCTGTATCAGAAAATTTTATCTACTTCTTTACATGGTTCTGACTTCAATAATGTGGCTTATTCACTCTGCAAGGTTGAAACTTTCAGTCATTTTGATGATAAAATAATTACTTCTCCAGATTGTGACAGCTTAAGAACTGAATCTGATTGTTCCCACTTGGAACAGCTGTCTCCTGCAGGATCCTTAATGGGTGCTAATGAGCAAAGTGGCTTTAGCATGTCGTGCCTTCTCTTCTCTCAGTCTAATGTGCATTCTGAAACAAAAACTTACAATGAAAACAGCCCACTAAACACAGGGCACCCAATAGCTGAAGACCAGTCTAGTAATTCTCAGCTTCCAACACACAATGCCTCTGATTTGGTTTCTTTTCAGTCAATAGCTTCTTGTTTTGATGTCAGACCAGAACATGCTTCCAGTTTGGGATCTCTTTTCAGTAAGCTTTCCTGCTTTTACAAAGATACCAGTAGGCAGCTGCTCAGCAGTGCAGTGGTTTCTAAACAAATTAAGGAGTTGGTAAGTTTGTGTGACAGAAGTGAGAGATGTGCCCAAGCAGTATCATTGGTAAAAAAACTGCCATTTATAAGAAACTTTCAAGTAAATGGGTTCCTCAAGTCAGGCATGAATCAAGACATGTCCCACACTACTGATGGTGCCAAAGCTCATCCTGAAAATGTCGTTCAGCCTGAATCCCCTGTGCAAGAGGCTGTCACAATGAGCACAAGCACGGAGATCTCTGATGCCTTTGTGAGAAGGCCCCCTGAAGAATTTGCATGCCGTTGGAAAAACAAAGAGCTAGAAAACAGTTTTGTGTTAAGACAGAACTTTGTGCATTTTCCTGATGTCTTTTTGAATTTTCAGCTCTATTCTCTGGAAAAAGTACTGGAGTTTTTCATCTGTGCTTTACCTCAAATTTCTGTTAGGATGGAGGAGTTGAAAGGTATCTATTGGCTCGCTGTTGGCAGTTGCAGAAAACCAGACCCAGAACCTGCTTGCTTGCTTTTGTTCAGTTCCATTTTGTACATTGTTGTTTTGTCACCTGAACAAGGCACCTGCCAGAGCTCCTTGGCAGTGCTTCATGAAGTTCCTATTGGCACTATAAAGGAGATTCAAGTTGGCTTTGCTGGACAGAATATTCGACTTCTGTGTTCTACTGAAGATGGTTTACTCACAATATTTACCTATAACAAACATTTCACTCAAAGAATTTGCAGTGACATAATAAGAAGTTTGATTATTACAGTGGATGATGATTGTTTAAATCACCGGCTCTTGAAAGACGATTTGATGCAGATTTCACTTGACTGGACTTCAGATGTGAATGAATTAGTTTTTTCAAATGGAGTACGATTGTCCTGCAAATTTCAAACTGAGTTAGCTGATCTGGTTTACTTACTCCATGAAAATATGGGAAGTATTAAACCTTCATTAGGTGACATTCATGTACTGCTGTATACATCAGTGAAAGTAGACTGTTCTAAGCAGACTGTGTATAGGAGTCTTGTTCTTACAACTACTCATATAGGTCTCTTAAAGGAAAACAATGCCTTTTTTTCTGCACCAAACATTTTGGATGCTTCATGCCAGCAATCACAGTTTGACAGCCTTTGGTTGTACAGTTTGAATGATATCCGTTGTGCAGTTTTGCCAGACAAAGAGGATTGTACAAAAATTGAGCTTGTGTTTTCTAGAAGGAGCAAGGTTGGACCTGATTCAGATATTGGTTTTTCTAAATACTCTGAAAAAGAAAGAAATACTCAGCTGACAGTCATCCCATCAGTTCTTCAAAGGAGTTTGCATATCCCTTTGGAAATCTGGAAATTAACATTCAGTTCAAGTGAAGAAGCCATTTGGCTAATTATGCATCTGACTAGGTGTTGAAATCCAAATACATTTAGAAACATTCACAATAAAAGGCTAATAAATATTGATAAAACCCTTCTCCCCTCCTCCCCCCCCGCTTTTTTTAATCAACAGAGAAAAGGGACCTTTGAGCTCTAAGGGAATACCACAGACTGTCTACACACATTTAAGCAGTAATAATTATTACTTGAATGCTTGCATTTTGTGCGTCTCTGATATGCTGTACATTCAGTTCCTTGGGAAAGGGAAGAAAATAAATGTTTCTATGTTATATTGTAGGTGGATGAAAACTATAATTACAGCTCTGTCTTACGATTTCCATTTTGGCTGTGTTTTCTGGCTTCTTTCATATACTATCTATCTTCATTAATGTCTTCTCTATTCCTCCTCGATTGTCTTTTCCTTAATCTTTTTGATTATCTTTGTTTTTCATACTCCTCATTTACTTCATGCCCTTGATCTCAATATTTAAAAACATCTGCAGATTTTTTTAACCTTATTTTCATTGTATGCTCTTAATATTACAGATGTTTACAGCTTTTATACGTGCAGTTTTGGGAATATTAGCATTGACAATTCTCTTCTGCTTCAGAGTTTTACATTTAAGGTTTAGTACACTTTCATATCAAAATTTGTCACAAGTGCAAAAGAAGTCGTGCTTTAAACAGCATTTCAACCTTTGGTCAAGCTACTGTGGCAAGACAGATTTTTTGGGGTCTGTCATCGCTATGCACGTTTCTCATGCTCTAACTGGGTAGCTGACACTGGGGACACTGCCTGACAGCCAGAGCGAGTTTAGAGTTCTGTCCGTGTAATCTGCTTGGCCTGACTTTCCTCATCCTCTGCTTGCTTTCTGATGGGCTTCTTGATGCTGTGAGGTTGCATCTCTTACAGTCTTCTTATCACTACATACCAAGAAAAAATGGAGCTATTGCACATTAGTAGAAGATTTCCATTGGTCGAGGCTTTCCTCTAGCTTAGGACAAGGGGTATTTTACTGGTTACCCCTGTGAGATGTTCAGATAATAAATCAGCTGTTGTCTCCTCTCTTTTGTTTCTTCACTTGTAAGGGGAGCTGAATATCTTTTGAATCCTGTTGCTTGAATATGCCATCTGCCTTGTTTGAGGAAGATGATTCTTGGCTGAAAAACCAGTGGTATCTCATCTGAAATTCTAAATTCTGTAAGCATATTGCCAGCAGAGGTGAACTCTACTAGACAGAGTTAGACTTCAGTCTCTCTGCTAGTATAAGAACATTTCCCATTTGTTTTTACCATATGTTAGGACACAATAATGTAACTCACAGGGGATTTAAAAAGAAATAGCTTGCATTGGGTAGGGAAGTTATGTCTGGAAGGATAAACACTTTTTGGATAGAGAATTATGGGGGTTTTTATTGTTACATTTTTACTTCCTTAAGGAAGCCAAAAATGAGCAAAATGTGTCACGTTATTTTGAAGTATTGTGGGGTTTTTTTAATAAACAATGTGTACACAAATGAGTAGACAGAGTAGTATCCTCATGTCAGTCCTGCTCAGGAGTGGCTCCCTCATTGACATCATTAAGGCATTTCTTCTGGGCCTTGCCCAAATTCAACATTGAGTGGCACTATCTGAGAGGACTGTCTTGATCAAGGCTGTTAAAGGAAAACAATCTCTACAACCAATTTCTTTTCTGATTATACTCCAAAGTTAAATGTTTGTGCATCTTGTGTCTCCCAATAATGCTTTTCCTCTTCTGTGCTTTTTTAAAAATCTAACTCAATGAATACTCTGCACTTTTATGAAAAAGAACTTAATAGCAGTATATTTTATTCTAACATTTTTACTATTTTTACTATGTAAAGTAAACATAAAGATCATTGTTTATGAATATCAAAGCATTATTTCATGTATTAGGGTGTGTTTTCCACAACACTTTGTGTTTGAGATTGTTTTCCTCTCTATTAGCTGTTTGTAATAGTTCTCTGAAAATGACTACCAATAAATTACATGTTGACAGAGGTGGCTTTAAGAGTGGCTTTATGGTTTTATTGCTGTTTTAAAGCAGATGATGTTGTTTTCAGG
Source organism: Daphoenositta chrysoptera (assembly GCA_013397915.1). NCBI lineage: Eukaryota > Metazoa > Chordata > Aves > Passeriformes > Daphoenositta > Daphoenositta chrysoptera. The sequence continues at coordinate 34,202 of VZRO01005779.1, read as the reverse complement.
GCAATGAATTCCTCTTTTCCCCCAAGGAAAGAACAGCTTACACTTCAATGCTCCAGATATGAGTTTTAGCTGAAAAGTCAGTAATGTAGGGAGTAATTACAGAAGAGCAAAATGGACAGGAGACAATATTTGTTGTGAACACAAAGGTCGCTCAAAATATTTTTCCATTCAAACATAACCTTTTTAATGGTTTCTTAAAAGGAAAAAAAAGAAAAAGTTTGTGGTAAATATACTCTAGATAAAGTCAGTGGAACAGAAATTCTTTGTATTTTCCTTTTCACTCTTTTTAATGCTAATGTTAAGGGAAATTGTCGTGTATAATTGACTGGCAATGAAGTAACATACTCCTCTTCTTGAGAGCCATGACATGTCAAAAGGCTCTCTGTAGCAAGCAGAGATGTTTATGAATGAGTTTCAAATTCTTCTCCAACTCTTACAGTCTTATAGGTACTGGAAGTCACCAGGAGTTGCTACAAAGAAGATTAATGTTGAGAATACAGTCACAGCTCAAGTGGTGGATAGCAGTGCTAAATACAAATATATAACATAGTCATAACTTTGAAGTGGTAGTTTTTCAGTCTTTTTTGTTGTTAACTGATATTTGTTGTGCTGCTGTTATTTTTTTAAGTGACAGTTCATTAAGGATTTCAGACCAAATATGTTCAATGGAGCAAGTAGAGGACTTCCTTAAAGGCAGTTTCTGTACTTTTTCACTCTAAATGTTTATGCTACTTTTGGACATAGTGACTGCAAAGCATTAATCTTTTCAGTTGCAAAAATAATTGATTTTTGACATAATTTCAGAGTTACAGATTCCATCTGGCTGTCAGACAAATGGACCCTCATTGCAAATAACTTTTTAGATTGTTTTGTCCAGACAGTGCAAATTTTTCATAGTTGAGTTTTCTGAGATTCAGATGTGATTAAAAAAATCACTAGGAAACTGTTCTGACAGTGGATTGCTTATTTAATTATAAAATGAGTTTGAATTTTTAAAGTGTAAGAGCCTTCTGAATTGCCTAGATCCCTGCAGCTTTGCATGATATAGTAAACATATTTGTTATAAAAGATAGAGATGTATAAAAATTAGAGGTAACTGTGAAAGCTTGATTAATACACTTATTTTTTTTTAAAGGGAGGTAATAAAAAGTCTTCTGCTTTCCCTTGGTTTTGATATCTAAGCTGAAAAGGCCTTTTCAAATAAAGGAATGCTTTTTTAATACACTTCGCCTTAACTTTTGTATGCATAAAAAGTATTAGGGCTTGCTTCTGAAACAAGATCCACTTTGTTTTCAAAGAACTCCTTCATTTTAGAAGTAATTTCTGCCTCCTCTTTTCCTGCCTCTCTGGCCAAGAACACTTTCTCATTTTCAGTGAAGTTCTTTTCTTTTTTTCCTTATGTAGTGATTTTGGTTTTCCTTTGTTTTCCCTATTTGGTATGTGCATGAAAGCGGATGGTCTGTCGTTCACTGGGAGCAAATCCAGATGACCTAAAGGACCCAATTAAAATTAGTATTCCGCGGTGTGTCCTGTGTGGGCAGGGAAAGGATGAGCACTATGAGTTTGAAATAAAGGTAAGTGCTTATCAGTTGCTTTTCTTTAATGTTTTTGTTCCACTAAGTGCCATTTTTGGTTTTCTTCCTGTTACGTAAGTGGCCTCAATACTGTTAAATAAGAGAGGTGGTGAGAAGAATGCACAGTATAGGACACTATAAAGACAAGTACTTTCCAAGTGGATTGATTGTACAGAGGAGGCTAGTGGCCAAACTCTTGGGGTAAGCAGTTCCAGCACCAATGTCAGTTCAATTTGAAGAGTTCCAGAGATGAGGATTAAATGCATATTGGTTATAGGAAAAGCCCTTTATTGAGATGCAAGTGTCAGGTGTAGAAAAAAAAACCTTGAAATATTTACCTGAAATAATGAAAGCATAATTAAAGTATTTTGCACATATGCACGACAAAGGCTTGATTCCTTTCAGGCTCTCTTTGTTCTGATTCTTCCCACTCTGCATTTCCAAGTTTGCTTCTCCAAACCCTTATCTGCTTCCTCTCCATTCTAGTGGTTTTCTCAGTTGATTTTCTGGACAGGAATGCTGAAGGGGAAAAAGCATATTAATTTTGTTTCTTCTGGTATGCAGCCAGTGTTTTTTCAAAGCATGATCCAAAGTCTAATTGGATATGTGTTCTCAGTTGTATGGACATGGAGCATAACTGATGTTTATGGCATTGGAGACAGAGCTGGCAGCCTCCTTTACTGAATGTGCTGCCAGATGCTTCGTTAGCTGCTGTGAGGTGGAGGAGTGGCCTTCCTCACAGTGTGAAGGACCATTTTTGAACTGTGCTCTCTTTTGAAAGGTTTTTATTAAGATGGGCAGTCTTAGCTTTGTTTGCGCTAATTAAATTTTCATTTTGAAACATGCCACACCGTTTGTGGGTGCAATACCTCCTTTTGCCCATTGAACTTTGATTTTCTTGGGGCTAGTGAAAGCTCAGAGACAGGGAGATGCTGAGACCAGTAAGTGCACATGAAACTTCCCCAAGGACTCTTCTGCTCACCAGTAATTTTCAGCACATGGGAATTACTAGACTAGGTAATGGTTAGTGAAGATGTGTAAAGTAAAAGGTAGCTTCTGTTCTGAATATGTCAATGGATTTCTTTTCCAAGTATTCTCCCTTTACCAATAAAACCTGTGTAAGCCTCTACAGGATCTTAGCGTGAAGAAGCAGTTGAAGGAGTATGTGCAGTTTGACAGTTTTAGTGGTGTTTCTTATAGTCATTCCCTCACATGAATCAATCAACTGTTAATGCTTTTTCCTTTCCCTCCAGGTCTCTGTGTCACAGTGGATTGCTTCTGCTGTAGTCAGGATTTAGCTTCACGCTACTATCCACAGACCTTCCACAAACTTTTCTATTTTAAACCTTTTCACTGCAGAGCTCTCAGCTCTACTTTGATCTGTATTAATCTTCAGAAGCTCCTACAGTTATTCTATAGAAAATTAGAATGCATGGAATAGTGGGTTTGTATTTTTTCTTGCCTTAAAAATCAGGAATATGTGGCAGAGGGGGGAGAACATGTACCTGTTCATTTCATCTCTTCCTCATAGGTCAGAATACTGTGTCTGCTGTCAAAATAATTCCTGATTTCATCCTTACTTCACTTAGTTCAAGTTTATTTTCAGGTCATCTGAAATATACGTCAGCTGTGGGAAAGGACTGTGGTGTTGCTAATCTCATTTCCATTGCTAGGTCCCAAATAAGCTTTCTTCAGCAAGGTTCCTCTGGCTTTCAGGAAAATGGGTAGCTGACCTATCTGCATGTCATGGCACTTTGGAACCTGACAAAGTGACTAGTGATGTTTTAGTTGAATTTTAAGACTGTCCCCAAAACTGTGAATCCTAGGTATCTCAGAGGTATTTTCTTCAACAGGTGTTTCTAGTCATTGTATTTGTAGTTAAATCCTGCAAATTGTTGTATAGAGGAACAAATATAATAAATTTCTGTATATAGCAAATATATAAATTCCTTCTTGTGACATGCAGTAGTAAAGATTATTTTGTTTATATGCCAGAAGAGAGAGAACGAGTTCCACTTTCCTTGGCAGCGTCATGGTCAGTTCATAAGTCTTTCAACCCCAACATACTATCCAACAGTATTTTATTTCAATGCAGATTCACCATCTTGTTAATAGAGACACGTGTGGGAACAGGCCAGCAAGATGTTCTGTCCACTCAGGTTTTTTCACTGGATACAGATCCTAATTAAAGATGTTGAGTGAGTCCCACAAGAACCAACTGGAGAGAATTCAAAACAGGAAGAAACCAATACTTTATTAGGGCTAAGACAGCACCTTCTTTTGCAGCAGGAATATGTCACAGAGCTGTTTGTGCTAGTCTGCTATTAAATATTCTGTATGAATTGATGCATTTCCAAAAAAACTTCCATTTGAGTGACGGTTTTATGTGTTGTCTGTAAAGACATGATGGAACAGTAATAGCTTAATCAGGTCTAAACATATTTATGTTAAAGCTGAATTAGAATTCTAGAGAACTATTCTTGTATTCTCTGCTTCCTTTCATGTTGTGTCATATGCAGGATATTCAGACAAGGCTGTGCTAGAAACAGTGTGTGGGAAGAGCTTTTGCATCAGTAAAACCAGTGGCATCTGTCACAGACAGTACCTATGGAGGGCAGAAGGAGCAGCAGGCAGCAGGGAAGGTGGAACTCCAGCTCTCACAAAGACACGCAGGGTCTCCTGAGAGCAGGTGATGGAAGCAAAGTCTGGAATCAAGCACAGCCTTGCAGGGATCCTCTGACAATAGTGAAAGTTGTAGATAAGCCTTCTCATTCTTACTCAGCTTTCCCTCGTTGTTCTGAGTTCCCTCCTTTTATTTATCCTGTTTGATATTCTTTCAAAACGGGGTTTCTTGTGTTTCAAAGCCTTTTAGTGATGTCTGATGAGTTCTCTACAAGAAAAGATCCAGGCAGATGCACCCTAAAGCAGTGCTTTCCTTCAGATCCAGTTGCATTTCTGTTCAGCCAAATGCTGTGCTGGATCTGCAGAGATGGAGAAGGGTGGACCAGAGATGAGTTTGTTGCAAGCATGGGGTAGCATTGGTGCTTGGACACTGGTTTCCTCTGGCTTTGCTGCTCTGATTTCTATATCTCTTACTCAGTTACCCTACTCCATTGCAACTTGCTTTGCCTCCATAACTTTTTGATACACTCAACTACTTGTTAACTTTAGGAGTCACTTTAAGATTAAAAAGCCTATGTGTTCATGAAATGTGTTTTGTGAAATTGCTTATTTTTTATCTTTGTGCATAAAATCAAAGCTAGACAGGGGTAATGCCACATATTAGGCCTATTTGATTCAAAAAGCAGCAGTGTTCAGTTTTAAGCAATGCCACTTGGCTCTCTCTGTCTCTGCTAGTCAGTGTAGAATAATGTTCACTCATTCTGCAGCTTGGCTTCTTGGTAGCCTTGGATCACCAGAGCTGCACAAAGACTTCACTGTAAAGTGAAATGCTCTAGTCACAACACTTTTGTGACCCACTTAGAAATATCATTAATTTCACATCCTTTCAGGTAATGTTTGGTATCTCAGTTCTAGTGAGAATTTTGTGAATAACTGATGGTAAGGTTTGTTTGGCCTCCCGCTTTGCTCCTGTTGTTATGCACTCTATTCACAGGAGTAATTATGTTGATTTTAAGAAAACTTTCTGTATAAATTGGATATTCATCACCATATTGAAGACACAGACCAAGAGTGTCTTAGAGGAATATCTTCTGCTGAAAGCTGGTATAATATTTTACCCTACAAAGTGGAATCCCATTCTATGTGGTAATGAACTGTGTGTCCAAGAAATGTGTATTTATTAATTGTCAATATCTATGTATAAGAGTATACATTTCTGTGAATATATTGAGAGGTTACGCTGCACTTATTCTGGATGTTACTTACTCATTAATGGAACACCCACTGATTGTAATGCTGAGAGTCAAATAGCTGCACCAAGAAGTGATTGGGGATTGGGGATGTTTTAATGTGTTTACAGTCTTGTCAAACCACTGTGGAATAAGGAATAAATGCCTTCAGGTGTTTTTTGCTTTGCAATCAGTGCTTATGAAATACAATTCTGTCACTCTAATGAAAGAAAAATCAAGTAAACTTATAAAAGTTTATGGATTTAAGGCAATTAAGAATTGTCCATTTTAATCTTATAACCTTGTATACTGCATGGGTTTTAGTGTTGTGTGCTGTCTGGGTTTACTTGTTTCTTCTTTCCATATTGTCTGTTCTAGATAACAGTCCTGGATGAGACATGGACCGTATTTCGGCGGTACAGTCGTTTTCGAGAATTGCATAAAACTTTAAAACTGAAGTACCCAGAGGTAAGGTTTGGTAAAATTTTTCTTTCAGAAAAGGGTAGAGACTTGAAAAAAAGTGGTTTGAAATACATTTACTCAAAAAGGGGGGTGATTTCAGACAGCCAGCACAACTTCAACACAGTTCCTGCCTGACCAGTCTAGTGACCTTCTGTGGTGGAGTGGCTGTATCGGTGCACATGGGAAGAGCTGTGGGTGTAATCTCTTTTGATCTGTAAGGTCTCTGACATGGTATCTTGGTTCGAGACAGTTTAAAGAGATGGGCAGTCTGAAATGAGCCCCCCTTCATTCCAGGCAATCCCTTCCCACCAATAAGAAATGAGATATGAGTAGATATAAGTGAAAAAATAACACATTACTAACAAACAGAATGTCAATAGGCAAGAAAAAAAAGGGAAATAATTTCTGGATACCAAACTGCAAAAAGCCCACAACCCCACTGGAACAAAGAGAGACCTGAAATGCCAGAAATACCCTTTCTGAGGTGGCACATGGCAGGGACAGCCTCGGGCCTGTAGGACAAAGGAACAAGATGCTAAAACATCCCTCCTGGGAAGGCAGAACTTTACAGAGCAGTTCTAGTGGCAGACAAAGACTTGCTGGCTCATGTGGGGTCTGCCCACTGCTTCCTCCTGCTCTCTGCAGGCTCTGCTGCTGTTGCTGTGCTCTGCACTGTGGGCTGGAGGGAAAAGGACCAGTCTGCGGGTGTTGGCATGGGATGCCCAGGAACTCTGGCTTCTTCTGCTGCTGTGCAATATGCACTCGCAGCCCAGAAAGCCAGTCGTGTCCTGGGCTGCATCAAAAGAGTGGCCTGCAGGTCTAATGAGGTGATTCTCTCATTCTCTGCTCTGGTGAGACCCAACCATCCAGCTCTGGAATCCTCAGCACAGGAGGGAGGGACATGAACCTCGTAGAGGGGATCCAGGGGATGTCTCCTATGGAGAGAGGTTGAGAGGGTTGGGGTTGTTCAGCCTGGAGAAGAGAAAGCTCCAGGCAGACCTTATAGCAGCCTTTCAGTTCTTGAAGGGGGATTATTAGGGGACACATTTTGTAGCAGGGCTGTTCCAGTAGGACGTGGAGTAATGGTTTTAAACTTCAGGGGGCAGATTGAGAATGAAATATAAGAAAGAAATTTTTTACAGTAGCACAGGTTACCTACAGAAGTAGTGGATGCTTCATACCTGGATATATTCAAGGGCAGGTTATCTGAAACTCTGAGCAACCTGATCTAGTTGGAGATGTCCCTGCTTATGACAGGGGGTTGGATGCAATGGCCTTTGAAGGTCTCTTCCAACCCAAATGATTTTATGATTCTATGACTCCTCTCGGGCATATGTGTCCAGTAAGACTGAGAAGCCCTTCAGCACTTCAGAGATCCAAGGGTGCTTGATACAGGATGGATGTTGCAGTAAAACTGTGACTCCGTGTGTTGCTTCTGGCCATAAATTCCCTTTACTGCTGACTAGCGTTGTTCCCTGGAGGTTGCTGTTCTGTTCATTGCAAGGTACTTTGCAGTCAGATCCTGTTGTCCTGACAACTTCTCATTTGAAAGAAGAGCACTGCTCCACAGATACCCTTTTGTAATAGTGGTTTTCAGGTTTCTGCAAAATGAGAAATTGATCTGGCTACCTCAGAGACTGGGTGTTCAGGATGAGGAGCTGTGCCTGATGGAGCTGTAGTTCATTGGAGTGAGCGTTTTATGGAATTAGAGTTTTTAGTTTTCACATCTAACTTTTAATTATTAACATTTTTCTTCCTTCCTACATGTTCCCTTGGATATTAGAATAAATAAATCATTCAAGCAATGAAAGCAATGCTGATTTGAGCGTTAGCACAAGTGAAGAAGCCTGGGCCATATATTCATGGGCAGTATATTAAAAAATATGAATATGTTCAAGAAGGAGAGACTGGCAATAGTGTGCACATGCTTTCTTGGTCTTCATTAACATATGCTTTAAGCTAAAAATGAAATGAGCATGAAACAGACCTTAAGTCTGGGGCTCAAGATTGTTCCCATTCCAAAATAGTATGAAAACCAGAAATCGAAACTACTGTGTAGCAAATATCTAAGGAAAAGTTTAAAACTAACAAAGGAAAAGGAGAGAGAGAAAATTATGTCATCTTTTTTAAATGACAGAATTTTTTAAAGGTAAAATCGAGTTTTTAATGGGAAATTGAAATGTTTTCTTTCCACAAATGCTTTTAAAAATACTACTTGTGAACATCAGTATCATACTTTTATTTGAATAAGTTTTCATTTCCTCTTGGACTCTATAGTCTGTCAACAAGAATATCCTAATTGCATCTAACTCTAGAAAAAAGAGCCAGGCAGTCATCCAGCTGACATAGAAAAGGGCCACCTGCATCCCTGTGCAGACTGATTTTCCCCATTTAGGAAAATGTGCTAAAATAGTCTTCTTCAGAGTTGGTTATTGATCCTATTTTATTGGTCCTATGGTAATGTTAAAGTTTTGCAATGTGAGTAGCAGTTCAGTTTGTTTGGTAAATTGAAACTTATCTGTCTGCTTCTGCTTATCTGTCATTGAACTAATTTAGGATTCACCATGGTGCTAAAATGCATTTTAATACCAAACTTGGCAGAGTTGTGTCTTTAGTCACTATGTATTTTTCCAAAGAAACTTGATCCTTAAAAGGATCTTATCAGAATCCATCAGAGTTGAGTTTTATTTTGCACAGTTCACCTTCCCACTCTAAATTAATTTTTATAATGAACAGCAAAAATACTGTGGATATGTTTAATATATGAGTGTCCTGCTTTTAGAAGTGAACTTTACAGCTCATTAGTTGCTCAGCTCTGAGTTATTATATCAGTATTTTAATAATTTGCTGATCTTGCATTTCATGTTCCTGCCACTGAATTCCCAAAGGGATGTCTTTGCAAACTGATTTATTAGGAAGGTTTTTTTAAAAAATGTATCTCTTTCAAAAGCAGAAACTTACCTATCTTCTGGTTTTACAAGATGTCATATATATTACATATCTGCACGTTTCTTCTAATGTCATTATGTGGCTGCTGGCAACTGCATAGATAACTAAAATGTGTCACATGCAAATTTTGAAAGCCTGAAGAAGCTGCAGGGTGAGATTGGGCCAGTGGTGGATAACTACCAAGCATTTAACTGTGTCTGTTTTTGGGGTGGGTCTACATGATTGTCATTTACTCAGCTCCAGCTTTCTTACACTGCTAGATTGTTAATGACCATTTTATTACTGCTGGAGTTTTAATTAAGACCATACTTGGCTTTCAGTTGCAGTAGTCTCTCTAATGAATGCACCTTTTGTTTGTTGTTAGTCAGAGGAGGGAGCAAATGGACTCTTCATTCTCAATAGAGAAGTGAGAACTTCCATAGTTAGATTCTCCTATTTTTCTCTCTGTCTTCATCTTTTCCTACCAGTTACTGGTTTTGGAATACTACACTAGAGTGCTGGTTTCTGCAGAAAACTTCTCTTCCTGATCCACATCTCGCTTCAAGGGAAATCTCACTCTCCTAACACTTTCTCACTCTCCTAACACTTTCTTGTCTCTACTCGCTTTCAAAGGAGAGCAGAGAAACAGTTCCTATTTGTCCTTCCCTATCCAAATGCAAGGTTTAGGAAGTCCCTCCTTCATGTGGGGGTCCCTAAGTCCCACTTGCCTCCAGGTTTTGTGAGGTTTTCACTGTAGGCTCTGCTCCCTGTCAGTCATCTTGAAAGCTGTTTCTGTGTGCATAAAAATCTCCACATGTTGTTAAGGAAAGCACCTTCCATAGGGGCATTTTTATTACTAATAGTGATTCTTGACTTAAAATGTTAGACAATCCCTGGAGAGCCGCCAAAGAGAAGCTACAAGGCATGCTTGTGTTTATAGATTCATTCATAGAGATAAGGACATATGTGTGTAGGCTTGATTTCAGCAGGAGTGCCAAGCTCTTGACTTCTAGCTTACTTAGCAGAATGTAATAATGTGTGTGTCTGCATTTGCTATGTGGAGGTCTGTTTATAAGTCTGTATTTGTGCCTTTCAGGGTCTAAGGCACAAAGGGATGGTTTATAGTTTATATAACCTGTGTGACTATCAATCACTCTTACTGTTGGAGGGGGGACTAAGTCATTCCTTTTGAGCTTCCCATTTGTGTGCCTGCAGTGCCTTTTTTTGGTTTTATCATTTTAAATGACACAGAAGGCTGTCTAACTTCTCCGTGTAATCAGTCCAGTTTGTTGTGAGAGTTAGGACTTTATATCTTATGACAAATCACACTTGAAGGCATACTACATGTTTGTTTGCAGGTGTATTTCTCTGTGACAGCTGTTCTTTAAGACCCTGAGATCTGCCATTAATTCTGAGGAGTCAGAAAGGCATCCGTCTAGTCAGCAGTACAAATTATTACTGCTTGTTGATGAGTTTTCATTATTAACATTTCTCAAAGGCAAGGGTGACTGAAATTTATGGCGTCAGTCAGCCACATGAGATGGGGATGTGTCATAAATGCTGCCAGATGTCACTGAGATGAGTTCACGTGCAACAAGCGAATCTTCTTAGGGAGAGCTGTAAAAACTTCTGTGGTGAATCCCCTTCTCTGAGCCTGTTTCTGTTGCTTAAATCAAATGGTACTGTGACTTCTCAGCATGGAGTCAAAGTGGCCCAGCAGGCACCCTGGCATCAGGAGGAACGTGGTGTGGAGCTGGGGCAAGGTTCTATGCAGCCAGGGTGAAGGTAGGGGTTGATGCATGCTATTGCAGGGATGGCCTTGACCTTGCTGGAAACCTCAGCAGGTGTATAATGAATCAAATCCCAAATCATTTCTGAAAGAAAAATAAATTCTACAGAGATCTCTGGAAAAATCACTTTTTAACCTTTTTGAGAAGTAGGGTTTGAGTAATACCTTGATAAAGATGGGTTAATGTGTTGAACTTTGAAGACACAACCTTGCAAACCCAGCGATTGTTACTGTTTCTTTAAAGAAGTCACCGAGACCTGAGACTACATGAAGAAAGATTAATGTTTAGTTGGCAAAATCATGACCTAAGAGCATAGAGAGTAGGTATTAAACTTGTCCATTTAATCTCTAGGTCAGCACATACCCTTGTTTTAGATGATGGTCTGCCATGCCATGCTGGTATTTTTCCCCCAAAGACTTCTCTCTTGGGGCAAGGGATAGACAAACAAGGGAGCAAAATCAAGGTTGCAAAGACATGGTATGTTAGGAATTTTTCATGCTTATTTTCCAAGCACATCTACAACTCAAATTTAATTATTTTTATTTGGTTTTGACTGGTTTTCCTCTAAGGTAGTTATATCCCTTAGTTAATGTATGCTGCTTCTGCACTATCTTATTCTTCCTTTTTACAGCCTGCATACGAAATTTAAAATATTTTCTTTGTCATTTGGGCCAATTTTTGTCTGTCTCTCCTTGATTGGTAATCCTAAGAGCTGAATGATGTGCCATTTTTTGAAAATCTATTTGGAAAGATGCCCTGGCTATATTAGCTTCTGATTTTTATAAAAGATACTAAAATCCCCAAACTGCATAAGTTTAGTACATCTTAGTACGTCTTGAGAAGTTGAGGTTGAAGTTACTTTGTTTAAACTTCAAAAACTAAAAGTAGGACAGTTTTTACTTTCATTACTCTGCAAAATCACGTCAGGTGCAGCCACATTGGCTGCAAAACCGTACCATGTTCTTCTCTTAGATTTTTCTCATCTGTGACAGATTTCTGGTACAAAGGATCAAAAGTCAGACCTGCTCTTTGAAAAACAAGAAAATTTAGAGTTGTAAAAATAACATGAGAATTAAAGATGACTAACTTTTTAATAGTTAACATTTCCTTAATTTTCTTTTTTCCCCCTTCTCCCCCCCTTTAAGTGTATCAAAGCATAGAAGTACAAAGAGATTTTGGGATAAAAGGTTAAAGATGACTCAGCCTCCATCAATGTCTGCCCTGTTTTTCTTCTTAAAAAAAGTCTTTTACCTTATTGTAGGCACGAAAACATAGACTGTGCCAGCCAAAACTAATGAGATGTTTCAATCCTGTAGATTTTTGCTTGATGTCAGAAAATGGAACTTTTTTAATGTTTAGGGAGCATAACACTTGGAACAATTTCATGTTTCAGAAGTTACAAGCCTACATGGCTGTATTATGTGGTATTTTACTTTGGTCCACTATATATTGAAATATCATCTGCAAAGTATTGTAAAAGACTTTTCATTAACATGTGCTATTCTGCTGTACCATAAAACCCCTGAACTGAATTAAATCCAGCAGGTCCCCAAGCAGACATCATGTCAGTGAAAAGTCTCCAACAGATTATAATAGAAATTAAAGGACACCCTTCAAATGCTGATGGCTATTTTTCCTAAAGGTCATTAAATGAGAGTGCACCCCATCCCAGGCAGAGCATTTCATGGTATTGGAGCCTTCATTTTCACTCTCTTGGTTTCCAAAAGGCCAGTCTCCAAATTTGTATCTCCCCCTGGGGCTCAGCAGTTGAAGACTATGAGGTATGGTTTCACTCTGAAAGGATTTGCTTCCCTATAGATGTTGTTAGGTATGTGCTGTTCCCAGAATCTTAAGGTCAGGTTTGTATGTAAGATAGAATAGGTGACAAAAAGTAAAAGGGTCACTTGCTGTTCTGCCATCTCCTCTTACCAGCATTAAATGCCTGCTAAAAACCAGTCTCCTGACTGGAATATGGGAGAAGTAGAGGAATCCATTGAGCTGTTTAAAGTTTACTAGAATAACGTGCTGGCTGTGAAGCACCTTCCCCGTGAAGACTGGACCTAACACTGTCTAAATCTGATTGTACTAACTCACAGGTACTCCAGTGTGGCAGGTAAGTACTGTTTCTTACAGATAATATTGCTGAGACAAATAACATGCCTCTAAGTAATACAAGACCCAGAAATAAAACATGGCCTTTATTTATTGTAAAGAAATTAGTGAGTAAATTGCAAATGACTTTTTGCCTCTCTCTACAACTGCTACTGCCTAGCAACGATTGCCAGGTAAGATAAACATCATTAACCATAAGAAGTTTAATGTGTAAAAGACATGAGGAGTGCTGATATGCAGTGTTGAGATGTCTCTGTACTATTTTAAAATATATCATCTGGCTTTGCCTTTTGGGTCTAAGCATAGTCCCAGCCTTGCCCATGATATGAGTGTGCATGTGTGTCCACACTCTAATGGATATAATGAAATTCGGATTGCAGTGATGCAGTGAATAATTATAGTAGGGAGATGCTTCTGCTGTCAAAATAAAAATTAGAAATCTTGCACCTTACGCTTCTCAGGAAATCATTCAACCCTCTCTTTCTATCAGGCTGGGGAATATGCCTCTTAATTTCCCCTGACAGAAAATATATCACCTCATCAACAGCCCTAGAAAATGACAAAACAGCCCTGCCAAAAAAGACTGCCTGCCAAATGCTTCCATTGCCACTGCAGGAAGGGTGGCAGGAAAGGGAGGGGTGTGCTTCAGAAATTCCATGGAAGGAGAATAATTTACCTTGCTACCTGTCGAGTCCCACCATTCTGCCTTGCATTGTCTCAAAATGTTCATCTCGTAGTCAAGGTGAAACCCTTGAAGAATTAATTTGAGCTAGAGGGTACACAAACATTTAATTCTGAAAGAATAATTTACACTCCTGAATGTGGATAGTGTGAAATTCCCTTACAGTGTTTGAGCCAGGGCAAACATCTTGATGCAAAATGCATACCTGCAAGATCTTTTACATATTTCAGTGCCAGAACAAACGCTGCTCAGTCACATACTGTAGTGTGTGCATTAACCTGTAGCAGTGATGAAGTTACTGTGCAGTTTCATAAAGGTGCTGTACCATCACTAATAGCAAAATTTGAATTTATTCAAATATTTGCTACTGCACTTTGGCTTAAACAAGTAAAGTATTTTAAATAAACCCCAAAATTCTATTGAACCTTGCTTTGCTGAATCTCACACAATTACATTCAAAGTCTGTATATCAAATAGTACCTTAGGACAGAGGATTTTTATACTCAGTTATTGTAACATCATTATTTCAGTGTATTTCTGTTGCTGAGCTTTTTTTAATTTATTTTTTTATAAACCAAAATTATGAGGAGATGAAAATGTTGTATTGTCACTCAGTATATTTGTTGGGCTCTTGCACCAACATATTTTTCCCTGCATTGAAGTCATAATTTTTTACGTCAGAGTGTTGAAGATCAATGGTGTGTATATATATACAAAATAAGCACACTATCTGTGGTAAATATACTAATAGTGCATAATATATACTAATATATATACTAATACATCCACACAGAAACTAATAGTGTATTTTTATATAAATACAGTGCAATGGACTGGCTTTGCATTACACTGAAATTTCAGTCACATAGAGGACTGCATAATTCACCTTGCTGCATGGATGTGTCCAGTTGTTACGTTGCAAAGATAATTTTCAAGCTGCAAAGTAGGTGGCACTGGTGCTGTCATGTCTGCATTAAGTGTTTGGGTAGCCTGAAACTCAAGCCTGCAGAGTTTTGAATGTCTCTCTCATTTTGGTGGGCATTAAACAATTGGTTTGTAGTTGAGTAGAACCCATTGAAATAATTGAATTGCTGAAGTGATGATGAAATTCGTGGCTGGAGGATTTTCTGTCATGTAGGTGGGTGGTCATTTGTTGTGTGATGGAAATAGTCCACTGGGAAAGTGTGGGACACAGAAATGTTCCTGCAGGCCTGAGGGTTGTGTAACTTCTGCATCTGGCCCTGTAGAGATGCCATCTGCAGTAATTGATTAGTCCTTTATAACACACCTATGGACGATGGAAAATCCTTCCAAGTGACATGTATGTATAAATAGGAATATTCTGTACTGGCAACAGTGGCATATCACAAACATAGGTAACTTTATAGATGTATGTCAGGGATAGTTCAACACGTTGACATTCTGATCTGTGTGGTGGCTTTTATTGTGTGCAGAGTTTTCAGATCCCCACATCCTGACCAGCAATAAACTCATGATTTTCATACAGGTGCGTGTTATGACTTTGAACATTGCAGAGCAAAGTTTACTGGCTGAGACCTTTGTCTTACATATTATATTCATTACTGTAGTAATGGACTTTGATTGGTTTGGTTTCAAGTGCATGGTAGTGATTGGGGAGTTAAGAAACGTTAAAACAATGTGAGTAGCTACTTCTGTTTGAAAGTGTTCAGCAAAACACATTGGTTTTATAAAATACAACCGGTTTTCTTCTAAAATACATCCAGAAAGCTTAGGAAAACAACTTGCTTATCCCAAAATTATGTAGAATTAGTCCCCAAATTCCTGTTCAGATGGAACTTAATTTAGATAAAGAAATCATTCCTGATTTTAGCTGTAAGATCTTGCTTTGACTCCCCAGAGTAAGTCTGAGGATGCTATAGCAGTAGGTTCATTGTACAAATGGGTTTTTAATAGACATTATTTTAAAAGTCTATAATGAAAGTATTTATTAGCAAATAAATATAAAAACAATCTCCCTATGGCCAGAAGGGGATTGTGGTGGTAGTTGTTCTACCTTGCTTGTTCCTGGTAGTGACATGGTGCAGCACTATTTAATAAAATACAATTTCTGCAGATGTGGGGTTTTGAAATCCTTGAAAATATTAGCACTTAAAATCGTGTATAGGCAAAGAAGTGAGTAACGCAGTGAAAATAAGTCCCCAGGACATAATTATAGGATACTGCTTGGTTGTGTACTGCTTGTCCTGCCAACATGAAGAAGCAGGCACACTGAGAAGAATATGGTTGGAGAAATTTGAGGAATATAATTGGACATACTGGCAAGATTGATGGAGAGCAGACATCTCTTCCATCTCCTCTGGTGCCCCACATCACCTTTATCATTTTAGTATGTCTAGACATTTCTTTAAAATCATTGAAGTTGGAGTTGAACCAGAGAGTGGGAATAAATTATTTGTATTGCAGAATTCCTCTGTATTTTAAAGATGCTTACATTCGATGTTAATAATGGAGCTCCTCATTTAAATCAGTATATGTCTGCTCCTTGTAACCAGCCATAAATTCTCTACTGTCCTGTATGTGCTGATAGACTAGAAAATGATGCATCTTTTTTATTGGTTCAATATCATCAAACAGCCTGGGGAGTTAATGCAGGAGGCAGTTTTACACGGGGATTTCACCTGCAAAACAACTCCAGCAATGCCATGGGAGGTTGCATATTTGTATCTCATGATGTGAGTGCTGGGAAGAAAGCAGGTTTGATTTACCTTCAAGTGCAGACACAAATTATGGGGAGAGGACTTCTTTCTCCCACCTTGTTCCCAGCTGTGGCTCAGCAGACCATGTTCAGTGGTACTTGTTACCAGCTCTTGAGTCTTTTGTGTGTTTCCCAGATAGAGCTGGCTGGAATTAGTTCAAGCATTTTATTTATTGGTCTACAAAAAGGGGAGACAGTTTCCTCCTCCTCCTCTCTCTCTCTCTCTCTCTCTCCCCCACCACCACAGGATGGAAAAAAAAAAATTAGGAGATAGCTTTGAACACCTCTCTGGAAGAACTAAAATTAGAGATCTGAATAGTTGTTTTTAGCAGTTATGTCACTGCCTTGTTCTTATTTTCGGTGTGATAAAGCAGGACTTTGCCTGCATGTGTGAATTCTCTTCGGAAATTAAAGCTGTGAGCTTCCAGCGTGGGCACACATTTGAATGGGATTGAGCTACAGCTGAGTTACAAGAAGTGGTAGTTCAGGGAACAACAAAAGCTTCAGGTCAGGTGATGGCTGGAGTCCTGCAGTGCATCTCCCTGAGCATGACTTCAGTGATTGTTCTTAGACCCAATGATCCTACATTTATGATAGAACACAACTTAAACAAATTACACCACCATACAGTTGGAGACCACAGATTTTAAGAGACTAAATGCAGTCTTTTAAGATACACTTTTCTGCAGAAATTGTTCTTACTTCATATTTGATGCTGTCACATCACATTTGGATTGCAAATTTTTATATTTATGTGGGCAAACAGTGGCAGTCCAATCCTAAATTTTCTTTCAGTCACTCTCTGATGACAAAATGCATTGTTAATTTAGCAATACTACAGAGCAGATCGCAATAACCTCAGTAGAAATGTACAATGTGATATTTACTAATAGCTTTTAGTGTAGCTCATAAATATTTGGCAGTTTCTTCTTCCTAGTTGCTTTGTAGTTTAAACATAATTTTCTCATTTGAGCTTGTCACTTCTGATGCTGATTCATCCTTTAATGTCTTCCAGGTTGCCACTTTAGAATTCCCTCCAAAGAAGCTCTTTGGAAACAAGGATGAGCGAGTGATTGCAGAACGACGGTGTCACTTAGAGGTAATAGCAGCTTTTTAACAGGCTCCTGCTGTGTGTTTAGGTGGAGTACTCCCTGCTTGACCAGCAAAACCATACCCATATCATCAACATTAAGTAGCCTGTCTGTAAGTATCAAGTTACTTGCTGCCTCATTTAACACAGGAGATGGCAGCAGTACATTGCAAAGTAATGAAACATCTCTTTAAAAATAAATTACTCCTAGTCCAGAAAAAAAAAAAAGGAACTCTTTAGAGATGTTCATAGGAGATACATTTATTTAAAGGGGAAAGGTGGTGGGTGAGGTAAGTGTTCACTGTAGACAGCTGGTCTCTGTGCAAGACAAGATTAAAAAAAACCATACTGTTACTTTAAATGCAATTTGATAGTTGGGGATTTACTATTTTATCATAGTTAGTATATCCAAATATCTCATGACAGAAGGAAAGGGATATTTAGGTGTCTTTGAGTTTTATTTTGTAATCCAGCTTTCTGAACATATTCTTTTTCTTTCGATTAATTTTTAAAATTAATTTTATTGTGGACAAGGTTATTGAGTTTGAGGGTTTGAGTTATTTTGCTAGTTCTGCAGTGCTGTGTGAATTGGCATGATTTTGAACTCCTGTCACACATTAGGTCTTTATATTTCTATGTTAATGCATGTTTTACTGCAGCCCAGGGGCAGGAGGTGGGGTTTTGGGAAAGAAGAAGAGGCATGATCAAAGACTAAACTGTACACCCTGCAACTATATTGTAGCAACTTGGGCATTACTTGATCATGCAAGTCAGTAAGAATTAAATTCTTTGTAGAGCTAAAATAGCATTAGGTAGAGCTTTAGAGAAATTTTTAAAAAGTATATTGCTTACAACTGGAATCTTTTCTTAGGTGGTTTGAATTTTTTCATTGTACTTCACCTTTTCTTTGATCTACCAATACAACATCCTCCCACTGACTTCTGATGTAAGGCTGTCTTACATGAAGCACAAAATGATTTTTTTTTTTCTTTCACGTCCTCAAAAGACAGCATAAAGGCATGTACATATTCCAGTCTAGTACTTGATTTACCTGTTTTTGTACCAGTAAAAAATTTATTCCCTTAATCTTTCTGACCTTTCATTGGTTTATGAACAGATTTTATTGTAATGATTCTAATGTTAAAGCTGCTGTGTATAGCAATGCTTTGATCATGGCCATGCAGTACTTACAGCTCTCTATATAGCCAGGTTTTAATTTAAAATTAAATTGTATCTTTTTAAAATAGCAGGTCATTAAAATTTTATTAAGTTTTTATACAGGTCATTAAAACCTGTATATTTCTCAAGCATAATAATATATGACAACTGTTCACATGAATATGTTTTGCCATATGCCGTTTGGCCATTCCATTCAGTAGTCCAGACAACTCACAGTGGTGAGAAACTGAAGATCCCCTGTGGCTGAGGCCAAGTTAGACAAAGAGGAGAAGGAGCCAAGCAAATGTTACTATCCTTGCCATGAGGACTTCAATGCAACAAGCTGATCAAAACCCCCTGATGTCTAGGTCTCTAATTACGGTATTTTCTTTTCACTACATATTTTGCAGTGGTTTGCTCTGGCTTTGCCAGTGGCTGGAGAGTTTCAGCTCACACAGCTGCAGCCTCCTTGGTGAAGAGTGAGAGAAACCACTTAAGCAGTGATGGTTTCCAAGGTCACCTAATGAATGTTTTGAAGGCTCAAAGAATACCTTGAGCTGTGCTGTGAAAGGGGCAGCTGGGCTGCCGTGGTGGCAGAAGGTCAGGCACCAGCTCTATTTCACATATGGCCGTTCATGCCTAGTGGCTCTCAGTGCAGTGTGAGCCCCGGGAGTACTTCAGTGGGCTGGCTGGAGAACAATAAATGCAGGGATTGTCTCTGGGGGGCACTCGGGTCCTGGGCTTTTGGACTGCAGCGCATTTCTCACATGGGAATTCGCTCAGCTCGAAGGTGAGTGTTAGACCTTGGTATCAACTAGAAACATGGCTTATCTTCAGTTGACTTTCACACCTGATCCTGTACCTTGATTTCCTGAAAACCCTTTGCAATCTCTTTCAAGCTTCACAGGTGTTGTGTTGGTATAGCTGTAGTAGGGTATAAAAGCATTTATGGTTGTTCCACTTGAGTAGTCAAGAGCTAATGGCTAATAAAAGATTTTTAGAAAAGGCAAAGCACAACTACCAGGCCAACACAAATGTGTATTTTTATTCAATGTCTGAGCTAATTTTATTGACTAAAAATAAATGACATATAAACAATGACAATAAATATAATATTAT
>VZRO01005779.1:0-14664 GCA_013397915.1 Daphoenositta chrysoptera | reverse complement strand
ATAATAAATATTATAATATAATAAATATGACAATAAATGCCTGAAATACCACTCCCATAAGTGTTCTGAACAAATACTCTGTAATGTAAGATTATTAGTGGAGCGGTCGTCCCAGTGGTGGTTATAAAGAAATTGCTTTGCTCTTCCAATTTTTACATTAGGTATTCATGCATCTTGAATAGGCTGGAACTCCATATCATTTTCCCTGAACTTTCTGCACTGAAATAGTTTTGGCTAGTTCAGTGCTTCCCACAGGTCATCTCTTAGCAACTGCAGTTTTCCTTGTGCCTAATTAGATTTGACCCTTTGCAAGACAGTTTAGGAAGAATTTAGTTTTTCCTACACATCATCTCTAGGATTCTTGCCACAGTAGAAGTACAGTGGGGGTTTTGGTACCTTTCCAGATAACTAGAATCAGGGGGGCTGGCTGTTGCAGAGTTTGCTTTGTTTGAAGATTGAGATGTAGTGTTACGTTATTTCAGCCTGGGTTTAGAAGTGGGCATATTTCATCATAATGGAGGTGAAATTACTTGGAGTAAAAGAATCCAGAGAGCCCCAAATTATAAGGACTGTGATTTTTAAATCACAGGAAGTTCCAAGTTTGTGTATAACATTAAGTTCTTTTATTTATCCTAGCTGGTACAAATGCTGACTAACCAAAAGCTTCACTATGCCTTGTTTGTAAGGAAGCACATTACATGAACTATTTTTGTGTGAGATGAACCTGAGAACACGACTTTGATCTCCAGCATGATATGTAATTGCAATGTAAACACTTTTTTTTTGCTTTGGTGTTTGTTGGTATACTATCAAGTCTTTTGAACTGTATTTGACATTACCATAGAGCTCTGGAAAATAATGTAAAAGTTTTTACCTATACGTCTTAAGAGAAAACATTTATATTGTATTTAAAATGATCTACCCAAAATACTCTATTGCAATCTATTAATGTAGTTTTTTTTATCAGGGACCTGTTGCAGGGCAAAACTCTAAATTAATTGTTCTGCAGTTTAAAGACTGTAATTTCAATTCAGAGCCAACCTCCCTTGATTAAATCCACATTAAATGAAACAGCCAAGAATTATTTTGATTAAAGTTAATGAACAGAAGTTAGTGTGTATCTATCCTTTCTTGCAAATAGAAATCATTAGGTAAGAGTATAGGATCCTTTTTTTTAGTGAATTTAGATTATGTATATTCATTTTTTCATCTTTTTTATGAAATAAAATATTTTCATATTTCATATCAAAGCTTTGTAAAGGAAGCACTTGTCACAATAAATACTTGAGTCAGTGAATGTATCTATTCCTGTTTTAGCTCCAAAGTATCTTTTATTCCTTGGTGAGTTGCTAGGTCTGTGAATGACACTAAAAAGAAATTTTCCTGAAATCCCGGCTTCTTCGGATATTGCATTTCTGTATCATATCATTCCCCTGACAATTCTTTTTTTCTTCTTCTCTTAGACTTATGCTTTGTTGTAGTAATGAAGATCATTCTTAGCCCAGGTTTCCCATTGTGCAGAGAAAATGGGCAGCAGTCTAAGCTGACACAGCAGATTGAGCTGTTTCTTGACTCTGTGGTCAGAAACCTTGCAGTCATGGACTCACTAGACTTTCCTTCCTGCCCTCGCTGTCACCAGTGTGTTTAGGAAAAAGCAGCTGTTATGCTGACAAAATCCAAACAGGTTGTTGCTTGAAGAAAAAAAAAAACTCTCCCAAGCCTCAGTCTGTCTCCTTGTCTCTGTTCCCTGTTCTCAGGCCTGCATTTCCTCAGGTTCGTTTGCAGACAGCAAAGGGAGAAACAAGCAAAATCCCTGGTGGGGCTTTTAGGAATCAGCAGTTGGTTAGAGCGTGGTGCTGGTAAAACCACAGGTTTTGGGTTGTGGGTTCCATCTCCAGGTGGGCCATTCCATTAAGAGTTGGACTTGTCCTTGTGAATATCCTGTGATCTGTGATTTAGAAATAAAGCTCAGCAGTCGGTAGGAGTCATGTGCTGTCTTCTGCTGCTTCTTGCAGAGCTCAGGGAATGAAAGTCAACCTGTAACAGCATGGTAATGTGAGCCTGTGTCGAGTTCTGTAGAAGCACATACATCCTCCTGGCATTGCCTCTGCTCTTCTTTTTTCCTGCTACTTTGAACCTCTTTAAAAGATAGACACACTCAATTTATTTAAAATTAATAATATAATTGTCCTTAACCTCCTCACTTCCTGATGTCTGCTGATGAGGATTTCAATGACAGCTGTTAATGTAAGAGGCAGAAATAAATCTTGAATGAGCTGCATAATTCAATTTTGCTGTCCAGTCTGTAGGACTGTCTGGGGACAGTATTGTAGACATTGAACTGGCTGAAATATTGCTGTTACCTTCAGCCAAAATTAACCTTCCAAAATTGGATTAACTTAGAAGCCAAATCCTTTGTTTTTCAGTTTTTACTTTCTCTTGAGTTAATTTGGAGGTGATGATTTCTAGGGTATTTTAATTTTTTAATAAGGCTCTAAATTTAGCCATGCCATCTTTCCCCTTTAAAAGTAACATTCTGCTGACATGGCTCCAGGAATCTTGTTCTTAAGGAAAAGGTGAAATAATGGAAATAGCACCTTTTCCTTGAACTTGGATTAATTCTTGTTATTTAAGTGTCTTATTAGTTTTTGAATTAACACCTTGGTGGAAGCCAGCAGTAGAAATGTTTGAGAAGAAAAAAACCCTCAAAATATTTGTCAACAAATTTGGGCAAACAGAATGTTTGAATCTGCCTGAGACCTTGAGGTTTTCCTTGAAGTCATGAGGACAGAAACATTTAAATGAGATTTTAGATTATTCATCATCTGAATATTCAGTATGAACATTAGTACTCCCCACAAGTCTCTGTTTCACTGCCCCATTCCTAAATATTTTTAACTGAGAGAACCTATGCTAGTTACAGGTGAATTGATGTTTCTATTGCAAAAATCCTGTCAGGTTGGGTTAGAGTTACCATTTCTGTTTGATTTTTTTCCTGACTGACAACAGTCACAAAGACCTTTCAAAGCTATTAGATATGTTTGTTCGAAGGGATTACTGAAAGGAAATTGTTAGACACAAGCATGAGCTTACAACATCCATAATAACAAAGCTTTCTAAAAGGAGCTTTAAATGAAGCTGCTCACCAGCCTGGCTCTTGAAGAATGGATGTTTGCCTCTGACTGTGTGGTGGTAAATACTGGTCTTAGCAGAATCTAGGGGAGATGGACTTCAGAACACATTCAGAATACATTTGGTACTTACTGGAAGGTAAAAGGAAACTTCCCTTTTTTCACAGACATGAATGCACACCAGTAGCACTGCTAGTGCAAAACCAAAGCACTGCAAATGTTGGTTTTAATGTTTGATAATCCTAGAGAGGATTGTTTCATACCCATAGTCTGAACTACAAAATGCAATATCTTGGAGTGATGGCTTTAATTTTCCGCTAGAGGAATAGGAATGCAGTGGGATCAGGGAAGGAAAGAGCATAGACACATCCATGAAGACAAGAGAAGAGTGTCAGCTGGGCCATATTGTGAATATCAGTAATATGAAATCCATGTCATAGATCATTTTCTAACTTAGGTATAGTCAGTCTGCACCAGGTGCCTTTCATAACCTCTAGTAACCACTGAAAAATTTAAGAACAAAAATAACTGCTTTTCAGCAGCAGCACTGAAGTCTTTCTGGCAGACTGTAAGACTTTGCAGTTCAGCCATCTGAAAGCAAGCTCACATGTCAGGTTCCCATCCATCAGAGCATCATTAGGGCAGCCCAAAGTACATGGCTTTTCTGGTTTTAAAGCATTAACCCTCAAAGAGGAGTTGCAGCAGTTCTCAGCAGCAAAGCATTTAATCTTTTTTTTGGTGGTTCTGCTTTTTGTGTGAGACCCTGTTGGCTTCAAAAAATGAATAAATAAAATTAATTTTACTTACCAGAACTTTGCATAGGTCAGCCATTGATCCCATACCAATAAAATGTTACTTTGATTCAATACTGTAGACCTTCAGCTAGCCCACAACAATGCAAGATATTATTCTTGTAATAGAAACACATGCCAAAGATGATAATTTAGAAGGAACAAAAGCCTGAGAGTATTTTCTAGATGAATTAATTTTAAGCTCTGTTTTGACAGGCTACTGGATGCAAAATGAATGATAAGTGTTGTCTCATTTGCTCAAACTCTGGGCCTAATTCAAGAGCAGGTCTGAAGCCTTGCTCTGCAGAGTTTCCTAGAGGTATATATGTATCCCTCTAGAGGAATTTTGGTGTTTTTTTCTTTAGGTGTATAGCTTCAGGTCCCTACTTCAAAAATTATCTTTTGTGATCAAATGTTTATTATTACAACCAAAAAATTAAATAGGATTTGCAGTTTTGGGGCCTTTTTATTTTTCCCTTTCCTTTTAAGATATTTCAGAGTATCAGAAAATACGGAGGTATGTTTATCATGGTTTAATAAGTTTAGAAAATGTGACAGCATATAGTTTAAGCTCTAGTTTAGTGCCACATCCTAATCTATTTTGCTGTCAGGATGGAATAAATTTCCCAACATCCTCCTACAAGTCAAGTTCTGAAGTTGTGCACCTCCATCGCAATCTCCACGAATTCTCTGCACACACATATGTGGGCAGATGAACAAAAGGAGCGCTCAGCCAAGGACTCTGCCTTGGCCACCTGTGCCAAAGCATTTCAGTCATCCTCCAGCACGGGATGTCAGCAGAGGAAGCAGAGGCTGATGCACGTCACGTTGTTTGGAAGGTGTTTGCCAAGCCCACTCCAGCAAACTCACTGTCACTGCCAGCCCAGGGGTGTGTGCTAAATTCAGTCCTGTTGTTCTTTCTGAATAAATTTTGACAGGATTTGTTTTGACTTGTGCTCTGAAGAAAAGATTGGTTTCCTTCACTAGTCAGATCTGTTTTCATCCTTTTCAGTATGGCCATTCACTTCCCAAAGAAGACTCACACCAATAGACCACCTGTAAATCATAGCCCTTGCTGCCTTTTTTTTTGCTTCCCTGCCAGCCTGCAATTCAGTTTTCATTGGAGCTGCCTAAAGCCAATAAATGTAAGCTTTTAGCATGCAGACATTGTAAGAAATATTAAGTCCTGTGGGTTTTAAATGAATTTTAGGCAGAGTAAGATTGTAATTTGGGACGTAGACTGACTTCAGAAGTTAATTCAATTGATGTGGCATAATCTATTTCTATAATATAATCTATATTAGAGAGGAGCCTATGTTAGAAGTTAGATGAGTAGGTTAATTAGTTCTGCCCCTGTCACCAGTGACCTTCTGTGACCTTGTGGTAAAGCTTTTGACTGTCAGATTGACATGTAGGTGTTGAAAAAGTGATACTGTTTCAAAGAAAAGAAGCAATTGTCTCAAAAAGTCCCCAAAGCCTTGTAAGGTTTATCTTACTAAACTTCCTGGTTCTTTCAGCTCTGGCATATATTAGCAGGTGGTATTTCTAATGCCAGTTTTAAAACATAACTTCTAAAGTATTTTAAGCACTGACTTTTTTGAGGAAATTATAGAAATAGCAGTATGAAAGCAAAAGCTCAAAGTGTTTTCACTTTCTGAAAGTACCAGAGTTGATGAGTTTTTAAACACACCAAATTTTAATGAAAAAATCCAATTCTTGCTAAGTTCTGCTATTGGTCTCTGAGGCTCTCACTGTCAGTAATGGATTAGGAGAACAATGTCACTGAACTGAATTCCTCTTTAATATGCCACAATTGAAAGGATGATAAGAAGACTTTACCATTTCAGAAAGCTTTTCGATTGTAATAACTTTAATAACTTTAAATTAAGTTGTGGCTTTACATTAAAATGTATAAAATTATGAAATCCCCACATCACAAAGTAGTGCAAAAATCATTAGAATGACTTTGCTGTGCTGATGAATTAAGCACAAAATGAACACTGGCCTACTGCTAAAAAGGTGAACCCTAATAAAATGATTTTTAATAAGATCTTAAAATTTTTTCCATTTTGCTATTCACATAATTAAAAGGGAAGGAAAACTACTCAGACTAGGTAAAGAAAGAAGAACCTTTGGGCCTCATACTACTTCCTCCAGTCATTTCATTTGCAAAGTTAAAACTTGCAGGTACAGCTGTCATAAATTTTAAGTTGGAGGGCGTGAAGGTTGTATTGCCTTCGGAGAGGGCAAACACCACTCCTTTCCCTATTTTGGATTATTTTTTAACCTGGCTTTCTATCTTTGTTTTGTACATGCAAAGAGTATTTCCATTCTCTAAACTGGTGTTCCTGAGTGTGTGTTTAGCCAGAACAACCAACATGATTGATGTGTGAGTTGCCCATTTTACATCTCTGTTGCAGTGCCAGGGTCCTGTGCCCTCACACCAAGACGTTTACAAACGTACCATTAGGATATTTTCCAGCACACCAGCAGCACAGCAGGGTAAATGCTATTAGTGAAATGAAACTCCAAAGTGCATTTGGAAGCACACTGATAACCAGACTAAATAATCCAGAACAAATGGCCAGAGTCTAACAAACAGAAATGAGTAATAAAACCAAGCATGTTGGAATATTTTGGCAGTTAACTAGTTTTTTCTTTTCTAGATAATCATGCAAACCTAGTGGCTATAACACAGTGCTTTGCATGCTAGGGAGTGTTGCTATCAGTAGGAAATCACGTCATTAATTTGTATAAAATTTGGACCTGTGAAGGTATTCTGAGCTTGCCAGTCTCTGCTAAGAAATTTTTTTTCAAGGACACATCAAAAGAGTTCTGTAAATGGAGAAAAATTGGATCTGCTGCTGGAAATTGATTTTAATACAAAAGATTTGCAAACAGCTCTCCTCCTGCCCACTGAGTACTGGCTGAGGAGATTCTTTTATCCAGCCTTGCTCCTAATCCAGCTGCTTGCAGTGACCTCCTGGGCTGCAACAAAATCCATGCTGAATCTCTTCTGGATCTCTAGGGAACTTTCCATCCTTTCTGGCACTTGGTGTTGATGTGCTCCTGCCCCTCTCCCAGCTTGCTGGGACCCTCATCCTCTCCTTGCCACATCTGAATTTGGGAAGCATCTTTCCATACATGAGAAAGGAGCACTCAGCTTTTTCTCCTGTCACTTTTTTTTTACACTTGGCTGTCCATTGCAGCCAACAGGACAGAACAGAACACCCTTCCCCTGGAGTGCCCTGCCACAGCTCTTTGATTGATGTGAGCACTTCTGCCATTATTCAATGTTTCCTTACTACGAGGAAATACTCCTGCCCAGTGTCTTTGGGCAGAGCAGCCTGTGTTTCAATGAAGCAACAGCTTCTTTGTGTCAAGGGCACAGCAGCTCTGGGCCATATTAACGTGTCAGCATTGCAAACAAGGCAAATGCAGAGCTGGGTTTTATGGGAGGGCTGGTTTGTTCGGAGGTGCTTGTTGAAGAGCACATAATGTCAAGCCATATGGCAGGAAACCTTCATACAAAATCAATTCCATTATCTGGTAAGGTCTGCATGTTGCCATTTTCCCAAGGATCTTTTTTGTGTTCAAAGATACTGTGATATTCACTCATCAACCCTGGAGCACAGATGTGGAAAAGAAGTGTACCTGCTGTTCCTAGTGTATGCTTAGAGCAGAGGGATTTTTTACTTTGCCATTAGAGCTATCATGCCAAAACAATGAGTAATGGTTTTACAGAGAAGGTATGACAGTCAATTATCTGGCCATGCATACCAAGGTGAATGCAATCAATTCCGTGATGTGTCCAGCGAGATATTTTGCTACCTTTGAGCCTTTGGTAGTCATAAACTGGAATTACTGCAGTACATTTTCAGCACAGTGCTAAAACTCTTACAGAATGCCATGTTCTACATTTGATTTTCTACCATATTCATCCTTCAGGCATTACTGGTTTGGGACTTTTTGTAAAGAATCCTCCTTTGAGAACTAATTACAAAAAATGTAGATATGACATCTGTTTCTCACTTTGAATTACCTCTTAGTTTATTGGAGTTCATCTTGAAGGCATTTTTGTAATGAATTTTTTTCATGAACATTAATAAAACTTGTGGCAGATCTGAATAAAATAGAAAATTTCACCATTTCTGCCAAGAGAATAGTTTTTATCCTGGCTGGTTTTTTTGTTTGCTTTTTTGTTTGTTTGTTTTCCTTCTTTCTGTGATACTAAAACTTCTGTGATACTAAACCAGCTGGTTTCTTAAATAGATAGCAGGTTTTTATAGTTTGGAGGAATTCTTCTTGAGAAATGAGTGAATAATTAGGACAGTTTCCTGAACGAGCCACTTCCATTACCCCAAAGCTGCAGCATTCAAATAACTAAATCTTGTGTTCTTCAGAGCAGAACATGCTTCTCTGTGTTGCAAATATATTTCCCACAGAATCCAAGACTAGTGAATGACTTGAAAGGTATCTCTTTCTGTGGTCAGTCTGTGGTACAGAACAGGAGTTTATCCCTGTACTCCAGATGAGATTTCCCTTGCAGGTGTTTGGGTGACACTGGATGCATTTTTAGCATCTGTCTGATCAAACCTTTTACCTAGAGTTTCATTCAAAAGTTGTAAATATAAGTTATTAAGTCACGCTAAATGAACCCATATGATGGAAGCTTCGTCAGGTTTGTGAAAACTGTGTTAATGTACATCCCCCAATTTCTCTAGGTACAAATGTGGCTGCACGTTGCACAGTGGCTGGTGAATATTAACTTATGGGAATGGAAGGAAGCATCTCCCACATACTTCTCATTAGTAAGACTTTAAAAAAAAAAAAAAAAGGAAAAGAAATTTTGAGGGCAGCTCAGTGAAAAGATGCTGGTGGGTTCTGACATAATATGGAATTCATGCAAATCTTTCTGCAGATAGCTTTCATCAAAACAAATCCCATTCAATGCAAGGACTGTGGAAGCTTCACGAGGGAAAGATTTTTGAAGTCCTTTTGTGTCTATGTAGTGAATGTCCTGCAGAACGGATTTGAGGTTTGCACCTTCTGTAGTGTTTGGTAATGCAAGACAGCAGTTTTAGCAGGTCATGATTAGCAGAAAGCATTACATGACTGCACAATAAACCAGGAAGCATCACACAACCACAGAATTAAAGAGTTGCTAAGCTGGGCATAGGAAGGCAGTCGAAAATACTTCTTTTCTGCTTTTCCTGAGCTTAATACAGACATTTCAATAGACTGTTTTATAAATGGATTTAAATGCTGATGGTTATTGAAAGGACTATTCACAGCCCATGGAGATCTTTTTGGTTTTTTTTGCTGTTCATTTAATTTTTGAAAGTGGTTGTAATCAATTTGATCAAGTAAACCTTATGACATTTTACTTTTCCTTCCACAGAAATACCTCAGGAGCTTTTTCTCTGCAATGCTGAAATCTCCATCGTCTCCACTGCACATTGATAAAGTGGGGAGAACGTTGTCAAAATACACCATCTGTGAATTCTCACCCTTCTTCAGGAAAGGTGTTTTTGACTATAGCAGCCATGGGACCAGCTGAGTTTTGGGCCAGGATCCTTGTGCTGGAGGAGTATGGTTGGAGTGGTGCCTTCACTTTTGTGCGAGAGGAGTGAGGGAAAGAAAAAAGAAGTGTCTCCTCCACAGCTGGAAAGCTGCATCCAAACAGCACCAGTTAGAGCCAGCTACACCCCCAATACCCTGTGTCCTTTACCAGCTCTCAGTCAGTGCCTGCATTCTCCTGGCACGGGGTATACAGACATTTCTGTGTAAGTTCTTCTGTTAATACTGTACAAAGATCCTGACTCTCGTGATGAGTGTGGATCCCCTCCTCAGCAGCAGTGCTTCCTTCCCATTTGCTCAGATAATTTGTTCTGGCCGTTCGAGAGCACCTCACGTTTACCATGGCAGTGTGTCATGCTGACAGAGGGTTTCTGTCCAAGCTGTTCCTTAAAGAACAGCTCCTCTGTTGTTTCTTTGTAGAAGTGACATGTTCAATGTAATGCTCATACTCCACTGTTGTTTCATTTTCTTTCCCTTCCAGATACACAGTTTAACTATTTGACTGTATAATTCTATGGTTTTTCTCAGAAGAATTAAAGGGCCCAGGTAGCTTGAATGCTTACAAAAACGTATGCAGCTGAAAGAATATATTTTAAATCCTGTCAAAGTCTTCCACACTTGGTTGTTTGGAGGCAGAACGAATCACCATTAATAAAGAAGCAAAGGAAGCAACAGTTACTGAAGAACACGGTCAGCATCTTTTCAGATTTCATAATCATTCAGACTGTAAATGGAAACTCTGCACTGTACAGAGCTCATATCTATGCATAAAGCTGATGCAAAGTGATATATATTGTTTTTTAAATAGCTTCTTCACAATAGTTGTAAAATCTGAGGTTTATTTGCATCAGTTTAAATTTGCCGGATTTAAATAATAGTACTTTAAAATGACTCAGGACTTATCAAGACTTGCACATGTATATACATGTAGAACTCATTTTATATTGCTGCAGATCCAAAAATATGTATACACTATGACTGGAATTGAGTGTGTGTACATGTTAATGTATAATTGGTTGTATAAAAATCAGAACTGAATGACTCCCAGTTATTAAAATGCATAATGAAAGGTAAGTTTTTTGTGCCATTTGTTCAGAGTGTGAAGCATTTTTTTCTGAGTGGACATCATTGACCGCTGGTAGGTTGTGGTAATCAAAATACTTAATGTCATAGAAAATTATTATTAAAACCTAAAGTAACAACACTGGTGGGATTTTTATTTCATGACCTAAATTATAGGAACAGCAGTGTTTTACATTTAATATGATGTATCCATGGTCCTGAGCGAATTGGCCTAGGAAGTGGCTAAGGCATTATCCATCATATTTAAAGCAGCAGACACTGGGGAAATTACGGCTTCTCGTTTGCGGTTTTTCCGCAGAGCGGTGGCCGGGCCGGGCCCCTTCCCGCTGCCCCTTCTCCCAGCGCTGCGGCGGGGACCCCGGGCCGCTGGGGTGGGGAACTGTCCCAGTGGGGCAGACAGCTAAAGGCAGCCACAGACTGCCCAAACAAGCCACAGGCTGCCCAAAAGCAGCCAGAGATGCCCAAACCAGCACTCACTGCCACTCAGCTGAATGGTGCCAATTCCTGGGACCCGCGGGTCCCGCTCCTCTGCTCTGCTCTCCCCGCGGAGCCCGGGCAGCCGGCACCGCCTTCTCTCTGCAGCCCGCACGCTTCGCGCTGAACTGGAAACACCATCACGGCAGCCAGCAAAGCCACCTTTTCTTTTAAATCAGCCAGAGGGAAAAGTAAAGCGAGTCACTCGAGGAGAAGCACATGGTTGCTCCAAGATCAGGAAAGAAGGAGAAAGTGGGTCCAAGTGGGACGGAGCTGAAAGTGGCAGCGAGAAAAGGAGGGCGGCGCCGCGTAGTTCGCAGGTAAAAATGCTTTCCGCAGGCTGCGGTAAAAACTGTAATATCACAAACTGTCTGTATCTTTTGAATCCGTTTTTGGAGTACATAGGGAGATGAAGAACTCATGTTGAGACATGAAGATGTGAGAAGTGCCTATGCCAGGCTATATAGAAGCAGTGAAAGGCTTTAGAGGTTGTGTAAAGAAGAAAGCCTTTGTTTTCGGGCCAGAATAACTCACCCTTAAATAGACTAAAACCCTATGTCTCTTAACTGTGAGATTTTTAGAGAAGAGATGTTTCTCACCTCAGCAGATTTTCGGGCGGGTCTGTTGCTAGTGGCAGTTTGGGAACCATGTTAAGAAGAAAAAGCCCTCTTTTTTCCTTAAATATTGGAGAGATTTTTAAGAACTGTGATACTGACCAAAATCCCATGTTTTGTTATCCTTTCTGTGAGTTGGGTAAAAGGAGGGGGGAGTGCTGGAAGAGAGGGGAGTGTGCTTTTGCTTTAATTTCTTATTATTTGGTTTCTTTTGCTTTTAAATCAATTAACTTCTTTTTACAGCAGCTGTTTAAGTTTGAACCTGTTTTGCCTCACAGTATCATCATTTTCCTCAATATTCTTTATTTTCCCCTTATGCAAAATATCAGATTTTGTAGGGCTTGGCACTTAGCCAGCTTTCAAACCACGTCACACAATAGGCATCTTTAATTAAGGAAGAAAAATATTAGAATGGATGATTGAAATTTTGAGACTATTTTTATTATTTTGATTCATTTCAGGGAAAACAGAAGTTGGGTGTTGAGGCAGGTTAATGGAAGGTTGGCAAGATCATGTGGCTGTCTTGCTCTGATGCCCATATGAGTGCTTCAGAGGCAAAAATTGGGGATGATAAATGACCCTAAATGTCACTTTATAGCCAGTGAGTATTCTGTTTCTCCCTCCTTGGCCTGTTCCCCTTCCTACCTCATTGCAATGAAGTATGATAAAGAATTCATGCCTCGGAGTCTTTAGAAAAATGATTTTACATAACTGTAGAGCGTTATTTCCTTTGTGCCATTTCTGTGAAAGGACTAGAAGGCCAAAAAATGGCAAACTGCTTTATCTGCTGATCAGATAAACCCATTTCCTGCAGTTGTCTTTCCTGAAAAACTACCAGTGCGCCAAGGAAATCTCCATCACACCACATGGTGAATGCTGGTTGTGGAAAGGCAAAAGCAAAATAGGACTGCCAGAGGTAAATATTTAGTGTCACTTTGGATTTGGAGAACCTGTTTAAGAAAAACTAGACAGAAGAGTTAAGTCAAGTGAAAAATTTGAATATTATTTTTTTTCCACTTGAATTTAAAAGAAGACTTGTACTGGATTCCTGTCTACAGTACAAATGGATTCAGGGAGGGCCAGGTGCTCTGGTGGTGTAAACCTGCCGATAAGGTGGTTAATTTATGTCAGCTGGTTTATCTGACCTGCAGTGTTAAATGTGTACATTGCAAATAACAAAGTAAAGGTCTATTAATCACTCTATTTAAAATGTCATCAAGTTAAAAGCTACAGAGTTGCGAATGTAAGCATGAGATTAGGACCACAACCCCAGGCTACCAGCTTTTCCTACCTCCTTATCTATCTTCCACTGGTATCCAGAGTTTAATCAATGATGGCAAGCTCATGCTAGGCTAGGAGGCATCTCTGAATAATTGCATCAATAAAAAATAGGATGGCTGTTTATAACCTACCGTCTTTAAACCCAGACTTCAGGAGAAGCTTTCAATAGAAGCTGAAATGGATGTTGAAATTGCCAGCCATTTTCAAGATGTTCCAATTGCATTTCTCTGTAGATATCCTTAGGCTCTAAAATTCTCCATGAATTTTATTTTCAACACACTGACATTTTCAACAACATTGTGAAAGTTATTTTCAGGCCTGGTATGGGTGGGTTTTTTTTCAAAATGCCTCAGTAATTGAGAAATGTCCTTAAGTAAAACCTAACTGATGTATCAGTCCTGTGTGTATTTCAAGCCGAGTGTGTGTTTAAGTACTTTACTATAATGGGGCCATCACACTTACCCATGCAACTGAAATCATGCCTCCTTAAAAGTCACCAAACCACTGGGCTCATACCCTTGCTGAGCCTACAGCAGTTTTTCATCAATAGGGTTGGACAAAAAAAGGCCAAAAAACACACTGGAGGTGGTGCTTGGATTTTTCCTTCTATCTTCTCATAAGAGTTTTGTCTGGGTGGCTTGTTCTTGTTCTTTGTAAGTTTTCAATTATTTCCTTTCTGTAGTCTTGTTTTACAGATGGTTTATAAGAATGTGCTGGGATGAGAAAGCAAACCCTTTATTACATGACAAATGGTAGTTACCATCTTCTCATAACTTGTTCTGGTCTTCTGTTGCAAAGTGCAACGTGCAGTTTTAATCTTTTTAGATCTGAGCCTTCAAAGGTCTTGCACACTACAGCTTTTTTGGGGTGTTACTGTAGCTTATCATGATCATTCCTACATTCTTTTCCGTTGTAATTAATGTCTGACATGAGCCTTTCTTCAAACAAGGTTTTTGGGGGGAGAGAGCTTTCTACTTAATGTTACTACCTTGTTGAAGTCCTTCTTGGACTCTGCCTTTTGTCACGATCCTTGCCCAACAGTGTATTTTCTCCATATTAACCTGTTTCAGTGTTACCTTGAGACAGGGACAGTAATCTGTTTTTCTGTTTCCTTGAAGGCATGGATCAGAGATCATCAACTGAAACTACATTTTAGTTATGTTCCGCAAAAATAAATGTTTTAGATTTTTGATACTGGGAATTACAAAAGTCAGAATCTCAAAAATGAGCATGTGAAAATTGATGTTGTTGTTGTTGTTCTACCTGGGAAATCAGTGTGTTTTGAGGACTTCTGCATCATGGTTGTTTTTTTACCCAAATGTGAATACCTAGGAGATGTATGGGTTGCAAAGTACTCCTTTCCATGGTGCAGAGGAGCATGCTGGTAACAGGTGCAAATGAACCTACTGCTAATGAGAGCTTCAAGAATTGTTCTATGGAAACTAATGATGTGTGAATGAAATCACCTGTTTTTCTCACTGAGTTCAACAGGAGAGAAGGCAATGCTCTACTGCTGAAAAAACAAACTATGGCACATTTTCATCCATAAACACCTCCAATTCTCATTATTTAAGTAGCTGAGCAACAGGAGAATAGTGCTGGACAATGCAGAGGCAGTGGAACCCTCTGAAAAATTAGCATAAGAGAGTGTGAACAATTAGTTCTGTACCTCAGTCTGTCCTGGCCCCTCTGGGCCCGGGCCCTTTCCCC
>VZRO01005777.1:0-16388 GCA_013397915.1 Daphoenositta chrysoptera | reverse complement strand
CTTTTTAGGTAATTTTAGGAAAATTTTTGCCTCCTGCATATCATATTTATTTTTCCTCCCCCTTGGTGAGTCTCACACATAGAGTGTGGTATCCAACATCTGTCCTGCCGAGCAAGTTAAAATGGAGACAGCTCTCTCCTGTGGCAGAGAACATTCAATGCACCCTGAAAGAATAAATCTCTTTCCAAGAGGTTATATAGGAAAGCATAGTGAGGAACAAGGAAATCTGAATAGCAGGGAGAATATTTTGCACTTTCTCTTACATTTTTATTTATATCCAGGGAGAGGAGTGTTTCTGCTTCCAGTCCACACCTCTCTTGCTTCTGCAGAAACGTATGGGAATGACCCAAGCAAGGTTCAATATCTGAAAGGTTTCTGTGCCCGAGACACAAAGGATGGTGAAGCTTCACAGCCAGAAAGGCTCTGGCAGCACCAGGCAGGACTCCCAGTCTCATCCCTTCAGTGGATTGGTTTTCCCAGAGCCAGCAAGAATGTGACAGAAGAAGTTCAGGACAATATCAACATCTCTGCATTACCTGATCTCTTTGCACCTCAGCCCCTGAACTAGCACATATCAAAGCCTCAGCCTTGCCCTTGCATAAATCCTGGGGTTTTTTCCTTTTTGGTGCCCCACAGTGTTCTAGGGCCAGAATTCTTCACCCCGAGGCCCTTGGCTGCCTCTGGGCATGGCACAGCAACCTGACCTGGGGTTCATTTAGTACTTTCCTGCCCAAGGGGCACAGGGAAGGTTGCTGCCAGTTGCAGTTCAGATGGATCTGGATGGGATGTGGCTGATGCTGCTCCTTCCTTCCTGCTGTAAGGCTGGGCTGGGTGTCAGAGCTCTGCCTGTGCCCATCACTGCAGCTGCTGCATCCCTGGTGCAAGGCTTGTGTTTGGGAAGAAGGGTGGACATGTATTTAAAAGGATACTGAAAGCAAACCTCAAAACTTCTATGAGTTTTAATTTGCTAGAAGTAATTAAAATACATGGGATGAGGTTAAGAAAATTCCTTTTTTTTTCTTTTTTATGTAATCTGATTTCATCAAAATATTATTTCCAATTTCAACTTTATACTTGAGAGGGTACAATAGACTGTTTCAGTCTCTAGTCACACAAACCTTTTAATAAAGATGGTAAATGTATTGTTTTCTTGGTTTTACTTTGAACAGTATGAAACTCCATGACAATGGGCAACATTAAATAGCTTTTTGTACCCCTGAATCCTTCTGCTGTCTTATACAGCATAAAAAATACAATGTAATAATCATATTCCTGCATCTGCTGGCTATAATCTGACCTACGTGTTCTGTTTCCCCTAAATAGTAAAAGGTTCCTAATAAAATCAGATCTATTCATGTAAATGGAACTTCTTTCTCTGATCTCTCCTGCTACCTTCTGGCCAAAGTGTTTATTGTTCTCACAACATTTTTGACTTCATGAAATCCAGCAAATAGCTCAAACTGGAGGAAAAAAAAAAAAAACAAAAAAACAAACAACCAACCAAAGAAACCACCCAAACCACACAAAAAGTGTTGTNTGCATCTGCTGGCTATAATCTGACCTACGTGTTCTGTTTCCCCTAAATAGTAAAAGGTTCCTAATAAAATCAGATCTATTCATGTAAATGGAACTTCTTTCTCTGATCTCTCCTGCTACCTTCTGGCCAAAGTGTTTATTGTTCTCACAACATTTTTGACTTCATGAAATCCAGCAAATAGCTCAAACTGGAGGAAAAAAAAAAAAAACCAAAAAAACAACCAACCAACCAAAGAAACCACCCAAACCACACAAAAAGTGTTGTGTCTGCACATGCCACAAATTCAACTTCTTTGCTCTTCATTTGCATTCTGGCTGTGCCAGCAGGTGCAGTTGGAAACTCTTGCTAAATGATCCAGAGGCTTTGGAAAGTCCAGGCCCAGGAAGCTGAAAGAGCTGAAAAACTGAAGTGGGATTCAGAGAAGCTTCATTTGAAGGTACAAACTACAGCAGGGTTACAGCTGGAAGTGATTGCAACAGGAGAAATGGAGTAGAATATGGGAAGAACTTGCAGCACTGTTTTAAAATTTCCTCAGTGTGCCTAAAGGAGTTTTAAACTGGAAGTTATTCAAGAAACTTTGTGTTCAAAATGTCCTGGGCCAGAGGAAAGACGTCTTGATGGGATTAAGAGTTGGTTTGTGCCCCAAAAAGCTGCTATGCCAAAATCAGGTCTTCCAAAGGCGTGGGTGTCTGGCTAAGCAAGCAGCAAGTCTGAACCAGCGAGGAATGCAGCCCAAGGTTGCTGAACCAGCCCAAGGTTGCTGGCTGCAGGCAGTGAGGAGGCTGATAAGAAAATGAGTGAAAGCAGTGGCAGAGTGCCTGGTGCCCGGGTAAGGATGCTGGCAGGAAGCTGATTCCTGTGGGAAGGCTGCAGCTTCTGCCCTCAGCAGCTCCAGTCCTTGGGACCCTGAGGTGTCTGCAGAGGGGTTTCTCTCTGGGGTTTCTCACATCAGGTTCTGCCTGTGGACCTGGCTCTTTCTGCCAACAGGTGAGTCTGTTTGCCTGGCACAAACCTGTGGATATGACACTTCTTTAATTTAATCTGGCTGGGAATTCAGGGGGCTGTGCTTTGGAGCTGTCTTCTGCAGGCAGCTCCACAGTGAGGGTGTGCTTTGCACAGCTGTAAGGGGTCTGATGAAATGGGCAACAAGGGGAGGATGTGTCTCACAGGACCAGCTTTAGACAGGGTCACTTGCTGTGGCACTCTGGGAAATGCCTTATCCTTTGGTGGGTAATTCACTCTGTGAAGCGGGAGAGAGAAATTAAATTCCTTAGATCTTTTTCTGTACCAAAATAAATGTTGAAAGGACTTGGAAGAGGATAGAATTATTTAAATACACAGAATTGACCTGTTCTTGTTTTTAAATTGATTTGAATTAATGAGATTTTTTTCTATCTATTTTATAGAAAGATATAATTTTTTCCAATTATATATGTTATAGTAACATCAGTGTGAGAGTTTCCATTTGTTGAACAAGTTTGGGTATTTGGAAATCTGGGTGAGATGTTTAAAACTGTTCAGTGATGTGATCTGCTGCTTTTCAGCAATTGTTCCTCCCTCATCTCAGCCAGCTTTTAGTTGAAAATATTGGTAGGGATTGCACATACAGTACAATTAACTTGGAAAGGTAATGAATCTTTATAGAAATAATTTCTGTATGGGCAGGCATAAAGGTTTCCCATCATTTAATTTATAATTTGAACAATAATCATTCCTCCCTACCCTCCTTTTCTTCCTTCCTGCCTCACTATGCTGTATAATAATTTTGGGAATGGCACTTGGGAAAACTCCAAATGCCAGTTGTGCTGTGGCTGACCTACAGAGAAAAACTCACCTGGACATGGTAAGGAGGGATTATTTTGTGAAGTGCTGTTACACTGACACTGGAGTTACTGCTGTGCAGGAACCACAAACACTTCAATTTAGCCATGACAACCCCGAGTAAAGGCAAAATCCTGGCTGTTCTTGCCAGCCAAGAAGAAAATATCAGTTGCTGGTTCTAAATTTTTTCCTTTTTCTTGTTTTCTGCAAGTAAATGTGCTTGAGACTGCTTGACTGGAAGTGATGGACTAAAGCTGTTCCGGAGGGGATGCCCAGACTTTTTTTTCCATCTGATCCTGAATTCAGAATGTTTTTCTTCTGTATAGAGTGGGGTACAGAAAGAGAGATTGCATTCCTGGGAAAAGTAAAAGTTTTGAATGAATTTTCTTTTTGCTCTAAGGAAAATCTGCACGTATTCAGTTATTTTAGAAACCAGTAAAGAATTATTGATTTCATCACAATTGTGTCTGTTAGCATGGTTACCATACTGAGAAAGGTGTCTGGTTTTAGAGGTGCTGATATTTTAATGGCTCTTTCATGGCTTTGAATATTTAATCCCTGTGTATAATTATCAAATCACTTTAAAATAAACATTATCAATACTTCTGTGTGATAAGGAATAGTTAAAAATTATAATGTGCCATGGAAACATCTCAAATTTCAGGAGAGGATGGAGGTGGTGTTTTTGTAAAGGGCTGAG
Organism: Daphoenositta chrysoptera; assembly: GCA_013397915.1. NCBI lineage: Eukaryota > Metazoa > Chordata > Aves > Passeriformes > Daphoenositta > Daphoenositta chrysoptera. The sequence continues at coordinate 12,330 of VZRO01005777.1, read as the reverse complement.
CTGCTGTGGGCTTGTTCATTGAGAAGCTCCAGTTTGTGTCTGGAGTTCAGCTGACAGTGCTATCAGGTGAGCTGCTCCTCTTTGGCTGGAGGAACGTGGGGATGATATTTCCAAGGACCTTACTTCCATTTGCAATTCCAACATGTGAAAAAAAATGACAGAAGCACAAATCTCCTCCCTGCCAGCTACAGCAGGGGAAGTAAAAGGAAGATAATCAGTAAAATTCTGCTTACAGCAATTGCTTTCAAAGCTTTAGTCTAAAATAGCAATGAGGCAGCTCCCCAGAGATGCCATTCAGAACAAAAAATGCAGCTGAGTAAGAAAGAGTGGGGAAAAACACTGCAAATGGATGGATATGAGCAAATGATATCGTATTATTCCCTGTGCATTTAAATGAACTTAATACACAGAGATGGCCAATTAATTTATTAATAATTACCTTTTTTATATTACTTTAATTTTTTATTAATCTTTAAATGTCTTTTTCCTTTAATTATTTACATTTTATTTTAATTCAAGTTCACTTAACTTTTGAAGGCCAGTATCAACTGAGATCCTTGCTACTATACCATATGTTCTCAATTTGTTGTAATTCTGCAAATTCAGGCCTGTTTCTGACTGGACAAACTGGTTGTGGTTGCCAGTCCAGTGTCACATGAGAAAGGATTGAGAAGCTACAGCCTGTTCAGAGACAGGCACACCACGCAGGATGGTTTGTCCTGTGTGGAAGGGTTTGAAGTAACATTTGAGAAAGGAAAATTTGGATTAAAATCCTACAATTTCTTTTTTCTGTACATCAGCAATTTGAAAAAAATCTAGAAGCAGTGCATGAGATGAAAAATGAAGGACATGCATCAGTCTGCTTCGCTTTGCTTCTTTTTTAACTCATTTTTTTTACAAACCTTTCTGTGGTACTGAAAACATGTGTGGCAAATCCCTTCTTCAAGGGATTATATCTCACACTAAAACTCAATCAGCATAAGAACTTCTGAGTTTGTTTCACCCTGGTTTGGGGTTGGGTTTTTTTTTGTTTGGGTTTTTTTTGTTGTTGTTTTTGGTTTTTTGTTTGTTTGGTTGGTTTTTTTTGTCAAAAAGACTATTTCTCCTTAAATATGAGGAATACACAAACCAAGTCCAAATGGGGAAAACATCTCTATGAAATCTCTCGGTTTACAGCTAAATTAGACAGGCAGGAGCAAATTGGTTCTTGTCCTCAGTAAATCATCAGCAATAATCCAGTGTCCCTGAAGCCAAAGTGACCAATTTACACAGCTTTTAGCACAGGTTCGTGATTTATCTCTCAGCAGCACTAGAGCAGCCCCTACAGCCCTGTCAGGTGAAAAACATGTGCTTTTGTACTTTTATAGTCAAAGGCTAATGGAGAATTCTGAGAAAGTGGTTGGAGCAGAAGCATGTGGTTTTCTCAAACAGCTGCTCTGCTTGGAGATCTTGGAATTAATACTCAAAGTGCCTTAAAGAACAGGGCGGTTTACACCAGGCTGAAACAAGTGATATTCCATGTTTTAGCTGTGAGAACTCAGCAAGGTTCAAGTTCAGGTTTTTGTAAAGTTTCTTAGGTTTTTTTGAAGTTTCCTACAGTTGTGATATACCAGTTTGGAGAAAATAATTTTTGGTCAAGGAAGAGCTTAACAATAAATCCAAGGAATTCTGAAGAACAGTGAAGAACCTGATCATTCCAGAGTAGCTACAAAGCAACAGTAAAAGCTTTCTGGAATTGGATGGCTTCCACAGGTTTTTAAATCTGAGTTCAGAGTGGCATTTTGAGGTGGTCTTGTGGCAACTTCCATGGCAGTGGGAATGTTGGAAATGGCAATGCATTCAGCTTTGGGATAAGCTTCACCTCCTCTGAAGGTAAATCCAAGTGAGTATAATGGAAGAAGAATAAGGAAAAAAAACATGTGAAGGAAAAAGAATTGTCTGAGTCTATTCAGCTCCTCTGTTTGCATGTAAGTTATCAGAGTTACTGATGTGTAGCTGGTCTTGTGCAGGCCAGAAAGAGAAAATACTGAATTTGGGGGCTGCAATTGCAGTTTCTAGAAATCCCTGTGCATCTGTTGGAATGAAAATAGAGGCAGAAACTGGGACTGAGCTGCTCTGTAGGTTGTCTGTCTATAATTTTAATTATACAAAAAGATTATAGAAGTGTTTGTGGTTTTGTTGTTGTTTAGTTTGGTTTGGTTTGGTTTTGGGGTTTAGCTGTTGTTCCATTGTTTGGGTTTGGGGTTTTTTCCCCCAAAACTGGAAACATGAGAACAAAGGCAAATTTGTATCTTTGAGTGGAATAAATCCTTAAAGCTTCATCATAATTTTGGTGCTGTTCAGGTGGTCAGAGACACTTGGATGAGGAGTTTAGACAGTTTTGATGTGAGATGCCTGATGTTGCAGGCTGGTGTAAGCTGGGATAAGATAAGCACTAACTGAGCTGGATGGACAAGGTGCTGTAGGAAAACTTTACTCCTGCCTTGCTTTTTCTTGTTTATCTTCATGCTCACAGTTAATTATTCTGCTTTCTACAGTTGCTGCTATCACAGGAGGATGATCCACAATCTCCTCTGTGATAGATGTGAGCTGGGCTAATGAGACAGGATCCCACAGCTCTGGGGTTCACTGTACAGAATTGTCATGAGAAGTTTTTCAAGCCTTTTAATCACAGAATGGTTTGGGTTGGAAGGGTCCTTGAAGATCCCCTCGTTCCAACCCCCTTCTCTATGCCAGGTCACCTTCTCTAGATCAGGTTGCTCAGTTTTGACCTAGGAAGCTTGAGAAGAAACACCCTGAGAGATCTATGAACACACATCAAAGTTAAAAATCTCCTTTTACTCAAAAGCTGCTGCCAGCAGTTTTGGTAAAGCTCTTTGTCACTGTGAAACTCCGGAGGCAACTACAAGCCGACTTTTGGAAAAGGGACAAAACTCTCTGTTTATCCAAGTAAGTGCCAGAAATAAACATACAAAAAACTGAGCTTTATAATACTGAGCTGAGCTTTGGCCCATCCCTGGAAGTGTTCAAGGGCAGTTTGGGTGGGGCCCTGAGCAGTCTGGTCTAGTGAGTGACCCCTGCCCATGGAGGGAGATGACCTTCAGGGTCCATTTCAACCCAAACCATGTTATGTATCTGTGAGTCAGGGGTGTGGGAGCCCTGAAAACAGAGAATATTTCCCTGCCTGTTTTGAAGGGTTCTACCCCCCTGGACAACACTGTATTTGACCTTTATCCATGGAGAAAACTGCCAACTCTTTGGGAAGAACTAGAATCTACTTCAGTGAGAACTAAATAATAGAGTATTATGTAAGGTTATCACAGGGTGAAAAATCTAAAGGTGTTGGGTTTATTAATGTAGTAAATAGATAAAAAGCAAAAACTCCAAGATGGAGGATTGTTGTTGTTTCTAGGCCTTCTTCTTCTTCTTCTAGTATGCCATATTCTGCAGTAGTAGGCTCCTAAAAATTATTGGATGAAGAATTCTGCAGTTCCTGTGTACATTGCAGGAGCATTTGTCTAAAATTGGTAGAAAAGTGAAAATACCTTTTGTTTTAAGCTTTAATTGGATGATTTACCTTTAAGAAGACCGTGTTATCTTGATAAGTATTCATTTCTGCTGCACTTCTCTGTGTGCTGTGTCTGGGTCACGCTAGTGACCTTACTTCTCTGATAAGACTTAATAAACTATCTTAAAGCAGGGAGTGCTGAAAGTTTCTTTAAAATCACTCCCCCGTCAGGGGGAAAACCTGGCTTAGAGACACAGCTAAGTCAGGAGCTGGAGTCCACACAGGGGTTTAAAGATAATTTTTTCCCTAAATGACAATCTTTCCAACTTCCAATGACCAAGTGGATGTGCCACCTTTCAGATACAGAATGAGTGAATATTCATCTTGAAACTATCGGACTTGTGAGTCCAGTTTACTTTATTTCATTCAAAACCTTCAAGGTCAAATCCACCAACACAAGGGGATTTTGCTTCCGTCTTCCTCAGTGCTTTTTGAGGTGTTTCTTTCAGGGTTAATATCCCCAAGATGAGAACTTTACTTGAAAAATGTCGATGTTTTCCTATTGGTTATGAGGGACACTGGGACTGTAGTAAGTTTAGACAGCTCATATGTGTAGGACATTTCTGGTCTCTCAAGATACCTCATTTCCCTGAACATGTAGTTCAGAGTGTCAGTTTCTTTTCAAATTAAGGTTTTTACAAGTTTTGCCTTTAGAAATTGAAAAAGCATTTAATAATTATTCCTTTTTTAATAAGCAGGGAGAAAGTCTGTCATGGATCTGAAGTTTCCATGGCCAGAATTCTGTAAAGATCTGCCAAGGTGTAACTTCAGAGGTGAAAATCAAGAGCTTAAATGTGAATTAGGAATGCACATAAAAGGAAAGCCAGAAAGAATCGTGAGAGGCTTTAGGAAGCAAGTGCCTGTGGTTCTGAGGATTGCATGCAGGTAGATCTGGGCAAGGATGTCCAGTACTAGTTCCCCATGGAGTTTAACTCATGATTTGGGCAAATTTCTTATTCTAAGTTTCCAGAATTGAGGTGGGTAATGCTATGTGAACACTTACATTTCAATATTCCAAGAAATCTTATGTTTAATTTATTTTTAATGTAGGCTTTAAAATCACTGTGATAGCAAAGGCTTGGAAGAATTTACCTGACCCTGATCACTGAAATCTGTTGATGGGTGGGGTTCTTTTCCTAGTGAAGGATTGCCTCGTAAATGTTTTTATTGCTGGAAGTAGACATACAGTTAAGATGGAGTGAGAATTACTCCTTGGTGAAAAAAATCAGATTCCAGTTTAAAGGAGAAAGAAAAGGAAGGGATACATGGAATTAGGTGTAACAGGTTGATTGGGATGTCTTTAGTTAAGCCATGAGTCTCATTCCATAATTAACTATGGATATTGTCATTTACTACTCCCAATTTTGTTTAGTTGGCTTCTCTTCTAGGAAAGGAGGAGTTAAAAAGGCAAATGTATTTCTTTGAATGGTTTTTGCAAAGCACTTTCTGGCTGTGTGAATTCAGGAAACTTGGGGAAATTAACTTTTGGACAAGGAACAAGACTTATTGTAAAACCAAGTAAGTGAAGAGGGATAATTTAATAATTACACTTCTGTGTTCTTTCTTTCTTTCTAAGTATTTAATTTGTTTGAAGGTTTAGGAAATCTTGTCTCTGTTCTGGTGAGCATCCATAAGACTGAAAACCTTTTCATTATTGATTTTTCTTAACCTTTCTCAACCTTTCTCAAGTGTACTGTGTTACAAGGGCAGTGGCATGGAATGATTCAGACAAATCTTTTTTGCTCTTTTATAATCGATATAGCCATATATATATATAGGGAGAGAGTATATATATATAGTATATATATTGTATATATATATCTATGGCTATATATAATCGACATAACCACAATAGTGGTTGCAGAGAAATGTTGCAGTACTTAATACTGCCCTCTTGTACCCGTGCTTCATCTGAAATACCTTAGATGGGGGAAAAAAAGTGAAATAGAAACCTTATTTGCTTCTACGGACCCAAAATATATAGTGATGTGGAGAGAAGAGTATTAAATACTGCCATTTATGATAAGATTTAGTTTAGCAAAATCTTAAGCAAGAGAAGTAAATGTCTGTGGATGCCAGCAGAGGTTTGGGAGAGTAGTTAACTCTGTCATTCAGCAGCCACTGGGAGCCTGTTGAACCCACCCTGCAGTGGTTTCTGTAAAGAGCCTTCTCACCGTGTGTCTGGAGCTGAGAGGAGGTTTGCTCTTGGTGCAGGAACTCGTCTCCTTGTGCTTCCAAGTAAGTCTGCCAGGAAAAGCAGGGTTTCAGCATTTGTTTTCACTCAAAAATGGTGTTTTGGCACATCCCAGACCCAGCCAGAGCCCGTTTGTGCGACTCAGCAGAGCTGGGTGCAGAAATGTTCTCGTGCTCTGGTCCTGGGGGATCTTCTCCCAGAGATTCAGCTGGGATGGTGAATTCAGATTCCTCCTGGAGCCTCGCAGCAGTAGAAACAGACAGGGTAACTGCGAGGGTCTCTTAAATTCTGTCCTGCCCTTGCAGTTTCAATGAGGTGCTTTTTTATAAAGGAGTTTGTATTCAAGTTTTCAGCGCCAGGTTTTCACGTCCAAGCTAATATCTGACAAAGTGCACAGACTTTTTCAGGGGCTATGACACGAGTAGCTACTCACTTCCTAGCCATTTACAGTTTTGGCAGTGCTGGTTCAAAACTGCTGCATTGTTTGGGCAAGGTCAACAATCAAGAAATATATATCAGTCTAATGGACCTCCCTCCGAGGCTTAGATATTCGACCTACTTAAAAATCATCTCATTCTACCAGGCTGAATGACTTCATTGTCTATTGAATATCCGGGATAAAATGGGCATTTGTGAGGCAGATATACCTGAGAAACAGAAATCAGTGAAGTAAAATGAACTTTCTGTTCACTTTGTAGAAAGAAATCAGAACAAACCTTTCTTCGTAGGAAAATCTCTGATTTGCAGTCAAAATTTAAATAAAATACCTGAGGAAGAAAGGAAGGAAACCCAGTCCAGACAGCATTTCCTGTAAAAATTTATGTTGATCTGACTGATTGGTTCTGGGGTTTTTCCCATTTTGAACTGTGAAAGGCACAACTCACAACTTTCTCTTTATAGGCAGTCCCTGGGACTCACCAGCATGCTTTTAGCTGAGAAATTATAAAGTTCAAACTTCAGAGATTTTTTTTGTAGAGAACTCTCAGGCAGTGCAACTGTAGGAGGAAGAAAACAGATATTTGGTCAGGGGACACAGATAGTTGTGAAAAGTAAGTGTAGTCTGGCTGAGGAAGCAGCTTTTTTACCTGTTTGTCTTCCTACTCTGCCAGATATTTTGCAAATGTGCTCAGCTCAAATTATTGGTCCATCATGCAGATCCACAGAGTGTAATTCTTCTTCAGTTGTGACCGTCTCAAATACTGCAGCAGTCTTACACTCGGTTTTCCTGCCTGTGTTATGCAGAGGTCAGGCTAAATATCTTAATGGGTCCTGATTCCTGATTCTTGATGATCAGAATGGTGTTTCTGTCCGATTTTGCCTTCGATTCATGGGTGAGAAATTGTGGTTTTGCTGAATTCTGTGATAAGCATTTCTCTTTTCCAAATGTCAGCAAATACAGGAGGTGGGGGGAATGCTGGTAATGAAAATGGTATGTAGAAAAGGACAGGAGGAAACCCAAGGCTCACCAAGTGAGCACCACAATGTGTAGGTTAATTCAGCTACACACTTGATTTGATCCAGATCTTATTCAGGATGCAGCGAGTGATTCGTGCCCTGATTGGGTGCAGGAAGGAGAACTACGTGGGGTTGCATTCAGGCCATCTTCATTACTGCATTTCTGAAAACCTCCCATTGATGTCATGATGGTTTTTTGCCTTTTCTTTTATACCCCTTTTCTATACTTTTTCTATATTCTTAGTGCTTCTAGCCCACATTGTTAGACTTAATGTTTTGTTAAGCCAAGAGACTGAACACCTTGGAAGCCTCGTAGTGAGGGGTCAGAGAGCCCCAGGCACCAAGGGCCTCTCCAGAACACATTCTGTAAACTGAGACAGGCCCAGCCAGGGGAAGGGTCCTCGGAGCAGGGGGTTCACTCGAGTCTCTCCTTGGGGAATCTTTGATAGATGTGCTCATTTGTAAGGCCCAGAATGTGATCCCCTGACACTCTAGGACACGAAAGAAGCACTCCAGAGACGAGTTCTTTGCAGTTCTCGCTGAACCAGGAAAAGAGCCTGGCTGTTTATTCTTTTCATATATATCTGTTTCTAGGAATGACCATGGATTGGAGGAAGAGGTTGCCACCTCTTCCATCCCCATTAGTTAACAGAACAGTCCATCAAACATTCTCCACCCAGGAGAAAAGAATGTTAACAAAGGGTACAGTTAACAAAACATTACTATGTTTATAGAAAGTGTGTGAGAAACTTTATCAAAGACTGAACACATAGAAAGACTGCAGAAGTCAGGGCAACAATCCCCGACTGCCCGTGGGTGTGCATTCCGTGTGCTCTGCGGGCATTGCACCTGGGTGTGCTGCACCTCAGGGTCCTTAAATAAATACCGAGGTCAAAACCCCTTTTCCCCATGTAACCATGTTTGGCTCTTGATTTTAAGACCAAGGAAAGGCATCACTATAAGCAAATCATCCACTTAAATATGTGTGGAACCACACGGGATGTGCAAGGAAGAGCTGAAATGGGCACATCCATCACAGAAACTCATTAGGAGGATGGTTAATTACCTGACTGCAAGGGCAAGTTCTCTTTCTCTTCTTTATATTTCAGTTAGCAGATATTGTCTGAATTCTTAGTGAGGAACAAGGAACGGAGGTTTGCAGTTAGGATGGAAGTGTTTTCCTGTCCAGGTAGCTCAGAGAATGCAAACATTTTAGTGAGATGCCAAATATATGCCTAGATTTTCTTTGCCGGGTTCAGTATGTCTAGGATGGGATTATCTGAGTTCACTCCTGTCCAGAAATCATCAGAGAGCAGGAGTTTTCCTGTTTTGTGTGCATTTGCTGAGCAGGAAGGGTTTTTGCAAAGGAGTTAAATGATGTGTGAATTCAGGAAACAGCTACGGAAAGTTGCAGTTTGGCAAAGGAACAAGGCTCAGTGTTAAACCAAGTAAGTGCATGATCTGAACAAGAGTGTTTTGAGAAGTATTGGAGAATCAGATGCTTGGAATTGGTAGTACATAATTACCCTGGGAGGGGAATCTCCCTCCATATCTACCACTTCTAGGGCTGAAATGAGAGTGTGGCTGGAACATTTGGTGGAAACAGAGCAGCAAGAAGAGGTCAAGGGTCTTTTTGTAAGGTCTGAGAGTTCATGGAGAGTAGCTGTTATGAGAAGACTCCTTCCAGAAATTACAGTAATTTTCTACTCACACAATGGATGCAAGGAGTAAATTCCCAGCAAAATGGAAACCATGTAATTCAGCATGGAGTGCCAGAGAGGTGACAAATCTTTCCCCCAACTACAGAGCTATTTCATTTCTCAAATTGCTTGACCTTCATGGTATTCCTTGGTACAAGGAGATACTGCAGACAGTGTAAAAGAATGGATTTTCCGTGTGCTTTTCACATTTATCCCTTTTGAGGAGCACCACAAGGTCTCCCCAAGTGTGGAGTTACATGATCAAGAAAGGAGAAGATCGCTCTTCAGAGAACTGGCAAGTCTCTGACCTATAAAAAAGTGATTTAATATGTATTAACAGGTACAGAAGAGCCTGCAGAAGTTCTGCTTACGTGAAATATTGGGCCAGATGTCCTTGCCAGATATTGTCCCCAGACACATCATCCCCTGCAAAACCACTCAGCACTGGGGAGTGCAGTGCTCCTGGGAATGTCTGTCTTTCCAAAGCACAGCTTTGAAAATAGATGTCAACTCTATGATTTCTGTAGCGAGGGCCTTAGTTGATTCCTGGCTGTGTCAAAGCCTCCCATGCTCAGGGCACTTCATCTTTTGTGACCTGTAAAAAGTATTGACACAAAACCTGCAGGGAAACAGAGTAGAGACAAGCCAGGTCCATTTTGTGGGGATCTCTAACAGGCATTTTGCACATATAGTTTTATTTTGATGACAAACAGAGTCTCTGACCCTGGACTCTGAAATGTGCAGAAGGGTGTGGGGGTTTTTGTAAGGGAGTGTTGGGCTGTGTGTATTCAGGAAATGCAAACAGACTGACCTTCGGAAGCGGGACCAGGCTGCTTGTAAAGCCCAGTGAGTATCTCCTCACCAAGGACAGATTGAATCTTGTAGGTTTTCTGTTAGATCATCCTTAAAATACAGAGAGAAAAGCTTCTTTTTAACATGAAGGGAAGATGGCATGGCGGAGGAGAGCACATTCTGAACAATTAGTTTCTAACTGCTTTCCATGTTGCTGGGAGTGGAACAGCTCAGAAACTGCTCCTGTGCTGAAAATCAGCAAATGTGTTTGTGTTGTGGAGCACCTCAGTTAGAGGAACCCTTCAGGGCAATGTATTTGAGATCAGTATACATGAATAACCTTTGTTTACTCAGAAGATTAGACGGAGCTGGTTTCTGGGACTTGGGTTTGGATCTCTGTCTGGGTTCATTCTCAATTAAACAAATGAGAAAAATTAAGACCTTAGATTGGTTTTCTCTGTTTAATTTTTCTTTGCTTCTTTCTCTTATGGGTCTGGTCCCTTGCTTATCTTCTGAGACTGACTAGCTCCTGATCTGCCTGACTCTTTCTTTAGACCATGAGAAGTTTTAGAAACAGCTCTGTTAGTTGTTTTAAAAAGTGCTGAAATTTTATCCCCTTTTGAAATGTCAAACAAAATGTTCTGGCTGTTAAAGGCTGAGGCTTCTCTCCTTAACCATTTCTGTGTAAAGGTTAATTAGTATGGAATGACTGAGTCTTTCTGGAAACTCATCTTTGGGAGAGGCACAAAACTAATTCTGAAATCAGGTACATCTGAAAACAAATAGTTTTTTCACATTTATAAGTGCAAGACTGAGATTCTCTTATCTCCTAAACATTACAAAAATCGTTCAACTTAAAAAACTGTCCAAGATTTTCAACTACGTTATGCTGATAGCGTTTGGTTTTCTACTGCATTCAGAATTGTTTCTGTCTGGAAAGATCAGAGGTATGCAGCTGGCAAAACATCCTAATTTAGACTCAAATGTTTGTGACAAGGGTGACATCTGCTTTCCCCCTTGATCTCTTTTGAAAAACGCATGTATTTGTGTGGACCCAAAGTCGTGTGGGGTTTTTGTTAGTGAGTGTGTCACTGTGTGAATTCAGGATCTGGCTGGAAAGTGACCTTTGGAAGTGGGACACAACTGATAGTGAAACCAGGTAGGTCAAAACCTGAAGGCAGTTAAGGATAGGAAAGATAATTCCTCTTTCCAGGAAAACATTGAAACAGCCATTAAAATTCCATTGTTCTTTCTTTCTGAGAGCAATTGAACATCATACGTTGACCTTGCATCAGAGGAAAAAATAAATCATTATAAAGCTAAATACCTACTTGGGGGGCTGGATTTTCCAGTACCATATGTGTCATCCAGAGCTGTGACATTTGTGAGTGGTTTTCTTCACTACTGCCTGTCCCCAGAAATCTCCCAGACCTGCAGACCTCTCACTGTCCTTTTATTTCCATTGTCCAGAACCCAGGAAAGGTCCTCATTAATTCCCAGAAGCTGCAGTTCCTTCTCTGCTGGGAAAACTGTCTTAGCCTTTGCTCTGTTGCTTCTGCTTCTGACTACAGAGAGGTTTCCATCCAGGTTTGCACTCCTTGATGAAAAAAAAGCTGGGCTGTCATGGAAAGAGGTTGGAACAGGCAAGGAATTTTTATTTGGGGAATCAAGAAATGTGTTTTGAAACCATGCAGGAAGGTCCAGGAGGAGGTCTCTGCTTTTAATGCTGATCTAATGCCGAAGGAAGAATTTTACTGTGGGATTTCTTTGCATTAATGGAGCAGAAAACTTTCAGTCAGTGGCCATTTCTGTCCAAACAGAACGAGACCATCAACTAGGAAAAATCTTTACAGGAAATGTAAGTTAAACTTGTTTAGGAGTTTACTTGGGTAGACTAAGTTAAAAGGAATGTCAAGTAGCATCTAATTAGGTACTGGAGGGAAAAAAAGGTTTTTGTTATGAAAGCAAACACTGTGTGAACAGCTATGGAAACAAATTCACCTTTGGAAGCGGAGTGCAGCTAAGAGTAAAACCAAGTAAGCTTTAAACCATTTTTTCCTCAATATTGTATATATAAGGAAGAAAGATACAAAAAGTCATACTAGTGATATGAGCTGAAGAGAGGTCCACTAAGGTATGTCCTAACTACCCTGTCACTGATCCATGTCCTTCCTTTCAGATATGCAGTTTGGGGTCCTGGCCACATTTGCTCAGGGCATTTTGTGCCATGGCCATGCCAGCAGGGGTTACTTTTCTATCTCAGCATGTGGATGAGTTTTGTTCTGGCTGAGCTGGACACTGCTGTGGGAGCTGTGGCAGAGGCTCACTGTGGCAAAGGGACGTGGCTTTAAGTTTCAGCTGATAAGTGCACCAACCTTCTTGTTAAATCAAAACTGCCCCATACCAAGCGAGATTTCCAGGGTACCCTTCATGGGCTGCTGGTCCTTCAGCTGTGGGGTTACACGCCAGCTTCTCTTCCCCAAGACAGGCTTTGGCTTTGGGCAGAAACAGCAGTGCTCCCAAGGAGTATCCACAGGTCCAAAAGTGATCATGATCTCAAAGGCAGATCATGAGAATTCTTCACATCTGAATCCCTGTGACATTGAGCACTGTCCAGCTGG
>VZRO01005775.1:7884-21031 GCA_013397915.1 Daphoenositta chrysoptera | reverse complement strand
CAGAGACACCCCCAGAGACACAGCAGGGACACCCCCAGAGCCCGGCAGGACACAGAGCAGGGTCCTTTGCAGTGGTGAGGACTCCACCCCAGATGATCTGTGAGATCTCCCGGGATTTGCCCTCACCAGGAGCATGGCAGTGGCTGCTGAGAGGCTGCTGGCTCCCAGCCACGCATGTCCCACAGTGAAGCCACCCCAGGCCCTGCAGTGACACCCCCAGCTGGTTATGTCCATCCTGCCTGGTGGTTTAACCACAGCTCATCCTGGGAAAGCCGGGAAGAGAGGAAGGAAGGAGATGGGGTGTTATGGATTCTGAGCGCTCCAGCTCAGTGGGACAGCATTCCTGAGCAAGCAGAATGCCCCAGGAATAAACATCCCTCAGGCTCCAGGAAAGGGCCAACCCATGAGCTGGTGCTGCATCAGAGCTGCTCTGAGCAGGCATGGGGAGGTGCTGCCCTGAGGAGTCAGCTTTGTTGTTGAACCCCTTCCCAATATCCCATCCATCCCTGCCCTCTGGCAGTGGGAAGCCATTCCCTGTGTCCTGTCCCTCCATCCCTTGTCCCCAGTCCCTCTCCAGCTCTCCTGGAGCCCCTTTAGGCCCTGCAAGGGGCTCTGAGCTCTCTCTGTGTTCTTCTCTTCTCCAGGTGAGCCCCTCCATCTCTCTCAGATTTCCTCACAGCTTACACAGCATCTTCCACTGAGAGTTACTTGACATGTATTTTTTTTTTTAAACACATTAACCCAATTTTTAGGCAATTAAAAAAGAAAACGTTGCAATTACCATTAATTTATGTTATGGTGTAGTCATCCTGTCACGTACCACTTCTGAAAGAAAGGAAAAGGAAAAAAGCCCTTGTTGGCTGATTCTCTACCCAGGCACTGAGTCTATTAAGAGACAAATAACCTTGATGTGCAGACACTTATCAGAGTTAAAAATCTTATGATTCACAAATTAATGTGTGAATATTAATGAGGAGCATCTTGTTGTACCCAGGCACTCCCTACTTTGAGTGCCGCAGGCTACCTGAATTTTATGATAAAAACCTTTAGAGTCAAAACAAGTGGGTGAAGGTAAATGAAGTTTAATTCAATATTATATTTCCTATTCATCTTGCACAACAAGTGTTCCAGGAAGAAAACTGAACTACCAGCTCTGGGCAATTCCAGGGACAGTGGGGTAGGGTGTGAGAAAATGGCAGAGGGAATGGGAGTTCCTGTTTACAAATCCTGGATCCTCTGGTCCCTCCCAATGGGAACACAGCTCCTCCCAGCCGGGTTTGAAATCACACCCATGCCCTGTTCCAGCAGCAATCCAGAGGGAAATCATATTTCAGAACAAAAATGAGAACATGAGACACATTTGAACACTGGTGTGTAGTTAAATAACGCCAACCACATCTTCAGTGGATCCTGATTCACTGAGTGCAGGTTTAGGAATTACACTGCACTTTGGTCTCAAAGCTGCTTGGAAATAGTTTAAATCCAGGAAAGATTTGCCAAAGAACCAGGAAGAAGTCAGGAGCTCTGCATTAACATTTTCCTATTTGCCTGGTACAATACAGCTGTAATTCACATGTAGAGCTCTGAGCAGCTATCCAGGGACTGTGTGTCTAAAAATTCATTTAATCGGAGTCTATTTAAAAAGTTCCTTTGGAATGGACTCGGGGGAACAGATTTTGCATTGGCAAGGAGATGCATTCCATGATTTAATGCATCTTCCTGCTTCTAATTCCTCTGATTCTGTTACATGGAGCAACTTGTTGGAGTGCTGCAGTCGTTAAAAAAGGGAATTAATTGGAACTTGATGTGGATTAGAAACTCCTGCTGGTCTGTCTGGATGGAGAGAATTTCCTTCACAGGGGCCGTTCTGGTGCTGTGGTTTGGATTTGCGAGCAGAGCAATCCTGGTACCCATTGCCCTGTGGGCAAAGGGGGGCACAGCCAGGGGCACAGGCAGCCAGGGGGGCTCATGGGTGGGCATAAATCCCCAAGGGAGTGATGCCTTAGATTTTGACTTTTGTATTTTTCAAAATCCTGTACTGCTTAGTATGTAGCTCTGAGGTTTCTTGTAGCCTGTTAATTTCTGTTCTCTCGTGCTGAGTAGTCATAACAAAGCCTCTCTGGGCCTGCTCTTCAAGGATACCTCGACTGTCCTAGGCCCAAAAAGTGTAAACTAAAAGCCTCTGAAAGGGGGGCAAGCTGAGGGGAATTACATCATTAAACTGAAGCTTTAATTGGAGAGTTAACCCTGGCTATGCAAATGAACCAAACCTATAAAAGTGTAAAGAATTCGTGACCTGTTGTCCATCTCGGGGTCCATGTTGGCAATAGCCTCTGGCTCCCGGGGTGTACCTTGAAGGCCCTTAAAATAAATACCCACCTTTATTCCCTTACTCCTGTCTGGTCTCTGTTTATAGGTGGCCTGTTAAGGCATCAGGAGGAGCAAACAGCAAAGGAAACAGCCCAGGGTGTCCAGAGGGTGAGAGCATGGGGGTAAAATCACAGAACCATGGAATGGTTTGGGCTGGAATGGACCTCAAATCCCATCCAGTGCCACCCCTACCATGGCAGGGACACCTCCCACTGTCCCAGGCTGCTCCAAGCCCCAATGTTCAGCCCAGCCTTGGACTCTGCCAGGGATCCAGGGGCAGCCACAGCTGCTCTGTGCACCCTGTGCCAGGGCCTCCCCACCCTCCCAGCCCTGCACACACATCCCAGAGTCCCCCTGGTCCCCATCAGATCCCCGTCCCTCATTCCTGACGAGCTGTGCTTGGATTTGCCGGGGGGAGCGAGGACAGCAGCTGGTGGGGGGACAGTGACACGGCCACCGCTGCCTTTCAAGCCCAGTTCTGCTCAAACGAGGGGCAGCAGAACATTTCTGTGACACGGCCACAAACGATCCCAGCGCTTACAGCTCCCAGCCAGGCTCCGTGAATGTGCTGCCAGGCACCAGGAATGCACTGCCAGGCTCCGAGCATGCGCTGCCAGGCTCCGGGAATGCGCTGCCTGATGATAAACGTGGAGAGGGGGCATCACCCTCACTGTCTCAGAACCAATGCAGAGTGGTCCTGGGGTTACTCTCGCCTCCCTCCCCCTGCCCTGGGCCCATCTGTCCCTGGCACAGTGAAGCCCCAGGCCAGGTGAGCCGAGCCCGCTGCATCGCTTGGTGCATTTTGGAAGCTTTTCGGGAAGCTCTGTGTGCCGCAGCGATAACTGGGCTGAGAGACGAGGATGGTGCAGAGCAGGAGCTGTTATCAGCTGGGGAGGGACTCCGAGCCCGTGCCACGCGAAACGGAGCCACGCTGGGCAAAGGCAGAGGGAAAAAGGGAAAAAAGAGGAGAGGAGGATTCCCTGGAGCTGAACAGCTGTGGCCAAGGCTGTGACTCAGGTCAGTACTGCCTATAGGGTGTCACAAGGTGCACAGGGTGATGCCTTGAGTGGCTACCTAGAAGCAGAGGCTAGACAGGAATAAGGGAATAAAGGTCGGTATTTATTTGAAAGGCCTTCAAAGGTACACCCTGGGAGCCAAAGCCTACATCCAAAAATGGACCCCAAGATGGACCCCGAGTCACAAGTTCCCCACACCTTTATAGGTTTGGTTCATTTGCATATCAGCATAAATTCTCCAATTAAAGCTTCAGTTAATGGTGTTATTTCCCCGAGCTCTCCCCCCTTTTAAGATGTTGGTTTTCGGGCCCAGGACAGCCTGGGTGTCCTTGGAGAGCAGGCCCAGAGAGGCTTTGGAGAAGGAGGTCTGGAGAACTGAAGTTAGCAGGCTACAAGAAACTTCAGAGTTACACAGTGGGCAATACAGGATTTGAAAAATATAAAAGTTAAAACCTGAGGCAGCAGGGTGTGCCCACAGGGATGCAGAAGCCTGGGCAGGAAGGAGTTAATGCGTGGAAAGGTAAGGCAGCACCCTTCTGGAGCCACCAGCCCTGTCCTGGTCCATGCAGACTGCACAGAGAGCGCAGAAGCGGGGCAGGACCCACAGAGATTGAGACCAGCAGCACACCCTCAAAAATCCCATTTCCAGGAAGCTCCAGTGAATGGGCTGCACATCCTCACCGGCTATGTGAGGAGGAGAAGTCCGGTCCCAGGGCAGGAAGAACTTGCCCACAGGGCTCAGGTGGCCCCCAGGACTGCGGCCACTGTCCCCTGGGTTGATGCTGGGGCCAGGGCTGGTGGTCTCCTGTCCTCTCCTACCTATCTCCCTTCCATCCTTCTCTCCAATCCTTTATTCCCTTTATTATTATCAGAAGGTAGAGACAAACACTCACCAATTTCCATGCTGACTGAGGAGGTCACTCTGAACATTTTTTTTGGACCCTTTTGGCTTTTGCTGTTCCTTTTGGCCACGGGCATCTCCAAATCCTGGGTGCTCCCTTCCCTGTGGGCAAGCCCCAAAAACCATTCAAGGACCTGTCACAAAGACACCTGAGCCACTGTTCACTGAGCTGAGGCTCGTTTGCAGAGTTACCTCTCTTTTTTATTCTGCATCTGATTCGTGCACTGAGTCTCATACTGTAACTTTTTAAAATGTCATTCCTGGCATTACTTGTTGAATTGAAAATGTTATTTAAATGCATTTCACATGGACATTTATTACCAGGCTGGAAGGAAAACATTCTCTTGGAAGTTTACACAAGTTATGAACTTCGTGTTTGTATTTAATGGCTTTGTAGAATTGCATTGTGAGAAAACATTATAAATATGAGAAATAAAAAATATTTCTTAAGATATTGTATAAGCCTCTGGATTTATTTCCCTCTATTTACTCCATTGCTCTGAGGGTCCATTAAGGCGGCAGTAATCTCATCCTAAAGACAGGATGTCATTTCTTATATCTGCATTCTGCTGCCACCCTTTAAGTGGGCTCCAAAGATCCACAAATGGAAAATAAACAAAACAAAACAAAAGAAATCAAACCAGGAAAAACAACAGCCCAGAACCTGTGGTTAATGTCAAAGGGATTTTTTTCTTTGTCAGGCTTAATCCCCCTGCTCAGGGAGCAGATATTCTCTTCGGAGACAAGAGAGCTGGAGAGGGACTGGGGACAAGGGATGGAGGGACAGGACACAGGGAATGGCTTCCCACTGCCAGAGGGCAGGGATAAATGGGATATTGGGAATTAGGAATTCCTGGCTGGGAGGGTGGAGAGGGGCTGGGCTGGTGTCTTGGGGTGACTTTATGATGTGTATCCCCTACGGCCACTCTATGCCCAGAAGATGAATCCTGTGCTTTTCTGTGCCTTTAAGACTGGGTGTGAGAGAAAAACTGAGCGAACTTTTCAAAACAATTGCTGAAGGACACACACAGATCTCTCTGGGTTCAGCGGCAGGGAGTGTGGAGGAAGCAACCTTGCTTTCCAGCCAGCTTTCAGCTCTTTTCTCTGGAGAGTTTTCCTGGGACTTTTGGTGGGTTTTTTTTCCTTCTTCTTCTTCACTTCGGGACTGTTTTACACCATTGGATCCCACCGAGGGAGAGCTCTCTTCCCAGGCGGCCCCTGGAAGGGGCCCACTGGCCCACCTCTGAGGAGGAGAGAGGCCACACCCAGAGAAGGACTCTGAAATCTTCCCAGGTTTCCCTCCACAGAGAGAGATTTTATTATTTAGCATTATTTTTCTTTTATTTTCTGTGTGTTTGTTAAATAAATAGTTTCTTTTTCTCCTTCACTTTCCTTCGAGGAAAAATTATTTTCTTTCCCAAACCTGTTTTGGGGGAGGGGTGGTGGTAACCTGCCTTCCCTCAGAGGATATTCTCCTCCAAATTTTCCTTAAACTGGCACAGCTGGAGTTCCCAGAGCAGCTGTGGCTGCCCCTGGATCCCTGGCAGTGTCCAAGGCCAGGCTGGACACTGGGGCTTGGAGCAGCCTGGGATAGGGGAAGGTGTCCCTGCCCATGGTAGGGGTGGAACTGGATGGGATTAAAGGTCCCTCCCAACACAAATCATCCTGGGATTCTGGGATTTTATGATTCTGTGCTGCTTTGTTCTCTGCTCCCAGGCCCAGCTCCAGGGCTGGAGCCACCAAGGTCCCTCTGGTGCCCTGCCTCAGGGACAGCCCGCATCCCTCCCCATGGCACCCGGGCTGGTGCGGGGTCCCACAGAGGATTTGCTCCTGCTCCTCTGGAACACCAGGGAGGACAGAGGGGACACGGGGCTTTGTCCAGCTGTGTGGAAAACCGCACTGGGCAAAGCCAGTGTCCATAAAAGAGCCGGAGGAGCCCTGCAGCCTCATTCCAATGAAGGGACACATCCCCGGGACACATCCCTGTGGGGATTCTCTCTTAAGGTTTCGGAGGGCACAGCCTCCTTTATCCCAAACTCCCGGCCTCACGGTGCCCTCTTCCTTCCCCATTGCTGAAGGACCAGGAAGGTGCAGCCTTCCTGAAATGCCTGCCACATACCCCCCTTGAACATGACATTTTACCCCAAATTTCGGAAGTTCAGGCTTGTGCAGACCCACGTGTCGGATCTAGGAGCTGCACTGTGTGGGCTCTGGAGCAAACGCACGGCTGGAAGCGGGAACAGACATCCAGACCCATCTCAAGGCCCTTCACACCCATCCCCTCACCCAGGAGTTGTTTGTACAGACATCAGCACACACCTTCCCTGTCACAGCCAGACCTTCAGCTCCTCTCTCCCCTCGATCTGAGCAGCCTCTCTGGGCTCATCCTTCTGCCTCCTCAGCGGTTCCCTGCCTTCCTCCCCTTTCTGTCCTTGCTGCTGATCCCTGGGCGGCTCAGTGATTCCTCCTGCCCAGGGAATCAATGGCAGAATGATGGAAATATGGAATTTGACACTTTCAGCTCCATTCTGCCTCACTTGCACCCAACAAGGAGCTTGGAACAACATTTAGGCCACTGATGAGCTTCAGTCATAACAATTTTTAACTGATTATTGGGATTTCAGTGTTGATGTGGCACAATATATCCAAGTTTTATGCAGATAAATGAAATATCGTGGGATAGGAACAAGTGCAGCTCCCGTGAGTGCCTCTCAGCTTAGCACAGATGTGGAGCAGCAGGAGAGGAGCCCATGGCTGTCCTGGCAGGAGCTTTGGCACTCCCTAATTAATGATGGAGCAGGTGGAGCACAGCCCAGCACAGGGTGCATGGGGGCTGGGAACGGAGCTCTGGCAGCCTGGTCACTGCTCCGAGCAAAATGGATTTTTGCCAGGAGTCTGACGCTCACATTAAGGGTGGTTTACTGTGGAAGCATTTTAATTTAGCAGTTTCAACAGGAGGCTTAAGTTAAGTCAATCAAAAGGGTTTGTGGCAGGCCAGGAAGGGGGAGAGCAGTGCAGAAAGGGGCTGCACTTTTTTCTGCAGTCCTAACTTTTTTCTTCTTTTGCAAAAATTCAGTGTGAATTCTACGTAAATTTACAGTTTGTGAACCCATTCCTGCCCACTGAAAAGCTTGGAATTGTTAATTAGTTCCTTCCTCCAGCAGGAGAGAGACATTGTCCAGGAGGAAGAGGCAGCAGATGTCCCACCTGTGCCAGGGTGTGCAGGGAGAAAATAATGGAATCCTGGAATGGTTTGGGTGGGAAGAGACCTTAAATCCCATCCCACCCCATCCCATCCCATCCCATCCCATCCCATCCCATCCCCCCCCTGCCATGGGCAGGGACACCTTCCACTGTCCCAGGCTGCTCCAAGCCCCAGTGTCCAACCTGTCCTTGGACACTGCCAGGGATCCAGGGGCAGCCACAGCTGCTCTGGGCACCCTGTGCCAGGGCCTCCCCACCCTCCCAGGGAACAATTCCTTCCTAAAATTAGGGATTCCTTGTGGGCAGAGAAGACAGGAGTTTGTGGAGCCGTGCTGTGCACAGCAACGCTGGGCAACACGAACTTGAGAATTCAGTGCTATTTCTATCTTTACATTCACTGTCAAAATGTCTCTTTCCACAAGAACAGATCTCCATGGCCCTCCCTCACGAGAACACCCTGTTCCCACCACTGCGCCTGGAATTCAGTACAAATTGTGGATGTGCTGAGCATTGCCTGGAGGGGAGAAGTTCCTGGTGGGATGCAGAGACAGCTGCCTGCAAAGGCATGTCGATGGAATGCAGCCCTGCTCTTGTTCCAGCACCTGGTACAGGTGCTTTCTATCTACCTGTAAGTGTTACCTTCACTTTCCATCAATCGTGGTTGATTGATTTAGTGACAAAGATACAGAATTTCCTCCTCTTCCTCCTGCTGGAAGGTCCTTGTACTCTGATCTCACCAGTTGCACCTCTGGGGTCAGTAATCACCTCCTGGATGGAAGCACAGAGCAGCTTCCCCCACGCCCCATGGCCACGGTCGGTGTCACTGCCACACCCCAGCCCAACAGCCGCTGTCAGCCTTGTCCCACAGCCTCGGCTCCTCCCTGCCTTCCCCATCACCTGCCCCCTCATTGCTGTGGAGTTTTCTGGAGCTGCGTTCAGAGTTTGATTTATTCTCTGTCCGTTCAATAACAAATGATTATGTGTCTTCTCCCTGTGATTTATAAGGATGAATTGGTTTCTCACTGGAAACCCGTGCATGGTGAGTGCAGCCCTCCACAGCCAGAAATCCAAATGTTGCTGTGGGCGTGGAACCAGGGAGGGGAGAGGGAAAGGATGAGGGCGCTGCTGATCAGGAGGCTGGGGCAAGAGCTGAGGTGAGCACAGGGAGCAGTGATCCAGGGCTGTGCCAGAGGTCACCGTCGGCTCTCTGACCCTCGGGGTGTCCTGCCCTCCCGGGGTGTTTGCAGTCAGAGTCACTGGGGGTGGAAAAGCCCTCTAAGGGCACTGGGTCCAGCTGTTAGCCCAGCCCTGCCCAGCCCACCACTGACCCCTGTCCTGATCC
Source organism: Daphoenositta chrysoptera (assembly GCA_013397915.1). Lineage (NCBI taxonomy): Eukaryota > Metazoa > Chordata > Aves > Passeriformes > Daphoenositta > Daphoenositta chrysoptera. Next base: position 12,198 of record VZRO01005775.1, on the reverse strand, counting down.
ATTGCTCACCATCTTCCAGGCAGCACAGGGACCAATCCCAGAAATGCTGCTCTGGCTCCAGGCAGCACAGGGACCTTCCCTGCCATCCAATCCCAGAAATGCTGCTCTGGCAGCACCGAGACCCTCCCTGCCACCCAATCCCAGAAATGCTCCTGTGGGTCGTCCAGAGCAGGATCCCCCAGGAAGCTCCTGTAGGACATTGCTGGGGTTGGCCCTCACAGGTCTCTCAGGGGAACTTCTCTTCACCAAACCCTGAGAGGTCTCTGAGAGTCCCTCCCGCACTCTGCCCCCAGACTGGAACGAGGAGGATGTGCCAGGTTCTCCAGGTTTTGGGTTGTCCCCCCTCTGCTGCTGGAGATCCCAGGGCACCGGGGAGTGGGTCCCTCCCTGATGGCACTGTAGGACTTTACCCGCCAGCACCCCCCCTTGGGCCCCTCACACCCTTTCTCTGGTGCTTTTTAACCACAATAAACTCACTCCTGGCAGATCATGAACCTCTCTGCAGCATCTTCACATAACAATATAGTTAACTGAGTTAATTGGCTAAATGTGAGGGCTTCATTTTTATGCTGTTCTGATTTTTTTATATTATAACCACTGGAAGGAGTTTGCATCACTTTTATACGTTACTTTCCTTCAGACATTGATAATTGTTATCTCCTTTTAAAGAGAGCACTTAAGGCTATTTGCTTCATCTCCTTTCAAACATTACTCTCAAGCCCATTTAAGAATTCACCATTCAAATCTAACACTTCAGAGTACAGAGAAATAAAATAAAAGCTGAGGATTTTTCAATTGGAGGAACCAAGATGAGAACGATGCCTGTAAAAGCTGGTTATTTGTATCCATCAGCACGCAGGACTTCCCAGGTAGCTTTAAAAAGCAGGTCCAGGGTAGCAGAGACTGAAGAGGAGACTGAGGGCAGAGCTCACCAGGGGCTGCAGCTCCTCCCGGGGGCAGCTCCGATCTCTGCTCCCTGGGACAGGGACAGCACCCAGGGAGCGGCTGGAGCTGGGCCAGGGCAGGCTCAGGCTGGAGATCAGGGAAAGGCTCTTCCCCCAGAGGGTGCTGGGCACTGCCCAGGCTCCCCAGGGAATGGGCACGGCCCCGAGGCTGCCAGAGCTCCAGGAGCGTTTGGACACTGCCAGGGATGGACAGGGTGGGGTTGTTGGGGTGTCTGGGCAGGGACAGGGGTAGGGCTGGGTGATCCTGTGGGTCCCTCCCAGCTCAGGAAATTCTGTGATTCACTGGTTCTATGAAATGTCTCTGTCACCAAGGTCGAGGCTGTGGGAACATCCTTGGAGGTGTTCCAAAAACGAGCAGACCTGGCCCTGCGGGCACTGTTTGATGGTCATGGGGTGTTCATCAGAGGCTGGATTTGATCCAGGGCTCCCCTCTGGCCGTGCTGGGGGACATGCTCTGTCTCAGGCTTTCTGAGCTGCTTCTGCTCCCTCAGCCACCCTTGAGCAGGAATTGCTGTCTCCTGGCTGCCCCACAGGTGCTCTGGGCAGAGCTGGAATCCAGCCCTGCCTCTCCTCCAGCAACACCTCTGCCTCCCCAGTGCATAATGCATCAGCTTTATCCCAGCTGATAAATACAGGCACCACTGTTAGAGATCTGAGCTGCTGCTTTTCTGCTGGTTTGAAGCTTTAGAAGAGCATTTGAAAAATGTCTTTAATCCATCCAGCACAGTCTCAGGAGGATCCGGGCTTCAGCTTTAATTCTGCACTGCTGCTGCCTGAGCCTGTACAGCATCGAGAGTCCTGGAGCAGCCCAGAGACAGGAAAAGGTACTGGAAAAGGATTTCCAGTGCAGACCAAGGATAAAGGGATTAATCAGTGCCGCAGACCCGGGCAGGACAGGCCAGCCCTGGCTCCAGAGCAGAGGGGCTCCAGCCCTGGGAGCAGCTTGTGGCCTCCACCAGGCTCATTCCAACAGCACCATGTCCTTCCTGTGCTGGGCCCAGAGCTGGACACAGCCCTGGTGGGGTCCCCAGCAACGCTCCTCTGGTGCCAGAAGTGCCTGAGTTCCACTCTGAATGGCATCCACTCCCTTATCTTGGGAAATCGGAACCTCTGGGGAGCACTTAATTGCTGGCACTGGTATTTAATTTGCTCTACATATTGCTTTTCATTTTGGGTGGGCCTCATATGATAAATGGTGTGTTTGAACCTCCAAATCCATTACAGTTAATAGAATTGTGAAAGCTTTTCCTCTCAGCTGTTACTCCATGCCCAGGGTCTGACTCACAGACAACGCATAAATGTAATTTATTTTCACCACGGTGGCAACTTTTACAATTACAATGGCCCCAGCACCCAGGCTCCCTGGCACTGCACCCTGGTTTATTTACATCTCCATTTATTTGTAAGCTGGTTATTGTGCTCACTAAATTCTGGGGGAAGGAAAAAAAAGAAAAGCCATCTTTACATTTGAGGATTTATTATATTTATATTTATTAATTATATTATATTATATTACATTATATTACATTATATTACATTATATTACATTATATTACATTATATTACATTATATTTGAGGATTTTGAGCAGCTCTTTTAATTAGGAACTCTCTGTGACAGTGTCTGTGGGCCCTGGCATTGCCCTCTGGCCAGGTACTGTCACCAGCAAGGGGGGACGGGTTCAAGCATGATTGGATTATGCTCAGAATTAACCACGGGGTGACACAGAGGGGAGCTCAAGGAGGAGAAATGCAGCTTGGATTGGGAAATAGTGATGGTGTAGGGAGGACCCAGAATTACAAGAAAGAGGCAAGCCAGAGGAGGAAGGAATCTGACACACTTTGTAGGGCTCTGGGACATGAGACTCCATGACCTTCTGGGGGCCTAGGAAGGATCTGTAGCCTGGAGCTTAAATCTCTTTATTTGGTTATTAAACACTGTCTTTGTTTGGGGCTGGTACAAACACTCACATTGTCCTCAGTAGTTTGCCCTGAATGTTTTTATTGACAGTTTTTCCTACAGCTTCCCTCAAAAACCTGTAGTAAAGTTACACTCCCTCTTCGTTATAAATTGGAGCTGTTGTGTTGATTACCCAAGTCACACTGGATTAATTTCTTGCCATATCTCATTAGAAATTCATCTTTAAACAGGGTTTGTAAACTCCCTTGACTCATTTTCAGTGTTCTAGATTTACACATTGCTGTTCCTGCTTTATTTTTGTTTTCAGGCTAAAAAGACTCATATACTTAAATATGATTTGCTAATTCTGCAGAGTCATAAATATCCATGAAAAATGCCAAATATCCTCTCTGTGTTGATCCAGGAACACTTTAATGCTGGCTCACATATTCTCGGCTGCTGTGGCACCCGCTCGTGGCTGTCCAAGAGGGAAAAATGAATTCTGCTCGGTCCCGGGTTTTACGGCTGACATCATGGCCTGACACCTGCTCCAGCTCCCAACCCCTGCACAAATAAATATGCAAGAACCTCGGGGAGAAGAACTGCTGAAAAATGAGAAAGACAACGCACAATGGATAAAAATACTGGGGATAAAAAATACTCTGCAGTGTCAGAAATTGCTCTTCAGAAGGAAGCACGAGGCTGAGAGCAGGAGAGATTCGTGTTCTGGGGACAAAAGATAAATGCTGCAGCACAGTGGCTGGAGCCATTGACATTCCAGGCAGGCACCTGGCTCTGTTCCCGATCCAGGGTCACACTCCAAACCCTTCCTGCAGTGCAGCCCCTGCTCACGTCCTCCCCCTGCCCAGGAAATGCCACTCGCTACTGAAATTCCCAGGGAAGATGACAGGTCACCTATATTCCTTTGTGTCCTGGGAATATTGAGACCAGAGGCTTTTAATGGAAACATATTTATAATAAAAAATATCCCGTGACTGTCAGGTTTGAACACGACAGCGGAGGGAGGAAGAAAGATAAAAATGGTTCAAACATTAAAAGAATAATCAGCAGGCCCAATTCCTGCTCTGGGAGAGAACTGCAGTCACACAAAGCAGGAGGAAGAGCTGGGGATCTGGGAGAGGGGCTCACTCCGGAACACCCACCATGGTGAGGCTGCTCGGAGAGAGCCGAGAGCCTTCACCCCTGCCCAAGCCACCCTTCCTGCCCCAGGGTTCTGGTTAACCATGGACTGTCCTGGGGGAGCTGGGTCCCACAGGGGCTGGGTCCCACAGGAGCTGGGTCCCACAGGGGCTGGGTCCTGGGTCCCACAGGAGCTGGGTCCCACAGGGGCTGGGTCCCACAGGAGCTGGGTCCCACAGGGGCTGGGTCCTGGGTCCCACAGGAGCTGGGTCCCACAGGGGCTGGGTCCCACAGGAGCTGGGTCCCACAGG
>VZRO01005774.1:491694-554123 GCA_013397915.1 Daphoenositta chrysoptera | reverse complement strand
ATCATCGGTGCAGTTCAGAAGCTACACGTGCCTAAAGCATCCCCTCGGGAACATGAAGCTTGCCTCGTGCATTTCGTTTCTTTATCCCAAATATTCTCCCCAATTATCCACCATCTAGAAAGAAGAGAAAGGGAAAAGAAGGAAGACCCATTAATTCTGACGTAAGGAGTCTTGACTATCCCAACACACTTCTGGGGGAAACAACATTTCTGCCACTTTGACCAATCCACTTGATATTGTCTCCATTCTGTATTAATTATTTAAACATTGTATTAAGAAGCCGAAGGACACAATGCTTGGAATTCTCACAAACGGCTCAGCTTGGCTGTTCCAAGGGCTTTCACACCCCGGGAACTGAATGGTTCCACATTTAAACGCCACATTTGATACAAATCCGATAGATTTGTGTCGGGGGCGGCAGTGCCGCTCTCTCGCCACAAGGAGGTGTTCTGAAACTATATACAAAGCTGCTGAAGGCATCACACTGTGCCTTAATAGCTAAATTTTATGTAAGTGGTGACTTAACGGCAGTGACATTTGGCCCTGCCCTTCCCCTGGCTCTTGAAGTTAGTTCTCACAAAGGGAGTTTTTTGGCGTTGCTACATCTGTGACATGAAATGGAGCAATACAAGACTGGTGTGGTTAATTAGTGCTGTGGACTTTTGATTAGTGGTTTAGCTAAGAGGAGAGGCTGGTGTGAGCACAGCATCTCTCCTGCCTGCTCCAGTCTTCTTGTCCTTCAGCAGCTCTGATGCTGGAGGTTGCTGACAGCAGCAGAGAGATATTCGGGAAGGAGTGAGCAAAGTCTGGGAGTCATGTAGATTACTCTGGGTAAATTGTGCAGCCTGGAGTGTCAGGCACTTGTGCAGCTGGTGTTGCTGCAGAAGAGACTTTGGATTCAGCAGAAGACATCATTCTCAACAGAGTGGGAATTCCTGTACGTAAAGAATGGACACAGAGGCAGCCCAGGGCATCACAGTCCGTTGGAGCGTCAATGTTAAGCTAGTGTCAGAGGATAAGGTTCTTTGGTATTGCTGAATGCTAATGGATGCTAATGCTAACTCTATTCCTTGTATATTCACTGCAGGAATTGGATAGCCCATTCAGGCTGTATGGACTGACCATGAACCCAAGGAAAAGTTGAGAGATGTCAAAGGAAATGACAATTTTATACAGCAAAATGTACAAATAAACCTACAGGACAAGTACTTCATCATTGTACTGTTTCTACAGGATTTAATGGTTGTTGTACCATCTTTGCTGAACATTTGTTATTTGAATGGGGGATCAAGGACTTCCAATAATAAAATGCATTTGTTTTCCAGAAGAGCAGCATGTTTGTGGATGAAACCTGGATCACACCCCTGAAAGCCAACCAAGAACCCGGTTTAGACAGTGCAGAAACAACAGGCCATGAACTGGAGTTTGGTTTTAATATCTATATAAAAAATAATGAGCGATTTACAGGTCTCTCTCTAGTCAGAACCTCAGAAGTCTGTATAAAGGTGCTGTACAATATATAAACATTTACACCCAGTACATCCATACATTGCGTAGCATTCCAAGGCCACATGGCTAAGTCTGATACGGGAAGTACAGATACAAGATCTACGGAAGGAGAAATCACACACAGGTAAGACATTATTCAGGTCACATTAACATATAGAAAAATAGAGGGGAGTTGATGGCAGGGAAATCATTTCAGTGGTGCTAATTCATCTGGAATTAAAGTACTGGATTTGTCACTGTATTCAATGGTCAGGCTGAGTGCACACAGCTCAACATAAACCAATCTCTGGGGAAGAATGCAGGGTATCTACACAGGCTGCTTCAGGGTATTAAATATTTCACAGTCATATTCCACCCAGGGAGTACTCGTACATGTTATGCTACACAGCAAACCTCAGTGGCTCACCTGGTGTCGAGCAGCACAGTTCAGAGCTGCTTTAAAGCCTTTTGAATTCCCAAAGTCTTTGTTTAAAAGCTGTTTGAGCGGTCAGCTGTACTTGTGAAGAATTTCACTCAGAAGTGCCTCACTGTGCTTTGTTAGCCTTTAAAAGTATTTGACGTTTCAAAGCCAAAATGAGATACTCACTTGCAAAGTAAATCCTATTAGTTTGCATTTTGAGTAAGTAAAGCTCAATCATTTGCTCGTCTTTCTCCCGCAAACTGGACCGAGAGCCTCCTTTTACCACTTTCCTGCAGTCATTAAAAATATCTCAGATGTCAGGAAATAATCACTAAACCTGTGTATAAAATAAACCCCTTTGGTTTCTCTTGTTCTTACAGCTGTGGGACTGATGTGTCATCAGTAGGTTCTGGCAGTAACATCCCTCTTTAAAATATCTCTGCCAGCCCAAACCATAGATGTATCCCGTTTGTCATCAACACTCCTTGATCACACATTCATAGTAAATAGGGGAGAATCCTAAAATATACAGGCATGAAGTTCACTGCAAAAGCTGCTCTAGCAGCTGAGTCCGTCCTAAGGTCAGTTCTTACCTCTACAGAGGGGAAAAACACCAACTCCTAACTAGCATTAAATAATTAAAGATGGGACTTCAGTATCAGCTCCAGACGGAGGCTGAGGATGTTGTGGTGCCACAAGTGAAGCCAAAGGAATTGTGTTATTTAACAGAACCCAGAATTTTCTTTCCTCTCGCGGATGTGAATCGAGGAACTAAAGTGATTTTGCTGTGTCAGAAAAAGCAAAATTACAAAATTATGTCAAATACTGTATTTAGCTACAGGGTTTGTATTAGGTATAAAAATTCCAGGCAACCTATGAACTGAGCAGCATCAGCAGCTCATTTGCTGCCCTGGAACTGACAGAACCAACTTAGCCGTGTTCTCCCTGATCCAGCAAGAACACGTGGGTTTCCTGATGTAAACATGCAACATGCTCTAGAGAAAACACCCACTTTAGCCCAAACCTGCCTTGTCTGAGACCGGAATCTACGCGGGAAGGATTAGATTGACTGGATACAGTAGACGGCTTGGCACAAGAACGGGAAGTGAGTCAGGATCACATTGGCAATAGAGGCATTAAATAACTTTGTTCAGAGTTCACGATGCTTGGGGAAGCTGCAGCAGTGCAACACTGGGAGCAGCAGACATGGCCTGCAAAGGGACATGGGGACAGCAGCTCACGGAAGAGTTTCACTGAAGCAATCTGAAAGGTCCTTCATGCAGCTTAGATAATTAAGGAACAAATCGTATACTTCCCCCCCTTTAACCAGTTTCTGAGGGAAAAAAAAAAAGACGATTGTGTGAGAAGAACCAATGCTTTAAATAACCCTTATTGGAAAATTGATCAAAATACGTTCTAAAAAATAGCGTCAGTCAGTCACACCCCTTTTCCAGGCACTCCTGCTGCTGGGGTGCCCTTACAGCCACTGGGGACCCTCCATGGCCCGGGAGTTATCAGAGTTTTCCCTACTGGAGAATTCCTCTCAGGTTGGGAAGTTCCATCTTTGGTTTCATAGGGCAGCTCCACATGTCCCTCTCCATGGCCTCTATTCAGCGTATGAGCCTCCTGTGTTTCCACCCTCCTTTGTTTCTCCATGGAAAGCAGTGGGATATTGGAAAGGCTGGAGGTTTTGAATCTGCTGGAACCTGTGTCTCCAGAGCTGGACTTGGTTAATAAATCATCCTCAGAGGCATTTCTCCTGGAGTCCCTGAAGGGAAGGTTATTCCCACCAAATGCTGGGTAATGTTGCTCTGCAGAACACCCTTCTGTATTTCCTGTGGTCTTCTGCTTCATCTCTTTCCTGGCAACTCCTGGTTTACCATTCCCACCTTTCAACTGCTCAACAGTTGCCTTATCACCACTGGACGTTCTACCCCGGATCCTTCCCGTCATTTCTGCGCTTCCTGGCTTGATGAGATGCCTTTGGGGACTGGCTGACCTTCCTCGATTTCCACTGGAATGCTCTTTTTTGTCACTGTCCTTCATCCCTGTTCCTGTGGTTTTACTCTCACTCCTGGAACTGTCAGATTTATGTGAGAGATTGTTTTTTTCAGGATCCCCTTCCCTGGGGCTGTGGAATCCCATCCGAGGGTATCCTTCAGCAGCCCCTGACTTTGCTGGACTGGCAGATCTGTCCCTTCTGGTCCCTGCTTCCAAACTAGCTTTAGTGATTCCAAACCCAGGACTCAAGCGACATTCCCATCTGTTCTTTGCTCTCTGGGGAGAAGACTGAGGCTTCCTCTCACACTGGCTTTCAGTTAAAGTGCTTATCTTGTCAGGCACAGTGTTCTCTGCTTGTTCCAGTTCCTCAGACAGCTGAACTCTGGTTAAAGCTTCTCCTGGCACTGCTAAATAACACATTTCAGATGGGGAAGCAGAATGGGAAGATGAAGGTAATAACAGTGACTGTTCTTCATATATTACATTTGATGAAGCAGGATTGTAGCTATCCCAATCACCTGGAAACAAACAGCCAGAGATTTGACTAAATACACAGAGTAACGATCAGCAAGCTACTGAGTTCAATTCAAGAAACATTTCAGAGTGGCGTATTCTCAAAGCTTAATTTAGCCAGATTTCTGTATTTTGTTGTTCTACAACCTACAGCAACCCTGAGGATGGGATTTTGGAAAAAAAATCTAGTGCTATGAATGCCGGATCCCTGTGGGGCTGACACGGTCTTAGATCAACACAATTTTAGTGCCTACACAGCAAAATTTAAAATTATTGACCTACATTGTTCAATAAAACCAAATGAACTAGAACTGTTATGCCTAAAGAAATCTGCAACAGTGGAAAGTTGGGGTTATTCATAGCCTTGCACTTTAATAATAGGAAGAGATGAAACAAGACATGCAGATTTACCAAGTCTTTAAGGAAAAACCAAGAAAAGCACTGAAAGCCCTTAATGTTGCTCGGGTTTCACGTAGGGACACAGACTGGAAGGAGGCAAACCTGAAGGAGGAAAAGAAAAAGCCCAGAAGTACATACCAAAAACAATCACAGAGTACAGCAAGCGAGATTTCAATCAGAAATGTGGGATTAACAGCAAGGCAGAGGCAATAAGCCCTTCCCCCGCTCTACCACTTCCTTCACCTCATCCCAGGCCCCTCTCTAGACAGAGGGCCAGCCTGGACATGCTCCAGAGGTTCCCTTTTGTCTGATTCTGTTTATCCCTCAAGCTCAGGGAATTTCTGTGACCAGCAGGGCCAGGAGTGATGCTCAGGACCCTTTTCTGGTTCTCAGGAGGAAAGAAATTGAGACAGTTCTGATCAGATTTTACCCTTTGAGTGAATGCCAGTAAGTGACTGAACACGCAAAGTATTTGGTAGTTCAAACTGTGTGTTTGGAATTTTGAAAGGATAAATTCAGGGCTGGTCACTGTGACTGAGAAACGCCTTATCGGAAAAAGCGACCCTACAATTTAGGAAGTTTACCCATCAGCACCTTGGTGCTAGCATCAGCATTACAAAGACTAAAATGCATATTTAGGAAATTAAATGTTCTTTGCTGTAAAATGCTGTCACTGTCACAAGTCTCTGATTTGCAGTTTTGGGGCTGAGTCAGACCCAAAGTCATCACTTCTGAACTCTGTGGCGCTTGCAAGCATTTGCTTTGCTGTCCTCCCTTTTTTATTTTGGCCTACAAAGTTGTGGTTTCCTGTTCTAGATGCAGAAATCACCTTGAATCAAACTGAATCCCTTTGGAGAGCAAAGTTGGCCCTTTCCTGCTTCCTGAAGTTTAGGCTTTGAAAAACAAAGCATTCCACAATTTAGAAGGCTAAAACCAGAAGTAAATATGTACAGAACCAAAATTTTAACAATACTGTAGCACAGAGAATTTTCATTTAAATTAAAAGGCGATCAGGGTTAATCAGCATATTTTTATAGAAAAACTTGATTAGCTTGGACAGAGCTGAGACACTAATTAGAAATATGGAATAATTTCAGATTGTGCAATACTCCTACGTACTTGCCATGTGTTAATTTTACCCCAAATATTCCTCGTATTTGAAAATAGATATTTTAATTTTCGATTTTTATATTTTCATTTAATTTTTAATTTAATTCAATAATAAATGCACAGCTGTCACAAAGGCAACAGCCAACTACTGCAGTGAACAAGCAGCAGAGCCTCCTTATCCCACTTTACTTCCCTGCCTTGGACCCTCAACAGCAAATGGCCCTTTAGACAACATACTGTGATCTGGTATTAATCCAGTCCCTGGTCTCAGCAGCAGCAGAACTTTATTTCCTCCGGCCTGAATCAGCTCAATGGCTCGTGTGTGAGTGATTCCTTGGGTAGGTTCTCCATTAATTTCCACAATTTGGTCACCAACCTGTGGAAAAAAGAGCAGCAGATTAGTCTTTGGGAATCTCTGACACTGTGAACTGGTTTTAATTTAGAAAGAAAAAATAATAGAGGCAGATGCTTCTGTTTTCCCTCTCGTGCTAAAATCCCGTGGCCATTAGTGACACCATTCCATGGATGACAAGCAGGATGTGACCCCAGGGTCTGGGGTTTCAGAGGTTGCACAGAGGTCATCTGCTCAGGAAAAGATGTCAGACATCTTAACCACATCTTCTATTTATTTACAAGCGATGAGGCAGATATAGGATGTGCTTGAATGTATTTTCATTCTGGATCATGATGTGGAGGGAGCACATGGATCAACCACATCACACCTGTTTAAGGTCACCTTATCCAGGGGAGGACACAGCAGCTTCCCTACACCCACTGCAGAGCTGAACACCACACAACAGGTTTGATGTAGGAGAAGGAATTGTTACTTCAGATTGGAGAGATCAGTGGTGAGGTCTCCGAGCCAGAAAAACAACTCTCACAGTTTTACTGGGCAGGTAATTTCAGCTTGCACTAACCTCCCCAGCTGCTGGAAAGGGACTGGAAAAACATACCCCAAAAAGAGTTCTCTATTAGGGGAAATTGGGAAAGGAAATGGGGAAAAGGGAGAGGGAGCCTATTTGGCACTGCACACAGCAGCCAACAGATGTCACTGGTGTGTAACATCAGCAGCTTAAAGAGGCTGCCTGGGCTTTGTTGAAGACACTGTCAAAGGAGGTCACTGCTAGCTCCTCATGGACAGGCTGGGACAGGGACACACCGGGACAGCTCAGCTAGCTGGATGAGAAATTCCTCCTCACACTGTTAAGTACAGCCAAAAAGTGACACCACATCCGGATGACAAGAAAACCGTGAATAACCTCAGGCTGGGCGAGCTCAGCCCACCTGTGCTCTGGGCTGGGCCGGGGACTTGGCACATCCCACCACTGGGAGGGGCTTAGTGCCAAGAGTGGGAAGGGATCCTCAGCGATCATCCAGTCCAAGTCGTGGCTCTGCACCGGACACCCCAACAACCCCTTCCTGTGCCTGAAAGCATTGTCTAAACACCGTTTGAGCTCTGGCAGCCTTGGGGTTGTGACCATTCCCTGGGTAGCCAGTTCCACTACTGGACCACCCTCAGAGGGAAGAACCTTTTCCCAATATCCAACCTAAACCTCCCCTGACACAGCTCCAGCTGTTCCCCCAGGGCCTGTCACTGGTCCTGTCCCTCAGGAGGAAGCTGCAGACTCCAATGAGGTCTGATCTCCAGCTCCTCATCTCTGGGCTGAACGATTTTTTGGTTACTTTGCCCAAAAAGCAAAGCCCTGGAGCTCAGTGTGACATTGCTTGAAGGAGGACTATGAGAAAAAATATTAGCACTGAGTGCTAAACTCGTGTTGTCTCTTGAGTGTGTGGGGAAAAATGCTAATTACTGTGAAGAACAGGACAAGAGAAGTTATGAATACTAAGAATTCCACATCCAATTAAGCCTCATATCAAGTATCTGTGCTGGCCCCATTCTGCAAACACAGTACAAAGAGAGGCAGAGCCATGTGCCAGTGGCAGGGAAGCACAAGGACTGCAAGGGATGGCATCTCATGGGCACCTGGCTCAGCTCCATGCTCCAGCCTCTGAAAATCCAGCTCTGGGCAGTAGCCACAGAGTCTCAACTACCGTCGTTCCTTCTGTTGCACCCATATACTTTGCTTTTACTACAACATCTGAGAGGGAATTCCTTACACAAATATAAGAATTAACATAATATTTGGGAAAAAAATCAGGTTTGTATCTCCAGAGATGGCACAGAACAGCAGCAGCACAATGTACGCACAAACATTCTTTAAAAATTAACTGACTTGGACAGTGATTCTCCTCCCAGCTCTCTGCTCCACTGTGCAATCTCTTGTTGGGGCTCGTAAAATACCCCTGAGTAGCTGCTGCTCACACCCAGGGATGCTACTGTAACCCCAGCAAGGCAGACAATTCCTTTGGGATGGCCAGAGCTCTTCATGGATGTCTCATCCAAAAGCCCATAGCCACAGGGACAGCTGGAAGAAGGGCAGAGGCCCAGATACTGTTCTGGGACCCTGTGCTTGTGAAAATCCATGTTTGTTGCCACTCTGAGTAAATTAATGTATCAACTGCATCAACAAAATGATCAGAGAAGCCAAACTCACATGGACTCTCCCGTCCTTGACTGCTGGCCCATCCTCAGCCAGACGGAGAATGAATAAGCCCATGTTGTATTCCTTTCCTCCTCGGAGGCTGAATCCAAACCCTCGAGGGCCCCTTTCCAACTCCACTGGGAAACAGCCAGGATACTGTGCAGGAAGTCAGAGGAAAAAAACAAAACAAAACAAACAAACAAACGAAAAAGAGATGAGGACCTGTAGGCAGATTTAACCTTCTGTTTTTCTAGGAAAACATTTCAATACATCCATATTTTGAGCACTTAAACTGCATTCATCCCAATTCTGGGGTGTCTCAGGGTAATGGTTTTAATCTAAGTCTAAGCATTCAGAACATCTTTCCTTCTAAGTCTGAGATAGGCACAAAATTCTTGAAGAAACTTTGCCGAAGGGTCTGTAGTAGCTCCACTACAAGCATTATCTGTTTCTTTCATAACTATAATGACTGTTTAGCTACCCTAAGGAGATAATCACATTTAAAACATGAGCAAAAACATTCTGTGAGACACTGAAATACATTTTTATACACAACTCTTCTACCCATATCCAACAGAGAAATGTTTTAACATCCTGCTTTTGAGAACTCTGTGGCAATGCCACTAGAGTGCCTTGATGGATGAGTATTCCCATGTATCCACACCCTCTGGATGGATTTTTGTACCTGGGAATAACGGCTGCCAACACCTGAAGCAGCATCCAACTGTGCCATGTGCTTGTGCTCGGGCCAGGACAGCCGGTAACTACTAGAAACTTCTTTTCCAGCTTCACCTTCTGTAGCTGCCCTATGGAAAGGTGAAAGGATGTGGATGTTACCTTCACATTAATCCCTCTGGCCAAGCTTTTCCCACCATTCCCAGCCCCTTTTCCCAACCTGTCGGGGTTGATTGGTGCCAATCCCAGTGGTCGGTGCTGTGGGGCCGGGCTCTGCCTGGCCGAGTTTGTTCCTGATGGAGGACCATGTTGCTCTAAAATTCAAACAAAATCAACAGTCAAAACTTCAGAAATCCACAGACAGGACAATGGTCACACCAATGCTGGGGCTACCGCTCCCAAGGAACGCAGCCACGACACCTCGGACTGGGCTGAGCTGAACTCATGCAGGCACAGCAGAGAGGATTTTCCAAGCCAGGAACACAAGTACAGCTCATTAGTTCCGTGAAATAAATTCCTAGGAATTTTATTCTTTATTTTTGCACTTTTACTCTGCTTTTCCTCAAGAAAAACCAACACAATCGTATGGATCCTGACATGAACAGAAGGGTTTTAGCCTGTCTGCAACTTGATAAGTGTCAGAGGAGATCAGGGCTGATCAGATCCATGAAATTGGTTCAGATATTCAATATCATAAATTTTTTTAAGAGATGAAGAATGATGTCCATTTGAGAAACATCCCTCTGTAAAGGTAAGGGAATGAGGATCTACAGGAGCAATGGGGATTTGGAGGTGATGGCCCCGTCAAAGAGGGAAATTGCCAACTCATCTAAGGCACAACAGAGTTTTCCATTGCCCAGCTGCAGGAAAGGTAAGGAACTGATCCCACAGCCACACTGCAGGGAGAAGTTCACCGGCAGGCAATCAAGAGGAATTTTAAAGTGTTTCGCCTTCTCCCAAAAGCTAAGTAAAAAATAAGGCTTTAATAAAACCATTTAAATAACTTCCTATTATTTTTCCCTCCACAGAAAATACTGTTAGTGTGCACTTTACAATAAATCCAGTGCCTTTCTGGAAAAAAGCCCATGTTTAAGGATACAAAATGGCTCTGCCACTTAAGAATAAAGAACCGCAGTCTATGCAAAAAGCTGCCTCTTAGCTAGAACCTGAATGGCAAGTAGTGGCCCAAAATGGACTTTCGTGCGGAAGTATAAACTAATAACTCCTTTTCCCTGAAAGGGTTAAAAAAATCTTTCCCAGCACCAAAACTAGAGATGTTCCAGCCCCATTAGGCACAGTACATTACTGCATTTCTTAATTAAGAACAAACAAATTCCACTAAAATACAAAGAGTGCTCAAGAATGTTAAAGGGAAGGGAAATTTAAAGCATATTACACTGAATTTCTCACATATGTGAGACCTCCCGAGCCCTCCACAGAACTTGCTTGCTGCTGTTCCCGTGACATGCCTTAAAGAGGTTTTTCTCTAGAGATAAAATGTCAACTTTTACTCCTGGTTTATCCTCAGATTTTTAATTTAGAAGCATAGGCAAGAAAAATGCCATCTGTTTGTACAAATCCTGCAGTCCTCTCTGCAGCCTCCTCTTGTGTGTTCCCAGCTAATACATGACAAAAGCTGACAGGCTCCTGCTTTTGTGAAAAATGTTATAGAATCTCTTCTGGTGCATGAAGGGAATTCATTTATTCCAATGAAAAGCAAAGATCACAGGTCTGTGAAAGCTTGGAGGGAGGGAAGGAGACCAGGTTTTGTTGCCAGTCTCAGAGGACAAAGCTAGGGAGCAGCAAACTCTATCAGGGTTTGCGCTTTGTGAGGCTCAACAGCTTCCAGCAAAAAGGGAGTTTTGTGGTTTTGGAGCTGTATCCTGGATTTTCCTGGGTGTGAACCAGCCCTGTGAGGCTCAGCTCTCTCCCTGAATGCCTGAAGCCTGGAGTCGCCCACATCCATGCTGGAGTCCCCCAGTACACAGGGTTCTACTGTGAGCTAAACTCTATTTCTTCAGCTACATCAAGAGGAATTTTAAAGTGGAGATATATTCCTGCTCCAGTGGAACTGGTTCTGCTTCTTTCTCCTTCATTGTCACAAAATTCTTTACATCTGAAACATGCCAACTCCGCTCCTCTGAGCCACAGATTTTTTTCTGACTGATCATCACTCTGGTTTTACCACCCGCTACTGAGGGGCTTTTTCCTCTCTTTGTTGAGTCTCCCCAGGTTCTGGTTTTATTTCTATTATTTTGGCTCCAAATCTGTAATCGAGGCAGTAGGATAGGTTTTTACGCAGAGTCCATGTAAAGTCATGCATAAATAATCGGCAGGAATATAATATTCAGAGAACTTATTTTGAAAACAAGTGGAAGGTGTTCCTGCCCATGGCAGGGTGTGGAATGGAATGGGCTTTCAGGTCCTTCCAACCCAAATCAGTTTGGGATTCGATGACTAAAAGCCACAGAGAAAACAGATCTAATTCAACCAATTCAAACTTCAGTTGTTTTATAAACATCACCCATGGCAACTGCTTTGAAGTGTGTCCCTTCAAACTGGAATGAATCGGATTTGATAAAAATAAAAATCTTAATAGAAAAATAACAACTTATAGACGTCTCCCTACTTCAAGCGTTAACAAAAAGGATCATTAAATCTTTGAAATTCTGTGTTATAGGCTGAGATGGCGTGTTAAATATTTGCAATGAATGTGAAATTAGAGAATCATCTGCTGGCTTTATTCACAGCCTGGCTCTAGGTATTTCTTATTTAAAATATGAAGAAAGCCAACTTGCTGACAAAATAATGATAGGGAGTTTAATTAAACCCGTAAGCAGCATTCAAGAAAACACAGGGTTGGAAAACAGCTTTTCTCTCCAAATTATTGGATTTTATGTATTTACATTTTTGTTTAGGAACAATACCACAGTGCATGCAGTGTTATATGGGAGCTGTCATTAAGTCACAGTCTCTGAAGATGGGACTTTGCAGTCCCTAGGACTCACTTTGCTGCTCAAGTGACACAGCAGGTTTTGCAGGTGCATGATCGGCAGGAAAACCCTGACATGGTTTTATTCCCATGTGGTGGGATGTGACCGTTTTCCAAAGGGGAGCTTTGGCAGACAGAACTGCAGCATGTTTCTGCTGCAGGGATGCAGCCTTAGGGAATTTGTGTGTTTTAATGTGGGAGAAGGGAAAAACTGAGGGTTTAAAAGGAGAGATTTGAAAAGCAGGCGTCCCTGTGGCCTTAGAGCAGGGACAGAGCTTCCTGGCAGCACCAGCTTCATTTGGAACAGAGCCCTGGCAGCACCTGCAGCAGCAGGAGCCGAGCCCTGAGCCAGGGTGAGATTTTCTCACTAAGCTTCATCCTGAGGCTGCTACAGCCTCCTGAGGAGGGGCTATTTCTCCTTGGCTGGAGAATACAAGGTCTGGACAGGACGTTTCTATGTCAGCAGCACCTTCTCGCTCTCACACAATGAGAATTTCTCTCACTCTTCATTGCGTTGTTAATACTTCTAGCTTCTTTTTGGGTACAACCACCTTGGCAGCTCCCTCTCTCTGTCCCACCTGCCTTCTGCCCTTCCAGAGCAAACACATGAGCTTCCAACTTATTCAGCTTCCAGGAGCTGATGATCCCCATGGGTCCCACCCAGCTCAGGATATTCTAAGATTCGCTCTCCTTAATTTCGTAACATCTTCAAATTCTCCATTTAAGCCGATAAACTTCAGTACTGATAAATACCCAACTCTCATAGTGTGGTGGCACCTTCCTTACCTTCCTCAGCCACCACCGTGAGAGTCACCACATTGCCTGCATCCTTGATGAGCTGCACGATGCTGTCATGGGAGAGCTCCACAATGGACTGGCTGTTCACCGCTGAGATTCGATCGCCCACCTTCAGTTTCCCACACTGGTCAGCCGGGCTTCCCTCGATAACCCGCCCAATCTTGTGCGGAATCACTAGGAAACAAGAACAAGGCAGAGCAACACCGTAAGTATTCACAGAATTATGGGATATCCTGAGTGGGAAGGGATCCACAAGGATCAAAGTCCAGCTCCTCGCCCTATACAGGGCAACCTCGAGAATCCTACCATGTGCACATCAGATAAGCACCACATAGACCCAGAATTGCCAGCCACAGAATCACAAAATATGTTCAGTTGGAGGGACCCACAAGGATCATCAACTCCTGGCACTGCAGAGGACATCCCAAAATCCGAACGAATCCCACCCTGTGCCTGAAGAGCATTGTCCCAACGCTCCTTGAGCTCTGGCAGCCTTAGGCGTCTGACCACTTCCCTGAGGAACCTGTTCAGTGCCCCACCACCCTCTGGGGGAAGAACCTTTTCCTAATATTCAACCTAATGCCTCCCCTGGCACAGCTCCAGCCATTCTCTTGGGTACTGTCACTGGTCATTACAGAGCAGAGATCGGTGTTCATCCCTCCTCTCCTGCTCCAAAGGGTGGCACTGCTAGTACAGGACAAACCTGCGAACAATGAGGAATGCTTCACTGTGAGTGAATGGAGAAGCCAACCCTACAGCACGGCCTTGTCACGTACAGGATGTTGTGCCTGAAGGAAAACATGGGAAGGAAATGGGTCACATCTGCAAAGGAACAAGTGAGAATGTGTGGCCCTGGGGTGCCCCGGAGCAGTTGGTTTTGCCATATATCATGTAGTTTTCCGTTTCATGCATCAACACTGAATGACAGTGTGGGCTCAGAGAGAGTTATGGCCACCCAGTGCAACGCAGAGATTCAGATGCACAGGCAAACTCTTCCTACTTGCAAACAAAAATTAACCATTAAACACACTTAAAAAAGACATGAAACTTCTCCTGCTGGGGACTAACTCAGCCAGGTGAGGACGTGAGTGGGGACCCTGTGCATGGCCAGCAAGGTGCTACATCAGCTCTGTGCAGACTTGACCCCTCTCCCTGGTCTCTGAGATGAATATGCACTTGTAATAATTGTCTCAAATTTCTTCCAGCTCTCCTGGCTTGGTTCCCTCAGTTCACCCCAGAGTGACACAGTGTCCTGCACAGACTCCTGCAGAAGCCAAAGCTATGGGGCCAGAAGAGAGAGAATAGAGAAAAGAAGAAATTTTATGAGAAGCAGAAGGAAAAAAGACTGATTTCAGTTCCTTTCCCAGAGACAAACAGAGAGGCAGAACTAGAGACAACTATGCCTGAGCCGTGTCCATATCTCACAGCTGCAATACCAGACCAGGCTACTTTTTCATTTTGATGATCTTTCTAGACAAACACACTTAATGACGGTAACAAGTTTGTTGCTTTCCACCAAATACTGTAGAATCTACTTCCTCAGATCCCCAAAATAAGAAATTATACCTGATTAGGTAATATAAAGTCAAGGTTGAAACTATGCTTCCATTAAAATGCCAATGAATTAATGCATGATCACCACAGCCTGACAAATCTACATCCCCAGTGCTGGCCTGTGACAAGTGCACACTCCCGGGTATGGGTTGTGTGGGGTATACATTCCCTGTTCCCCACTTATGTCACAGTTGGGTGAAAAAGAGCATAAATATGAAGCAAGACAGACCAAGACTTAGCTGGCTGGGCTATACCAGTGTGAGTGAAAGGTGACTATGGGGGAAACACCAGCACTGCACAGGAAGAGATATTCCTGGAGAAGCGCCAGCGAGGCCAGGCAGGGGCAGAGCCACCAGGACATGGCACTTACCCCCAGGAGGAGGTTTGTTCTTGGAGGTGAGGATGACAAAGCCAAATCCTTCGTTCTCCTTCCGCTGCAGACGGACGTCGTAGACCTCCGGGCACGGTTGGTTGGCAAAGTCCACACGGTTCAGCCGGGGAGAGCCGTTTTGTGTCAGGACAGGCTGTGGCTCCTCCTCCTCTGCCTGCTTTTCCCCTTGAAGGGAATGGACAAACAACAAATAAGGAACAGATCACACCAAGCAACTTCAGCACAACCATGAGGCTCGGTTGTCAGTGCCAGCATGAGGTGGCAACAGCAGTTACTAATCAGAGCAGGAGACCCTTGTCAGTTCTAAATCCCATCCCAGCTTTGTCATTCATGGAGTCACGGACTAATCTTGTCTAAACTGTTGATCTGGACACTCATCTAAAACTGCAGCATCTCAAGATGCTGCCCTGAAACAGCTCTTGTTTAAATACAGTTAATCTTGCTACACACTGAGGCCAAAAGACTTGACAGTACAGCATGTGGAAGGTGCCCCTGTCGATGGCAGGGCGTGGGACAAAATGAGCGTGAAGGTCCCTTCCAACCCAAACCATTCTAGGATGCAGAGAAAACAGACTACGTTATTATGCAATTTCCACAGCACTAATGGCTGTTCTAACTACTACCTGCAAAAAGGTTTGAAGAAATCACCCCTGCATCATAATTTTCAGAGCCTCACACGTGTGAGCAGTGCAAGTTAGCGAGCAACAGAGCCTAAGCTTATCAAATTCTGCTTTTCTCCATTTCAGAGTTATAGCTGACCCTCCTCAATCTCAGGCTGATCAGCCCCAGTGCAGTAATTAAGTTCCAGAGCAGCTTCAGTGGATTTGATTACAAGCCCTAAGTGTTCTTTCTGGGCAAGCAGACACCTACCACTGAAGAAGATCTTCCTCCGGACAGTGAGCAGCACCTGCCCATTCCGTGCGGCACTGGTCATTAAATCCAGAACTTGCTTATGTGACTTCCCTTTCACAGGGACTCCATCGATGCACATCAGCTCATCTGCTGCACGCAGCCTCCCGTCCTTTTCCGCTGCTCCCAATGGGATTATGGCTCCGATATAAATCTGTGAGCAGAGTCCAGGGGTTTGAATGGGAACATGAATTCCCCAGAACACACAGCGGTTGGAATCCAGGTGAATCTGTGCAGATGAGGTCCTTTGGGAAGACTCTTTTAAAGATTATCTCACTGTTCAGCTCTAGCAGAAATGCAGCCAGCAAGTGTACTCTGCACAAGCTGACCTAGTGGACACAGTCTGGGATCTCAAAGCATTCAGTACATACCTCAAAAATCTTTAATCCATATTTTTGTCAGTTCTGCTCTCTTGAGCATGTTTGTCATTTGATTAAAAAGCTCAGCATTTGAAATGAGCACACACCATGTACTTATTATATACATGATTTCCCAGACATTAAGGACACAAAAGCCTCTGTCATTCATTCTACTTTATTTTTTTTACCAAGACTGAGGCAGAATGATGGGGGAAGAAATAAAATTTTTTGAAAAAACTCAAATTTATTTCTGATAAGTTGCTTATAGACAGTTCCACACTTCAAGTTGCTTCAGTGCTCAGCTTTTGGTGATTACATAATGAATTCAAACATCATCAGTTCTGCCTACTCCCACCTCAAAAAGTGTTACTAAATATAACACAGATAAGAACAGCACACTCTATTTCATATGCTAGAATCACTTTCAAAATCAACGGAAGATTAACGATAACTATAGCTAGTACTGTTGGAGGTTAAGCAATGGTGGGCAGCTCATCAGTACACAGCACTCAAGACATCAACTCCACACTTCCTAACACCTATGGCTGTTATGGAAACCAAACACCACAGATGCTATAAAGTGCAACAGAAGTAACATTCTCTGGATTTACTCTTTACTTTAAATGCATCTTAGTGAGGGGAGAAGAAAAAAAAAGGCTAGCACTGGATCACAGCTGAGAATGGAAAACGTGAATTCCTTCACTGTAATCAGAGAACAATCTATGCAGATCTGTTCCAAAAGTTTTTCTCTCCACTTAACAGCCTAAAGAAAGGTCCCTGACATACAGTACAAGTCTTAGTGCTTCTTCCCAGAGAGAAATTTATGCACATTTGAAAATAGAGGGAAGTCTCCTAAAACCTGCCCTTGGAGAACAGACTATCCAGGGGTGTTTGCTGTGGCATCTGCCCAGCTGCCTCAAATTCATGGCATGCTTAAAAATCCAGTGGGAGAATCAGGGAATAAAGGGGTGTGACACCATCTGAAACCTGGTTTTGCTGGTCTGCAAGAAAAACAACAGCCTAATGAAATCTTGACAGGAGGAGCAACCGCTTCTTTCCACTCAGCTGTTTCCCAGGATGCATTGCTGTGCACAGCACACTGATCACTGAATTTGGGCACAACCTGTGCCAAGGCCACCAGTGGGACTAAGTGGTAATGGGCAAAGGCTAGGCACCAGCACCCTTCCAAGGGTTCGAGACACAGCAACTGCTGTAGAAACACTACCAGTGTCCTCAGGCCGACAAAATAATGTGGCCAATGACGGGCTCGGTAGTGGGAAGGGCGCAAAACCTTGGAGACTGGAGTCCACAAAGAGGGGAAAAACTAAAGATAATCTGGACCAATTCCTGATCTCTGAAAGGCAGGTAGTGAATCGATCAATTTTGCCATCACTGAACTGCCTGGATGGGATGACAGGAAATGAGGATGACAGAGTAGGATCATTCCAACAGCAATACTATGAGATAACTGTGAGCAGTTTCACTTACAGGCTGATCCGGTCCATCCCCTCCAAGCACCCGGAAACCAAAGCCTGACTCTTGTTTTCTCAGGAAAACATCTAAATCTCTTGTGTTTGGAGCTAAGAAAAAAAACAGTATTTCAAAACATGTGAGGAGCTATCTTCAATAATTGAAGGGTTATGCTTTGGTGGTACACTCTTGAGTCTCCTAGTGACAAAACACAGTAACCAGAAATACAGTGATATTCTCTTTCCAAAATGGTATAATTAATTTTCAAAGCAGAAATCACAACTACATTTGTGCTGCAGACCAGGATAAAAGCCAGTCTGTGACACAACTCAGAGCTACTTTTACAAACTCTGAAATGAGCGGGTCTGCTCGAGTTTACTTCAGAATCATCCTTGAGATTTTTTCTGCAATTAACTGTTTTATTGAAAATATGGTTGAAACATATTTTATCTTTTTTGTTTTTCTAATTGCTGTTTGAGCTATGCATTACTTGAAACGTTTTATCCACAGCAGGTTAACAAACTTAGCAACAAAGTCTCAGTAGTTTTACTGCACGTACAACAAAAGAAAAAATTCCTTCTTAATTGAGTGTTTTCAAGTTGAAGATGATGTACTTACGTTTGTCCTCATAAATTGTCTTAGACTTCAGGTAGACTTCAGAAGGGTCCAGTTTAGGAGAGCCTGGTCGCACGGCAGAGGGTGGGAAGGGCATCGGCTGTGGAATGGTATCGCTGACAGCTTCCAAACTCCCTGAACTGTCCTGCTTGTCCTTCTGAAACAGCCCACAGACACAAAATCCGTATTAAATAAAGGCATGACTACACCTGTGGGTGCAAAGGCAATGAACACCATGCAGAAGAAAAACACAGGAATAAGGAAATAGGAATAAGGAATAAGGGAACAAAACTACAACTTTTCCAGTGAATGTGTCTGCCCAGAGTACTGAAGTCTTCCTCAATGGTGCATGAATTTCTGCTGGAGACTGGGCTTGGAAAGGGTTTGAAGAGACTGATGCTCAGAGAGGAATGAAGCTGAGCAGATGCTGGTAGTTACCAACACATGGGATGAAGTGGGGCATAAAGGACCAATTGCATTTGGAGAAGACACTGAATCCTTGTCAGGGACCTGCAAGGCTCTGGACGACAGTCCAGCACCATGGGCACATGCTGCTCCACAGACACTGCCTCCTGCCCTCTGCCAAGCTCCTCCCCACAAGCACCAGAGGTGCTCCCAGCATGAGCTGTTTGCTGGAGCAATATACATACAGGACAGGAGGACACACTGGGTGGTGTGAGGCATTAACAACTCACTATTTGCCTTTTCATGATCTGATAGCTGTGACACTCCTGTTCATGAGAAAAGGACACCAAACAACCTTGTGGTCTCTGATCTAAATTCCCAATCAATTATGCACTAAAATAACTCTAAATACTTCTCCTGGGCTGAAACCCAGTCTGGAAAACTGGCACGTGGCCGTGCATGCTGAACCACAGCAGGAGCAGAACAGACGTAGATCTGCCCTTTCACCAAGAGCAGAAGAAACTGTGCAGAGCCATTCAGCAGTTTGACAATTCTTGTATGTTTACAAACACAAGAATTTGCCCTTTTAAAGTGAATTATTTTGCCATGCTGCTTAATGCCACTGAGCATTGAGCGCTCTGTGGGCTGTTGCTCCTGCATGTGTGCTGGAATGGAATGCCAGTCCCCTAGTCCAAACTATTTTAGCACATTGCCACAGGATGCATGCTGACAGAGCCAGTGCCCTCCAACTGCAGGGATTTCTGCTCTGATTTATACAGTGTGGGCAGCTGGACGCTTGCAAGGAACAGAATCGGAAGATCTTGTTGAACACAGTCTGCTTTGAGCGTACTGAACACGCGTGCTTGTGTCATGACACTGCTGGGATACAACTAAGGTTGCACCCAGACAGCAGGATAAAGATAGAAAGTGAAGTTACATCTATGTTCTGGTAAAGGGATTTTCCTAAATTGCCCTGATTTTTTCTGTACGAGAAGCATTTTTAAAGAAGTATCTGTGTTCAATCAGCTTAATTTACAACAGAAACCTTCACAGCAAACATAAGCATTAATATCAGCATTATTAAATCAGAGGTTGTTTTATTAAGACCAAGGGTTCTTTACTGAGCTAATATATATTAAAGATGCCCCAACAGATCAAACTTCCAAGAGTAATGAGTATCAAGCTAGGAACATACAGGTCCATAGAGACTAACTGAAAATATGGATCCAAAGATAAGCATTTCCGGAAGGGAGCACTAACCAGTCCATTAATTCTCTGTGAGGACTGAGAAGAATCAAAAGAACATAAACTTACTTTAGAAATCCCATTTCACTTTATTAATTAGCAATGAAAAAAATAGATACTGTATTTTGTTTCCCTTTTAATGGGTACTCTGACAGCAGCTACTTAGACAAAGAATTTATGCCTACCAAGTAGATGTAGTTTTGCTAAACCATCTTGCAGGTTATCACAGGGACTAAAATTCAGAGGAAATGAGATTACAAAGCAGGTCAGAAACCAAGTTAAATACATCACCAATACTCACCCCTTTGGCAGCTTTAGTAGGTGAGGGTGGACCTGAAGAAAATAGAAAGTAATTTTAATAGCAGGTTACAAAAAGTTTCAACAACATTACAGCAATATAATCAGCTGCTCCTGGGGTGAAAATAATAGGGCCTGATTCGCTCTGCTTTTAAATGGCAAAGTGACCAAAACCATCACTTTATAGAAGTCTTAATTAGAATTGAAAGCTGTACAACAGTGAAAATTCTCCTTTTGCTAGAAACTGGTCAACCAAGTCATCCCTCAGTTCATGGGATAAGGAGATCTATGAATTTGTCTGAAGGAATTTCACTTGCCCCACAGAAATCTAATTATTTCCTTAGCTGACTAAGGAATTTAGGAATTTATACAGAAAAAGATCTGGAGATTTTTGCAAATGCCAGTGGCTGAAGTCAGGGTTACAATAAAGCCTAAAGGGACACTGAGCAGTCACGAGCTGCTTCATAATCCATTCAGCTTCCTCTGAAAGACACACACTATCTATCTACTACAGTTTTTGGGGAGAAGGTGCATTTTGGTCTGTGACTGACAATCAAGGAAGAGGTACGAATATGCCAATGAAAAATCGGAATTTTTCTGCTATTCCCAGTGATCAGCCCCACCTCTTTACTAAAGCTTCTTCCTGTCTTCTGCAATCCCCTGTTCATCACAAACACAGTTACCGAAATACATTTTGAGAACCTCATAAAACTCAGTCCATCATACACTTCGCATTATGCTGGAGACAACGTTTGCTTTAGCACTCCCCAGAGACTTGGAAGACACAGTGCATAAACATACCACCATATAATTTTTGAGGAAAAAAAAACAAAGGAAAACCTAACTAAAACCCCAGACAAAACCCCACCAACACGCTCTTACCCTAAATAGTCAGGCTCAGAGATATAATGAGCTGTCAAGACCAGCCATGATTTAGATATCACACAAAAAAGGGACTTTATAAAGCTTATAACCAACATGACAACTGCAAATTTGTCTGTACCTCCTCTTAAGATAAGCAGGGGCACCTCTGCTCCTACTGGAAACTGCTTGAGCACCTCCACCACCTGCAAGTGGGTCAAGCTCTGCACATTCTGATGGCAGATCTCCTTGATGACATCCCCTTTTTGTAGGCCTTGGCACCACTGGCTGTCCAAAATCATCTTCACCTTCTGGCCCGTGGGACTGTCTGCAATGGCAAACCCAAAGCCTTTAGGCCCTTTCACCAGAGGGATGGTGACCAGCTCCGGCTGAGAGCCTCCTGAGGAGGCAAAGGAGACCCTCTGCTCTGCTGAATCCATGGAAGGGCCGTTCAGGCGACCGTTGACCAACATTTTCCCATTCTGGTCCAACACAACTGTTCCTGCTACTAAATCTTGGTTGGACACGGAAGCGTCTCCCTTGGCCACTGGCAGGCCATTAATGACAGGTGTGGCTGTCACGATATCCACCACGGGGTCTTCACTGTCGTCAGGAAGAGGGTACCCACGACACAAAGTCATGTTCACATACTGACTGACGGGAATGAGCTGAAACATCTGGACAACATCTGCATGGGTATGGCCAAGAACACAACTTCCATTTATGTCCACAATGACGTCACCTGTTACGACAGAAAGTTCGACAGCGTCAAAAACAGAAGCGAAACCTTCAATAAAAGCCTACCTTCAGGAAATCACAGTGCTGTCTTCAAACTAATAACTAGTGTCTGGGATATTACCTCATAGCTAATATTGCCAAAAAGCATAAAGGATTTCCTCCTTGCATTTATTGTATTTCATCTCAGGACAGAGTGTGCTAAATATATAAAGTTTAATCTGCAGCAGATTTAAAAAATGATACTGTACAGCCATAGGAGATGAAGCAAAGCACGCACACTACAAGCAAGCAGATGTCTCCTACTTTAATTCATATTGCACAGCATCCTAAACCCAATGCAGAATAAATCGGATTTTTTTGGCCCTGTGTTTATTTTAGGACTGGCTGAACGTAAGCTAGGATTGCACACACACGCGCGCTCCATACTCTTACACTGCTGCCACACGTGGCTAAGAACACCTTTTCAAAATGAAGTGATTTGGGCTTCAGATCCCAAAACCTTGTTTTGTGTTTCCATGATTTTGATGTGTAACTTTGCACGGGGGGTACAATATGCCCTGCAAACTGTCCGATCCCTTTAATGCCCAGGCATCAGTAAAACAGGATCTCTCTTATTCCATTATCTACAACCAGAATAGCTGCACATCTTTTCATTTCAACAGTTCTGCAGAATTCTTTTCGTTTTTGCAGAGGTGGAAAATGAACCACATACAAATGAGTTCAAACAACACATCAGCAACAAAACAGGACATGGTTCAATTTCCTAAGTAAATAGTATTGAATCATTCGAAGAATGAATTCTTTCACTCATCTGAAGAGTAAGAGTTTATGTTATATGTAAAGAAGCATTTTGCCTTTTCTCATATGCAAACCATAGGTTATAGTAAGGTTATAGGTAACTCAATTACACATGTAATAAGCATGAAAAAATGTCCAAGTCCTCATGGATTGCAGGAACCCTCATCCCGCTTGTCTCCTCATTTGTCCAGCTTACCCGACTTTGCTTCCTCATTCCTGCTGTGGGTTTTTTGCAGTTTTAGTAACTGGTGCCGTGGTTTTTGGCAGCAACAAGGCAAAACAGACCAGGATTCAAACACACTATTTTTACTTTACATAGACAGAGGGAAACCATTCTATGAATAACCATGAAGAAAAGTGTCTTTGCTAAAGCAGAAGTACTGAAACCTTCAGAAGTGCCCTTAAAGTTGATTTTTATCTAGAATGTTGCTTCTTTCCCTTTTCAGCCATTGCTCTGTACAGATCTTTCACAAATCTGAAGATACTTAATTTAATGAGGATGTGGATGGAGTCATCCAATCTCCTGTGCCTCAAGCTGTGTTCTCCAAAGTACCCCAGGAAATGGAAGTTTAGGGAAATAATACTTGACCTGGAGCAATTCTCCCATCTTGTGCAGCGGGTCCATCTTTTAACACATTCTTCACCTGGAGAAACTCATCAGGCCTGTCCCCTCCGATGATTGTAAAGCCAAATCCCATGGTACTTTTTTTCAGGGATGTCCTTATAAGTGCTCCAGTAAGCTGGGATGGATCTCGAGTGAAGACAGACCTCCCTGGTCCTTTGGTATTATGGAATACAGAGACAGGAAGGCAGGAAACCAGGGTTAGTTCTGGTAAGTTTTTTGGTTGTTTTTAAGGTGTCACAAAGGCTAATGATTTGTTTATTGTTGGTCAGCCTCTGAAGCACTCTTAAGGAATAAAGCAAACAGACAGGAAAGTGCTACACTCATGTTCCAGCTGAATTCAGTGAATGTAAAAGTGAAGAGTTTTTTTGAACAGATTGCAACAGAGGAGGTTTGTATGCAAACCTCCCACCTCGAATTCCCAATTTTAATCCTTGAATACCAAGCTTAAAGTAGATCAAAACCATAAAACCTTCAGGTGTGGTTTTACCTGCATCTTCCAGATAGCTCTTCTAACCCTCCATATATTCCAAAGCTGCTTATGACAACCAGCTTCAGAGTAATCAAAATGATTTAAAAGCAGTCTTAGTGCCTCGGTTCAATTTTAACATGAAAAAATGCTTCAAAAAACCCTAAAGATCTGGGAGGGTAACACTGTAATGGCTAGCAAAAAGACATGGCTGATGCCTTGACGAATTCCAGAACTGGGTTTTTGTAAAGCATACCTGCAGATAAAAATACATGTGACAAAGAACACAATATTCAGTGATACCTGATTTGGAAGGGCCGGCATCAGTCTGTCCTAGCTGTTTTTTCCTTTTGGCTTCCAATACTGGATTTTCAAACTGAGTTTTCTGGTTAATATGACTGCAGGCATACAAACAGTAGGTCAGGATTTCAACAGAAAACATTCTATTTCCCAACAAAGACAACCCCAAAAACATACACTTTTTTTTTTAATCTCAGATGAATGCTCTGGAAGAATGAACAAAAAACTCTCATAACCAATACTAAAAGCAAGTTTGTTCTTTCAGCAGCTTATTTACTTCGAGGCAAATAAAATTTTACTCCCTTTAATCAGTAGGTAGAGTTATAATTGTTTAGAACCGAGCAAACCTGCTTTTTCTCTTGACCCATCTACCTATAGTGTTCATAAACTCAGGCATCACCTTTTTCCTAGTAGATGCTAGAGCAGTACAGCAGAGGAGGGGAAAACCAACAAATTTGAGCGTAATTCAAATACCTTGGCTTTGCAAAGTGAAAAATGTTTGCTTGTTCTCTGAAGCTACATTTTCAACTCTACCAATTTTCTTCTCCATGGTTAAGGAGAGATTTAATTTCCTCTGGCCGGAAGGAGATTCAAAAGAGTTCTTGCAGCAGTTTAGTGGTTATTGACTTGGCTCTTTGGAGACAGCAATGATCTACAAGTTATTTTTGCTCTTTTAAAGTTATCAGGTGCCACTCTTAAGTCAAGTGACTCTGTTTTTGTTAAAGCTAAGAAAAATGACATGAGTTCATTTCCATTTATAAATTATTTTGGTTGCTACTTGCTTTCCTTCCCCAAATGAAAAAAACTCCCCTAAGTCTTTAAGGCCACGCTGTGGATTTTCCCACATGCCAGTGCTGCCACAAGTTTGTGCCATGAGTTCACTGCCCCCAGAAACTGTTTTTCCTGGATATATTTAATACTTTCACAGAATCACAGAATGGTTTGGACTGGAAGTAACCTTAAAGCCGATCTAGTTCCACCCCCCTCCATAAGCAGGGATACCTTCCACTAAAGCAGGTTGCTCCAAGCCCTGTCCAACCTGGCTTTTCACTGCATTACAACCTTTACTTACTGGGTATCAAGCACTTCAGAATTTCCTGCTCAATTTATAAGTATGCCAAATCAATAATTAGCACTTACTCAACGTAATATGTCCCATATTGAGGGTCTTCTATTTTTTCCCATCCATAAGGGAGTTCTGCAATCAGAAAGACCAAGTTCTCCATTACAGGGGAAAACTATCTGCAAATATCAGAGTTTTCATTAAAGAACACCTAGACTTGTGAAAAATATGAGGAAAATACAGGTCCCATTTTCTTGAATCTGAAGCCCTGTAACTCTTACTCTTTCTTCCAGTAAATTATGAGACTTGTATTCAATGAAATCACACCACTTTAAACATATAATAAAGTTACAGACCTGTTTGTACTGAAAGTTACATGCAAAGGCTCCTTTTTATGGCAAACTCAGCGTCTGGTAAGAGGGTGCGAGCAGCTCATGACTGACTGAAGGTGGCAAGCAGTTACCACAGAGATCAGATTATTCAAGTTTATTGTTCTAGTTATCTTGACCATGGAAATTTAAATATTAGAATAACGAATGCAGGCAGATAGCCAGACATTTTAAGGATAAATTTTTCCTGCAATCTTGTTTGAGGCTGCCCTAAGTTTGACAGTAACAGGAATTTCCCTACCGTATGACAGCACGTTAACCATTACTAATACCAGCATGTATACCCACACCACAGGGTCTGAGAAAAGACGCAGTGGGTCTAATAATTTAAGTATTGTTCATTTGGACATCCTGCATCTCTGTTTAAACTACTCTTTTTATCCTGTGGTGAGCTGTACATATGTTTAATAAGCAGCAGTAGGCAGCCATTGTTCCAGCTGTCTTCATTATAGATATGTGCCTGTTAGGCTGAGCAGTTTTGGAGGATGACAGGTCATTCTGAGCCTGCTTCAACGTTTGGAATATGTCAGGCATTTGCTGAAGACAGAACTATCTGATACTCTTTTCTAGCAGAATAAATTGCCCAACTGTGTAGGAAATGGTTGCAGGAATTGCCTGCAGACTACTGACCTAGAAGTCTTGAAGGAATTGAAAGCAGTCAGATTGTTCCCTCAGCTTCTGCATTCAAATACTATGTCACATGCAATAGTTATCATTAGCAATACGTAGTTTGCCATACCTTCTTTGTTATTTCTATATTCTGCTACTTATGGACCTTCTCCTTTTGCCATATTCCACCTATACAACAGTTTCCAGTGAGATCATCGCTCACGTGCAGCTTTCTCCTTAAGAATGACACTGGAACAAAACATCTCATATTCTGCTTAGGAAAGCAGATAAACCTTC
Source organism: Daphoenositta chrysoptera (assembly GCA_013397915.1). Classification (NCBI taxonomy): domain Eukaryota; kingdom Metazoa; phylum Chordata; class Aves; order Passeriformes; genus Daphoenositta; species Daphoenositta chrysoptera. The sequence goes on along the minus strand of VZRO01005774.1, from coordinate 527,792 downwards.
CATTGAGCCAGATTCTACTACTCCAGGGAAAATACACCATGGACTTTCCCAGTCTTATGTAAATTCCTACTGCCACCAAATAGGAGACACTCAGCACTACACTGCCAGCTCCAGAGTCACATCTACCAGGCAGAAGCTTCTACCACAGCAGTAATGGATTGTATCCAGCTGGGATAAACTCAAACATTTATCAATGACAGGTGAAAAATGCATTCTGAACATCTCACCTCCATCTTCACAATCTTCAGGAGCTTTGGCCTTCTTACAGAGCCGGGGGTCAAGCCATGTGGTTGTCTTGGTGTTGTGACTGTGGAGCAGAACACGTGCCAGTAAGAGAACTCCCTCACACTGAAGAAAATTTGCTTTAAGTATTTGCTGTTGTAGGGAAACTGTACACTTCAGATAATACAACCTTTATCTGTGCCTCAGTCACATCATGAAATACTAAAAAGAAAAGGCACCAGCACACTGGATACACTCCAGGACACATGGGAAGTGTTAGAGGCACAGATCCTCCTCCCAGCCCCCAAAAGCTCGTATGGGAACAGCAGCTGGTTCTACCTGATAGGAAAAAAATATTTTTAGCCTCCTCATATGCTTAACTCTCAGGAAGGTTTCTGTTTCATTTTAGAACTCATAAATGAGGCAATTTTACATGTGCACACATGAGCTACTTTCCTATCCTGGGCTTTCATCTGGGCTCTTTGTATTTTGAAACATCCACTCCCAGCCAAGGAACACAAGCAGAGAAGAAAAAATAAACAAGGTCTCAAATTTCAGAGAAATTTGACATAGAGAAGGTTTCCATGTTATACTTCACTTAGCAATACCTTCCCAGCTTTGTATTTGTGAGATACAAAACTAAGAACAAAAAAACTGACTTTTGCAGGTGGAACCATAAGGTTTTCCTGCATGATGGCAATTGTACCGAGCATGCACCATGGAGGACTATGAGTAAGGAATGTAATAGTAGGAATATATTAAATTTCATAAAGAAATAGAAGCAGCAAGAGCAGAAGAGAGGTGCAAGAGCAGCCTTCCACACTGCAGCCACCAGTACTTCTCTCCTCCAAGGAGTTACTCACTCGATAAAGTAGATCGTGCCAGTGTCCGTGTAGGCCATTTCCCAGTTCTTGGGTAGTGGTTCCAGCGTCTCATCCCTCGACAAATAATTTCTGAAGTCCATGTTGCTGCTTGTCTGGTTGTAGCTGGGAACAGGTTTCATCCAGTCAGGAGAATCTGAATGTTTTTCTTTGTTTTCTGCAGTTGTTCAGGGAAAGTGTTTGTCAGATGCTTATGTTGTTTCTCACGAAGAACCACCCTCTTAATCTGGCTACAAGTGGATGTCAAACACATCCCTGTATGTAATGTGCATTTTTTCACTTTTTTTTTTCAGCTGTGAACTTTGAAAAGCTGACATGAAAACACTGAACTCTGCTCTTCCCCTGCCAAACAGAATTAACCTTGTGTTATGTGTCTGAGCCTACTCTGAAAAATCAACGCTGGCAGAAATCCAAGCTGACTATGCTCTGCTGCCGTTTCTACAGAGAGAACAGTGTTTGTAATGCCATAAAACAACCAAAAAAATCCTACTAATATTCCTCAAAGAATCAGAAGGAAATGTAGAGAGGACCCAAACTGCCAGTAAAATAAACAACACCTTCCTACAAGCCACAACTAGAAAAAAGATCAAAAAAATTCCTGCAGGAAACTTTAAATGGAAGCCTCCACTCTTCAGAACCGAGGTTATGCTTGGTACCCTCTGTGACATGATGATGTCCGTGACCTTCACCCAACCACCAGCCTGACCACTGGCCCCTCTGTGGTGTTCCCAGCCCCGCAGATGACAACATTAGGTCACGTCTGGTCAGTATAACTCTGTCCTAAACACTAACACACAGGATCAGCTGCAAATGCAATGTGACATCTCCTCTCCACCATCAATTCTCCTCCCTCGAGATGAGTAGGCATGACAGCAAAAGGAAAAGGGCATCCTGCCAACCCCAGAAAGGTCTTGCGAGACACCGCTCCAGCCTCAACCCACTTGGCTTTATTTCTCCCCACAAGCTCCCCCTCAGGTGGTTTCAGGTTGTGTGATAGTTCCCCTATGCAAAATCATCTGAAAATTTTACAGTATGAGACAATGTTGCCTCTTAAACCAATCAATTCCCTAAACTCTCCTGTGTACAAATTCAGTAATTGCCTCAAAATTAAACAGTAACATTTACAGGGTATGAATTCTACTCTGTGAAGGATTCTGTTATTTGAAGAGTGGGTAAAGTTTTCCTTCCCGCTCGTGCAACTGGCCCATATCCAGCAGCACATGTTCTTGACCAAGCAGTGCATTTTATGATGCAATTGCACATCTGGCTGGGAGAACAGCTGGTTCTTTTTAAAAGGTCATTTCAAAACCGAGTAGAAGCACCAGCCTGAAGAGAAACTGCCTTTAAACTTCACTAAAACTAAGGAAGCATGAATGTTATTTGTATAGTCCTTATCCATTCATACAATACTCCAGGCAATTTCTCCCCTTGTCAACCAACCTATCCCTCCGCTGCCATTAACTGCTTCCTTTTCCTCCTCTTCCTCCTCTTCAGGGAGAGAACTTTCCATCCTTTGCATTTTGCTGACGGATGTGGTTCTTTTCCTCTGTGATTCAGTATCAAAATCATTGTCAAAAAGAACTTGATCCACTGGATCAGGCTGAAAGGGACTTGGCTCTGCTGGAGGCTTTGGAGTACCATAAAAATTACCTGAAAATGAGACAGAAATCAGGATCACTGAAGCACTGATACTGCTGAATGCACTGGCAGTGGCTGTTATCATTTTACTGCACATGCAAACATGTTTTGGTGAAAATTTAAAGAAGACACCAGCACTACCAAAACCCAATCAACAGTCAAAGCCTATTTATTTATGCACTGACTTCTTGCCAATGAAGCACTAATTGTCAGAAAACAAGAGGTTAACTCAAAACTTTTATCCTGCCGTAAGTTTTCTAAAGAAAAAGATGGATTTGTTACTTTGCCAGGAATTCACTCATACTCCATAAAGAGACTTAGGTAGCAATCTGACAGGAACAAAAGAGTGAAAATCAATTATTCTTACTGTATATACTAACTAACAGAGCAACAGAAATACTGAATACAGAAAGCAAATTAATTTTGTGCAGAAACAAAATATTTATTTCCATAAAACCACTTTACAAGTAATTGATTTTTAACATTTGCAATTTTCTACTGACAATACACTTGCAAAACAAAGATATTAATATGGCTTCATCTAAAAATTATTTTTACTTCAGAAAAAGGAACACATTTTTCCTTCAGTATTTTAGTCTAAACAACAAAGGAATCATCTGCTGTTTTCTGGAAAAGAATTCAGCAATTGACCTCTCTCCTGACTGCTCACATGATTTTTATTAGGGAATTGAGCACAAAGCAAGGAAGCTTCCCAGAATTCCTGCTGGGGTAACTCTTGGTTAGCCTAGATATGGTTTTGACCATGTAAATAAAGTAAGAAAGAAAACCCTTCTGCAAATATCAAGGAAGGGCAAGGCTCATAGATGGGACAGCCAGACAAAGTGTAGCTAAGGAATAAAAAAAAAAAACTACTACTTAAGCCTAAATTTGCTTAGGACATTTCCTCAGTCGGGACAATATTAACAGATAGTGTGGGATATGGAAAACAAGAGGCACAGAGTCTTTCACATGATTGTCTACTTTTAACCTCTTTTCTTTTTTCACTACCTTCATTAGAATGTTTTTCCTCACCACATTTAACAAACCCAACTTTGCTACAGATTTGGACTACCTGGTCTAGAGCTGTTCAATTTTTCATTGAAAAATGCTTTTCTTTCCCTGCTGGGTCAGAATTTCTCTTGCCTTCTGTCCTTTTAAAGCACTCCTGAGAAGAGAACATGGCTCTGTTCTCTGAGGTTTACACAAAATTGACTAAATTCTCTTAAATTTGTACCAGGCACAGGCAAACCTTTTCAGAATGCTTCCCGAAAATGCAACAGTGAAAATAATCAGGTAGGATTAAGAGTGGTTGAAACAACAATCTATGGTTTATCAGAGAGCTTTAAAACAAGATCGCGTCTCCTCTTCACAGTAATCCAAAACCAGACTCACTCTTGTCTCTCTACTACTATAATGACCATCAAGTGAGTGGGAAAACTGGTACCACAAGGAGCTACACTTGGACTAAGATCCTGGACACAAGTACTGGGTCCTTATTCCCATTCCATTAAACATCACGGACATACCATCATATGTTCCACTTTCTAGTAAGGCTCCACTTTCTTCCAGTGCTTTAAACTGCTCAACAGGAATGAAATTATAGTCTACCCCGGGGACCTCCCCATCTCTGGGAGCCCTTGTAGTGCCTGCAAAGACAAAGAAAACACTCTTGTAAGATACTTAAGTGCTGCCTGTTACCAAATGTTGCCTGCTGTACAGTTCAGTAAAAACAATGTATTTTCGAATCTTTGTACAAAGCTGATGTCACTCCAGTAAGCATTAGAACAACTGGTGAGCAAGTGAACAATAATGTATAAAAACTGAGCCAGTAAATTACGTAGGAATGACAGTTCTGCTATTGAGGCAGGAGGAGAGAAAAAGTTGGGTGAGGTGGTAATTAAGAGAGAAATCTTTCTTAGGGTCAGTGAACCAGAAACAACTTTTGTGGCAGCTGACGATGCCACAGGGCCTGGGCAAGGCAATCCCAGTCCGGGATTCTGGGAACAGCTGTGATATTTTATTTTAACCCAGCTGTAATGGTGCTGCATCTTTCCCTACTTCCATCAGCACCAACTCTCTAATTTGCAATGAGGTCATCATGACTAAGCACATTTGATTTTTGGGCCACCAAATCCATAACTAGGCACAAAACTTATTTTTTAACCTACAATTCAGAGTGTAATTCAGCCACACTCCAACCCTTGGCTGTAGGTAAACTTAATCAGTAAATTGCTGTGTTAATGCAGAGGTTCTCAAAGTGTTTTGTCTATGAAAATAGGCCTCCCATAGTTACAAAAGCTTAATAACAGCTCTCCTGAAAGGACTGCACTAATTCATTACTGCTCATAACTGTCTACTACCTAAGAGCATTTTAGAGGCATATGTCAATTTTTTCAGGCAGCAGCATGAACAGGAGCTAGTAAATAAAAGCTAATAATAGCGAAATGCAGTTTAGGAAAGCCACAAGCAGAACTCCTGTAGATACAAAAATGTTACTTGACAAAATAAGTTTTTAGTGCAATGAATATTTAAACAGTCAGTGAACAGCCTTTTTAATCAGTCTTCTCAGGATAAGCAAACAGTTTGCCTGTACCTTCTGCCACTGCCACCCCTTCTGAACCCCTCCTGCCACTCTCCTTCAGCTGCCCTGCTCTGCCTAATGCACTCGACACTCGAGGTCTCAGTTCGCTCTTTGTGAAGAAAAAAACCCCAATACATTGACAAAAATCAGCATGGTTTTGCACTGCTTGATCATGCTGAGAAAGATTTATTTCTTGTGGTGGCTGCAGGCATTCTAACAACTACTGACGAACTTGTGAAGAGCAATGCATAGATATTACTGAAACAATCTGAGCTTTGAATTCTCAAATTTTTGCTGGTTTTCAGTCCATACTGGCTGTACCAATTCATGCCAACTTCAGATGAGAAACTATTGTAGTAAAGCCAGAAGTCCCTGCTACAAGGTACTCTAAATCAGATTAAGAGAGAAGGCATTTCAAGCTAACAAATGATGTGGGAGTTAGCAGGAACAGATCAAATGAGGCTGATCTTTACATACTTACAAGGGATGGTTCTCAAATAGAGATTGTCTCTGATCACTTGCTGGAGTTTGTGGTCTATCGAGCCCTTCTGGAACTGAAGGCTCAGGTAGTGGCGTAAGTCCTTGTTGATGACTTTTCCTTAAAAAGAAAAAGAAACAAGTTAGAATAATTTGTAAAGCAGGATCTCACAACAAGAATTGTGTTTCACTGCTATAGAAGTTTCAGAAAAAGCAAGCAGTTGGAAGAGCTGGGTTGTTTAAAATACAACAACCTTGAAGGAAAAAACCATTTTGTGCTATCAAATCACAGAATCCCAGAATGGTTTGTGTCAGAAAGGAACCTTAAAGCTCATCTTGTTTCACCCCCTGCCATGGGCAGGGACACCTTCCACTATCCCAGGTTGCTCCAAGACCCATTCAACCTGGCCTTGAATGCTCCCAGGGATGGGGCAGCCACAGCTGCTCTAGGCAACCTGTGCCAGGGCCTCCCCCCAACCTCACAGGGAAGAATTTCTTCTGGCACAGTGACTTCAAACACAGCTGACTAACAACCATCCCCGCTCATCTCCGAAACAAGACAGTGACAATATTTTGGAATTGTTTGAAAATCAATATAAAGTATTAAAATACAAAACCTATTACCAAAATTCAAAGTCTCTACAAACAGGGAACTATTTCACTGTACTTTGAAGCAGTTTCCATTCAATTTACACCTACTCACTAGTCACCTGAGTTCAATATTTTGTCACATGGGAACCTGCATTCTTCAAATTATAAAAAGAAAATATTTCTTTCTTAAAAACATTGCATAATAGAAGAGAGTTGGGTTTTTTTACAATTACTCCTTTGCAATACTTCTGTCAAGTATCATTAGTGAATGTGCCACATCACTGGAGAACCACGGCCCCTTCAGCACACAAATAACTGAGCTCTTGCATTACTGCCTCATCCTTCTGACAGGAGGGTACAAACCAATCTTTTGCACCCTGTCAGCCTCCCAGAAAGCACATTAAATAGGGTTCAGTGACCTTGGTAAATTTAAGTTACGTACTACAGCAGAACACTCAGGGCTTTGGGGAAAAAGCTCAACCTTTGTCTCCAAACCCAGAGCAGGAGATGGGCAGCAGCAGGCAGATGCTGGTGTAGTACAACAGCAGGGACAAAGGCTGGAACAGACAACTGCTCCTGTTAAATTACATCACCAACAGGTTATGAAATGCATAAACCTGCCCCAGAAGCATTTCTGACAGGAGCCTTTGAAGCCTGTGAGCTCAAAGCTGCTGAGGAGACCACCTCAAACAGGTCACAGACTCACAGAAGTCCTCATACAAGGCCCACTCACCTACATCTTCAACCAATTACTGTACTTAAATATATGTCAAATTTGGAAAAAATCCCAAACCGTCAAACCGCTCCCACCACTAACCACGTTTTCCCAATCACGTGTCACTTCCGCAAAGTTGGCTGCATGTTTTGGTTGTGGCAAGTTTATACTTTCTGTTCCCTTTTAGCCAAGGTGAGGGCATTTCACACCTTGTACTCAATTCTCAAACATGACCTCAGCAACCACCACTCACCAACAGCAAACAGAATTTCAATCTGCACCCTCTTCCCTCCAAACAAAACCATGGCACTATGAGGAGTATTTCAAAGTGGAACCAAGACTACCTATCAGCCCTTCAGTGAGGTCGGTGATGTCCACAGATTAACCAAAACACACACAAAACCACCTTAAGCCCTCAAGCAAGGACACAAGAAGCCCAGTACACCCTCCGAACAGGCAGCACATCCTGCGCCGAACACGAGCCCTGAGCTCCAAATGACATCAACTTCTCACCTGCTTTAACACTGTCATTTATTTAAAAATTACTTCCAAAGACACAAAAAGCATTTTGCAGTGTTGGGACAACACCTCAGCATCGTCCTTGTGGCTGTCCAGCAGTTGCACAAGCGACAGCAATTCCCACTAATGCGGTTCTCCACCCAACCCCTTCCCAGGAATGCACAGCAACTCTGCAGCCCCCACCTCAATTCCCTATTTTACCAGCATGAACTGCTCCTGATAAAACTTTGGATTTGCTTCCTGAAGCATAATGAGCAAAATATGTCATGGAAAATGGAAACAAATGGGGTAATCTCCAGCAAGAAAAGTATTTTCCATTTGTTACTACAAATTACTTTCTTCTTTATAGACAAGATAGTTTCTCAACATTAAAAGATGTTTTGCTGCAAAAATGGTCCATCCATCTCCTTGTCAAAGTCAGATCTGCACTTCAGCAATCCCAGCATATTTCACTTAGGCAGATCAATACACTCATATTTCACTGAGGCAGATGAATCTAGTCATTAGCTACCTTCAGAGCACTGCATGTTGGAAAAACTTGGCAATATGTGAAAATCTGTTCTGTATGTAGAATTACAGACTTTGTTTACTCACTGATCTTTCCCTCCTCATGTTTAAAATTTTAAAAGCCCATAAACCCTTTTCAATAAATATCAACTCAGTTTAAAGACAAAATAAAGTCAAGGCTGCTACTGAGGATACCGGATATTGAGGGGTTAATCTTAGTATTAAAAACTTAGAGACTGGACTATACTCTGAGACCAGGATGATTAAATTGAAGATTGACATGATTGCCTGGGGAAAACAGAGGAAAGTCAAACAAAATAGTGGGCAGAGGAAAACCTACAGAAATTCACATAGAGAATGGTGTGCATTAGAAAGCAGAAAAATAAAGTAATAGTAAAGATGCTTTAGGCAACCTCTTGCAAAAACCAGATTATTTTCCCTCCAGGAGCTGAACATGCTTCTTTTACATTGTTACACGCAGGCTTTTAGGAAAGCATCATGTATCAGCCTCTCCAAAATGACCTGATAAATGTCAGGTTGGTGTTTGTTGTGCCGCTGAGCTGCCTCTAAAGGATGACACATGCAACACAGGGACCAGTCAAGAGGAATAACGTACTTTATACCACTCAGGTTGTGCAAGATGAACAGGCACAAGCCTCTTGTTTTCTGTTTTAATTTAAATTCACCACAAAAGAACTGTTTAGATGAGGATATGCACACTGGAGTTGGGGAAGGAGAATGCAGTGACTGCAGAAGAAAAAAACGCTCAAGTGGCACTGCAGCAAAACACAGCACTGAGAAGTAGAGAAGCAAACAGGAATGATGGGTATCACAAAAATGGGAGTGATGGCTCTTACAAACTGCACTGGTGAAGTTGCCTTTGCTGCTGTACCTAAGCAGGACAAAAACCAGCTATTTATATATCCCTGCCATGGAAATGCTCAAGAATACATGTTACAGTTACAAACAGAGGAGCATTGGCATGGTGCCCCTAGAACTCCACACAAAACCGCATTTCTAGATCAGCAATGTTGGTAAAACAGCAAAGTTCAACACTGAAACATACAAATAAATGCTAAGAATTCAATCTGTGTAGTTTTTATGTTGCTGTCTGGTAATAATGTCCCAAATACCTCTGGCTAATGCTGCTGGCATACAGAGTATCGGCGACATCCCCACCAAATCGCTCTGAAGACCACACGGAAATATTCCATGTTGTTTTGATGAACATTTTACACAGATACAAGTGACAATTTTCCATAGACATGGTATTCCCTGCCTTAAGTTTCCATGCCAACACCTTCTGGACACAGTGACAGCTATACGCTACCAAGGAGCTGCAGTGCTGATAGGTGACTCAATAAGCAGAGGGTGATTTTCTTACAAACTTTTCAAAAAATACTTTACTGTTCACTATAAAAGCAATTTTTCAAATCAGCAGTTTATTAAAAGTAAGCTGCTTTCCTATTAAATGATGTTAATTCATTACTAGGGCTTACACCTTCATTACAGCCTTTTGCACAAAAATGTATTTTAAGTGAACAGATGAGAAAATGGAATCACATATCCTTGGTTTTGGAGGAAATTTTTTTTAAAACAGCTGAAGTCCTGGTGTGCTCTACTGGTAAACAGAAGGGTAAAATCATAGAATTCTATAATGGTTTGGGTTGGAAGGGACCTAAAAGCTCATCTTCTTCTACCCCCTGTCATGAGCAGGGACACCTACCACTATCCCAGGTTGCTCCAAGCCCCATCCAACCTGGCCTTGGACACTTCCAGGGATGGGGCAACCACAGCTGCTCTGGGCCACCTGTGCCAGGGCCTCAGCACACTCACAGCCAAAAATTCCTTCCCAATATCCCATCTAATCCTGCCCTCTGGTAGTGAGAAACCATTCCCCCTTGTCCTGTCACTCCAGGTCCTTGTCCAAAGTCCCTCTCCAGCACTCTTGGAGCCCCTTTAGGTGCTGGAAGGGGCTCTAAGATCTCCCCGATGCCTTCTTTTCTCTGGGCTGAACACCCCCAGCTCTCCCAGCCTGGATCCAGAGCAGAGGGGCTGCAGGCCTTGAAGCATCTCCATGGTGTCCTCTGGATTTGTTACAGCAGCTCCACATCTTTCTNAGGGGGGGCAAGGGAAGGGGTAGGGTTGGTTTCTGGGTCCCAGTGCACGAGGCCAAGGCATGTCCCAGTCTCTCATCCACCAAAAAACAGCCCCACAATAGGAGGGCTGGGCAGGCAGGAGGCTCTCCCAGCTCAGCCCGCAGTGATCTGCCGCCATCTTCTGGCACCTTCCTGCTGATCCCCCTAATTCCACCCCCTACCAAGTCTCCTCGCTCCCCACCCCAGGGAAGTTTGAACCCCACAGGGTGAAAATTACAGATATTACATAACGCCACACAATTTTGTTCTCTCACTTAGAACAAACCAGAGGAGATACGTAACCAGAATTCCATCATGTACATTCAGAATTCCACGCATGTGAACAGAATCCCCCCAGAGTGTCCAACAGCTCCGCTCAGCTGTATGATGTGTTACGTAAGCTGTGATTGCAAAAGGCCACCGACTATGAAAATTCCAGTGAAACAGACGTTAAGAGCTATAAAACAGCTCCACGGCTTCGCTCACAGCCTCACTAAAATAGGAATTCTCAGGGCTCATCATGTTGGAAACAACGTAACTTTTAAATTTTTATTTTGTCTTTCTAGTTAGGTTTGACTTGACTTTGCCTAGGGGAAGGGAATTTTTTCTTTAATTTTTTGAGATGAGCTTAACATACCAACAGACTGGGAGTAGCCCAAAGATACCCAGAAAGATAAGAGGCCATCAACGGAACATCAGTGGCCATCTACGAACCTTCACTCTCAGCCTCAGATGCTGCCTCCGTTAGAGTTGAAGACATCTAGTCCGGAAAGGATTGATAAGAAAATCGAAGAATAAAGATCTAATTAACATTGGAGGCGAGGAGGTTCGGATCCAATGGGGAACTGAATACTGGGGCTTGCTCAGCTTTGGACCAACGAACTTTGAAACAGTTCATCTTCCATGGGTTTTGACTGTATAAAGTTAGGGGGGGAAATCCTGCAAAATTATGTGCGTTTGGAATATTTTCCATGGCACATCCTGGCCAGAACAAAGTAATGCCTGATTCTCTATCACTTCAACTATAGTGCTAGAGGGTTTTTTTGTTTTTGCCACAGTTGCGGTGACAATCAAGTGGAAAACAGTTACTATTTAATTAAACCGAGCTGTCAATACACACACTGAAGATTAACTGATTTTTGACGTGACTAAGCAAAAGCCGTTTATAGAAACGTTCAGCTCCACAAACCAGGGATGCAGTGTTAGGAAACCCAAGTTAGAATTAGTGTGTAACACATTAACTTTATTATATTCCCCAGCAACTATTAACATATGATAATTTCACACAAGTTCCAGATCTGAACACATGCATTCACTGAGCACAGTGAATGATTTCCAAGCATGAAATATGGGAAGGATGGAAAAGCCCAGTTGTGACACAGCCACCAGTACCTGCTGTACTTCACCTGCAAGTACTTCACTGTGACCTCGCAAATACACACCTATGCTCTCAGCACAAGGAGAAGGTGGGAAGTTCAAATAATTACAACTAATATAGAAAAAAGACTGGAACATTTTGAGAATGCTCAACCCAGTCAGTGGGTGCTTCCTAGATGGATTCCTGTGCAGAGGCCTGCTTTTCCTTCAGGAAAGGGGGTCCACAGCCCTGGGATTTCTGAGGAGGAAGGCTGCGACTAGCAGCACTGCCTGGCAGCTCATGTCCCAGGCCACCAAGGGCTCCATGACATGCTCACACTCAACACATCCCTGTCTCCCTTCCAGGTAATGAAGGCAGGAATCCAAGTTGGGACTCTGACTGTGGAAGGGAGGAGTTCCCTAAGAAAATCCAGGCTGCTTTGGGAGGTGAGATGACATCCATGCCTGGGCCAGTGGCCCATCTGGGAAAAGAGATCCTGGTCCCGTTATGGACTCAGGGTAACTTCTGCTCATTCCCTGAAAAACTGCAGCTTCTTCGAAGTGGAGGCAAGCTCCCTGCCAGGTGAAGCATTACTTCCCAAGGTGGAGTAAGGAAAGGGCTGTGTCCTGTTCACAGGGCTTAAGTATCCATCGATTACCAGCTGCTTTAGAGTTAAATTGCTGCAAGGATGTTGAAAAGGCCAAGAGCAGATAATCATCTCAGGAATGTGACATGCACTTCTGCTCGGCTGCCTTTTAATGAGACTCAAACAGCGGTAGGTCTACACTGCTCCCCTCCTAAAGTCTAACATCTTTTCACTGTCAGACCCTACACCAGAAAAGGCCAACCTTCGACTAATTCAGCGGAGATTCTCCAAAGTGGGCAGGTTCTGGCGAGGAGATGGTAAGTGCATCTTGATTTGCTGTATCTAGGTAGCAACATTTATCCAGCACTGAATTCTTCCCTGACAATGAATAGAACAGACAAGGTAAAGAATGAAACTTGATTCCCTAGAACAAACGTGGGAGAAAAGCCAAATACATTAGCGGTATATTTTGGGATGTGAAATGCCAAGGATGTATTCTACTAAGACAAGAAAAAAACTCCGAAACCTTGAATGATTAAAGAGCATGAAGGAAGAGCAAAAGTATATGTAAATCCAGTCTGGCCATACTGACAGACTTCTCACCTCATCCCTCAACCCAACATAATTTGCAAAGCTTTGGGTTGAGAGCAGAACAAAACGTCATGAACCAAACTCTTCTACGATTAACAACACTGTTATCAGCAGAGGACAAATTCAGGAATGACTTGGGAAAGTTGTCTGGTGAAGGAAGGAGAGGTCCTGAAGATAAGAAGCTGATGAGTGCAGATACAACTGAGCTGCACTATCTCGGAATAGGTATCAAAGGTGGTATTACGATTGAGAATGGGCCCGTAAGAACAAAATATTTTCAAAATATATTTTAAATTCCTTTTTAACAACAGCCTTCAAACATTCACAAACAGAATCTCACCAAAACCTGTTAGGCTGTGTGAATTTTCCTTTACTAAATGTCTGCAGGGAATATTTGACTGAAAATAGGGACGGCAAAAACATTTTCCTTAAGCCATGCTGCACCCACACTTGTTATTCCAGCATCTGGAGAAAACACGTTATAAGGAAAAAGGCGTGCTTGAGAAATTATCAAACGTTCAGGCAAAGAATGATTTGAGAGAAGGGCCGTTACCCTGTTCTTCCTTTGGGATAAGCTTTTGGTACACAGCCCTGACAAGAACATCTCAGCTTTCTCAAAGCTTGGAAGAGATTGCTATCTATTTGCTTTACTTTACCATGCATTTTAATTGCACCATAAAGACATTTAGAAAACATATAGCCATATGGAAGTCATTACCCTCCTGATGCCACTGTCCGAGGGAGACAGATGCAGGAGAGGTTCAGAATGGGATAAAGTTTTGCAGGTGAACCTGACCTGCTCTGTGTTCTCTCCAGCTGTCCTGCCCACTCTTTTTTCAATGCAGTATGTCCAAGAACTGCACATCTAATAAATACTGAAGACCTAAAGGGCTACATTTACATTTTAGAAACCCGTACCAAATACTCCAGAGCAACCACAAGACCAACTGGTGCGGGTGGGAAGTCCCAGAACATCATCACGGAAAGAAGGAAGCAGGACTGGAGGAGCACCCCCTGACGAGCAGCAGGGCCTGCCCAAGCAGCAAAGAAGGAATTTGATTCCTCTAAGTAACTCAACTTAACCCTAAACTTTTAACTACAATAGCAAACCTTCTTTCTTTTTTCTGAAGAGAAATCATGGTCCAGAGCGTTTGCAGATTACCCTGCCGTGAGATAAAGGCTGTTAAGTGACTAAGTGTTACTAGTGTCAGCCTGCTTTGAAGAAAATTGAATTAAGCATCTTTCATATAGCTGAACTACAGCTATGTCATTAAAGACATCCCACAATTTTATAGAAAGTAAAGGGTAAGTATGTCAGATTCACATAATTACATTAACATGGTAGATGCAGAACAATTCATGGACAAGTTTACATAGAGTCTATTGCACAGAAAAAATCTTAAGGCTCTTCACAGCTACAATAATCCATTAAACCAGAGTCATTTACCTACCTGAAAGCTGAGAAATATTACACAGGTTTATGTTGAAAGGCTTGTTTAGTCATAGTTTGCTACATGCCATCCAATAAATTCTTGGTAATATAGTCTGATTCATGGAAATTATGGTAGAGATAAGCCTTACAGTACTAATAAATCATTTACCAGAGTGCTCAAAATACTGGCAGGTTGTTTACAGTACTAGTGAAAGAAATGAAAACCTGTTCATCCAGATTCAAGAAATAAGGTTACCACAAACTTAATTACAGAATGTACATCCCAGTTGACTTTAGGGGTTTTCTTACTTTTGTCAGAAACACAAAATCGGCTCCAGACCCACCAATAACTATGAATTTTGACTTTTTCAGCCTCCAGATTTAGATCACTCATTACTAAAAACTAACTAAGAGGGGTTCAACACCAGCCTTCACAGGATAATGCCTGCAGATCCTCAGTCAAAGTGGTGACCGATTCAGAGAGACAAAGTTTCTTACTCTGCATTCTTGAATATCCCAGCATCCTGTGCTATATGGTTTCCTCGAAATCTTACAGGGTTGGAAAGATCCTCCCAATAAACCAGGCTGCTGTTAGTAAACCTGTGCAAAACTGATATGCTTAGACTGGGCTTGGAGCAACCTGGTCTAGTGGAAGGTGTCCCTGCCCATGTAATGAGACAATCCTTAAGGTGCCTTTCAACGTGAACTATTCTGGGATTCTGGGATCCAGCACTGCGAAACCAAGAGGCTTTTAACCTTCTGCCACCTACCCTGAGCTCACTTCCCTGCCAGCTCCAGAGTATCCATGGGCAGGCCTGGGAGACACTACCCTGCACCTATGAAGGGCAGCTCCAGTCTAACCACAACCAACAACAAACAGCTTTTTTTTAAAACCACCTGAAAGCACAAGCACTCAGCTCACATGCCAGAATGCATTCCGAGCACAGAGAGCATCTGCAGAGCTTTGGGCAGATGCCTGCCCTTTCCCTTCCATCTGGTCCTTGGACATGGCCATGTCTCCGCAGGGCATCCCCAGCCAGCACATGGCAGGGTGGGGTCATGCACCACTTCGGAACTAAGGAAACAGTAGGAAATTGAGACCAGCTGCATTTGGAAACCCATATGCAGGGCAGCAATACTACTCAGTTACACAGTTCTAGCACGGGTCTCTACTTTTCTTCTCTGTATCTTGTTACACCTGTAGACATTCTCAGCCTGTGCACGATTTCCATAGAAAGGCAGCATTTTAAGTTGGTTTTATGCCCTGCACCGGCAGCAAAAAAACTTGCATAGCCTAATGAATTGCCTACAACCTTAAGGATTTTTAAAAAGAAAATCCTTTTGAGTAAAGTACTTCCAACTTTTAAACTCCAGCTTCACACACACCAGTATCACATATGATTACAGTAATACATTGCATGCAAACAAAAATCCATTAACCATGGGTATACAGTCAGGAGAATTACCAGTGAGCAGGGTTGCCAAGTATTTTAATACTCCATTATTAAATAGGAGAACAGCATGGCTCAAAGGCCTGTGCAGCTGTTTCTGATATAAGATCAGACATTGAAGGAGATATAAGCAGAACTCAAGTAATTTAAAATAATGGATGGGTTTCAAATAAAATGCAAACATAACCATTTCCTTCAGCTTAACAGTGGGGAAGAAAAATGCAAAAGAACTTTCCACAAGAGAAGTTTGACCTTTTTTATTACATATGGAGACTTTCCTTTCTTCTCTTTAATTCGATATTTTCTTGAGAAGTGAAAAAACACTGAGCAGATTAACAATGTTTTGCCTATTTATAAAGATTTATTGTATTTTCAAAAGTGAGGTAAACTGGCCCATGATTTCCATTTCAAGTCAGATGCGGTGGCACTGATGATAAAGAACAAGAATCCAGATAAACTGCACCTCTGCCACTGTCAAGTTTGAGACACAGAAAAGGATTTACGGGGAAGCCTGGAAAAATCACTGAGCCCAGCATGGGAGCGTGAAACACCTCACAAAAACCAAATGTGATTTGCAGGATCTAATTATGACTCTCAAAGTGAGAAAGGGAAGTAAAGCACAAGAGGAAACAGGCTTTTGACACCACAACAGCAGATGAATCAAATACACTGACCAGAATAGAACATGGAATTGTTAAGGTTGGAAAAGACCTCTAAGGTCATCAAGTCCAACCATCAACCAGCACCCACTACGTTCACCACTAAACCATGTCCTCAAGTGCCACGTCCACATGTTCTTTTGAACGCTTTCAGGGATGGTGACTTCCACCACTTCCCCGGGCAGCCTGTTCCAAAGCTTTACAACCCTTTCCATGAAAAAAAATTTCCTCATACCTAATCTAAATCCCGCCCCCACTGTAACTTGAGGCCATTTCCTGATCATGATCTACTCAAACCACCATGCAAAATGATGGCACTGGTATGGCAACACAAGGGTCAATACAACAATCAAAACTTGTAATACACAAACACGTTTAAAAAATTTAAATACAAAGTTGTTTTAATAATAGTACTTTATTAAAACTTCTTAATTATGCACTCAAGGCCTTGCTGAGTTTTAATCACTGGGCACCTCAATACACTACAGAGGCTATTCCGAGTAAGTAGTATCTGTTGCTGCAACACTTGTACTGTGAAGTCGAATACAGATGCTCACAGCCATGAAATAAGGGTCCTCTGTAGCTGTCACAGGTTACAATAATACATAAATCATTGAGTCTGCTCTTAACTGAAAAGTGGACCACCAAAACAAAGACAAGTAACCTGAACAATGGAGATGATTTTCCTAGGGCTAACTATGGCTTGTTTTTCCCAATTTATAAACAATCTTCCATTCATTCCCTTAAATTTACAATATGAGGTTTTAATTTATTCACACTAGAGAAAATTATTTACTGAGACAGCAAACAAACCCATGTGGTTTGGAATGCACAATTAACTTATCCAACTGAACAAAATGTTACTTGAGTCCCCAAACTGTTCTAATATTAATGCTTCCCTTTGAAAATCTCCAGCTTATGTGCAAATTCAAACTTACTGACATTTAGCATTATTCCATGTCACACCGCAACAGGGCACCGCACACACGGTACCTGTGCAGGTTAACCTGTTGCAGTGTTTGGCAGAAGCTGCCAATCCTTCTGTTTGTCCAGAGAGAGCATTATGTTTCAACTGTGATGTATGTCTAACATACCATATCTCATTGCTTAAGCAGTGTGCAGCTCTACAGAATGACACATATCAGTCACATCCCCAAAGAAGAATGTCCTTGCAACTGCTCTCTGTTACACAAGCCATTTAATCTACTTGGGACTTGGCACTGCTTTCCCAGCAGAAGCGCTCGTGTTCACATGCCAAGACCGTTTTTTTTTTTCTTTTTTTTTGAGTGTTCAGATCAGAACAGAATTTATGCAAATCACAGACAGGTTTATTTTTAGCCTGCTTTCCATAAGAAGCAAGATAGGCAATTACACTCTGCAGAATTTCTAGGCCCACTAACCTATTTCAGTCTCGAGTTTGACAGAGTACAAGCCTGATACAAAGATACTCTATCGACAAAGATGCTGCATGCCTGTTCTCCTGGAGCAGACAAACCTCTGGGGTGACCATCCGGAGAAGTGTCCTCTAGCTGTGTCAGTGAGCAGCAGCACGCGGACCATTGTAGCTGGACCCATAAACTAATTTACACAAGAAGAAATCAGGCTTTTAAATACCAGCCCCATCCTGAACATCTCTGCTTTGCAATGCATGCAAGTATAAAACCTCTTGTAACAGATCATTCCCACACAGAAATGTCACCCAAGTGCTTTTTAAAAAGCCAACCCCACTTTCCTGTGAGACCCCCACAAAGGTCCCACCAGCACAGAGACCCCCAGAGCACAAGGGTTAAGGAGCAATTCCTGCTCCGACAAACATGAGTCATTATGCAACTTTTATGAAGGAATTAGAGCTTCCGGACACCGGCTTTTCAAGGAGCCTGGGAAATCCCAGCACTGCTGGAGGGTGGAATGCAGCATTCCCAAGGGAGAGCTGATGCTTCAGGCTGCAGATTGCATTGCTGTGACTCACCACATTCCGGAGGACTCCCAGGAACTGGAATCACCAAGATCTACGTGCCAGGTCAGCACTCCTCTGATCAAACCCATAGAAGTGCTGTGTCACAGCGTTATTGATTAGAGACATCTTGCAGTTTAATTGGAAAACAACCCCCCCCCACAGTGCTCACTGCACAACATGGGCAGTCAGTGAAATCACTCCAGATGTGCACCAGCCATGACTAATGTCAGTGCCTGACACACAGTTCACAGGCAATTCTATGCCAAGGGATGCTTAACTCAGTCTGCTGCAAAACCCAAGGACCAGGAGCACACCAGTGTACAGCACAGTATCCCAGAAAGAGCGGAGATGTTGATCCACATTGATCTGTCAGACCCATGAATCTCTCTGATGTCACTGCATGAACTCCAATTCTATTATAACACAATTTTGCAGAGACGCTCCTGTTTATAATCTTTATCACAGGCTGTTGAAGTAATGAAGTACGAGAAGACTATTTCCCTATGTGTTCAGTTACTCATCACATAACATTTAAAATCAAAGGAATTTCTCTTTCTGCTTGCACAGGATATCCTATTATTTCATCACTATTCATTTAATAAGATTTATTTTTAGTTATGGAACCCAGGATTTTCAATTAACTATGAAAGAGTGCTTTCTCCAAGGAGTGCACATGTGAGAGCTGGATGCCAGCAAAGAGGAACTGCTCAGCCTCTGAGATCCAGCTGCTTTCTAGTGAAGTACAAGCATGGTGGACTTGCCCAGGCAGTGTTGGCACATCCCATCACAGCCCTTCCCTGCAGGAACCCAGGTCACAGCAGCCAACCTGACACAAATGCACCAGAGGTGCTGACTGACGAGCTCCAAAGCTTGTCTGGAAGTGGTGCAAGATCCCACTGTATCACAGCTCCTTCAAAGAACTGGCAGAAGTGCTCACCCCACTATTTGGCACAGTGATTGGAATTTCTAACAAACCTAGACAACTGAGGCCAACAGACTCCTCCTCATTACTGACGCAGCATTTAAGTTGAAAATCCATGCACCTCCGCATCACCAGTTTGCAGGAAAACATGTCTAAAACCAGTTCTAAAATCAGCTCGACTGACCTTGGTGTGACTTACCACAATACAGTCAGCTCTTCAGCAACACAGATGGTTGAACTGATGCTGCCAATGTTTTAAGTTTAGAACATTCTTTTTTTTTTTTTCTAAACTAATATTATTATTTCCCCATGCTGTGTTTACTGTTTTACATATGCCTCTGCCTGCCAAGGAATTGTTAACTAATCACCGTGATATTAATTTTGTTAGCACACAGCTGTGCACTTGGTCTTGCAACATCTGTTTCTCAGCATTTCTTCTTTTTCTTATCTATCCATAGCTGGTAACAGAAGTGTCTCAATGGAGGATGTCAGTATGTGGAAAAAGAAGCTGGTAACCAACAGCTATTAAAACAAATTAATAACCAACTCACAGAATCATAGAATATCCTGAACTGGAAGGGACCAACAAGGATCATGAAGTCCAAATCCTGGCCATGCACACAACCACCCCAATATAACAGCAATATGATGACCTTCTTTCAAGAAATACTTCTGCAATAAAGTGTTCAGAACATCTGCATTCAAGAGACTGGCAGATTAAAAGAGGGCAAATAACCTATTCATTAAAAGGATACATTTGATTTTCATAATCAGAACTTACTGAACATTAAAAGAAAACTTGCCCTTTCAGTAGTCAATTGTATAGCAGATTCAGCTCTAGCTGGCACATATTAGTATTTGCTCACCTACAGAAAGGTTGTTCCACCTGAGGAACACCATAGCTGTATTTCCAATTATTTTTAACTTCAGAGCAAACTTCTTCCACTACTGTATATGATAAACTAGAACTAGTTGAAGCAGAGAGAAAGAACACAGGCAAGAACTCTGCAGTAACTTCATTTTCACTCTATGATTTCCAGCATAAGCCATGTACAAACACATTTCAAAAACCTAAACCATCTGAATTTAGAAAGTCCTGCAGGGCCGTGGCTGTAGTCACGGCACAAATGGCACAATCACTCATTACCAGCTTCAAAGGTACCTACTAGCCCTTCTCCAAGTACAATAAATGACAACATAAATATTTCAGCAGTGAATAAGACTCAAAGTCTAGAGAACAGGGCAGCAAACAACTGCTCACCAGCAGTGTCTGTGACACCTGTCTGGCTGATAAGCCATTGAATTCAGTGATTAACTTGCACCCATTTGCTTTCAGTTTCAATTAAGACTGCCCAGGGAACTATTGGAGTCACCATCCCTGGAAGTGTTTAATGTTGATTTAGCACTTGAAGACATGGTTTAGTGGTGCTGGTTGATGGCTGAACTTGGTGACCTTAAGGTCTTTTCCAATCTTAACAATTCCATGATTCTATAATTTAATGTTTGCCCAACGAAGTTTGGCACAAGGTGAATGTAGTAAGCAAAATAATGTTGTCTAGGTCATGAGACAGAAAGAGTCCTCAGTTACAATAAGAGAAGTTTCAATGCATTTGGAGCTCTCAGACTATGGTGCATTCCACTCAGGAAACTGGACAGCCAGCGTCTGTATGGAGGTGTCTCCAAAGGCTGGAGTCATTTATATTTGCTTAAAGAGCTCACTAAATTCAAGACTGACACAGAAATGGAAACCTTGTAAGAAAGCACTTCAAATGAAGAGATAGCTTTGAAGGCAAAGCCAAATCCTATTTCTGTTCACAATTCGCAATCAACCAGAAGGCAGCTATGGCTGTGCACCCCAACAGGAACACCCAAACTGACAGCACAGACTTTGTTCCTGTATTTATTGCATAATTTCTTTTCTGTCATCCTTGTCTGACCATATAGGTTCTGCAGTAATCTCTCTGAAATGCTCTACTATCGCTTGAGCACAGTTTGTTACCCACAGTAGATGGTTCTTATTGAAACACTCCCTTTTCTCCTCACTTCCAGGACACATATGAACGTGAAGGTAAGAGTTTTAAAAGGTTACATTTTTGTCTGAATACCAGTATATGATATATATCAATTGACCAGTACAATAAAACACTCAGCTGGGTGATGAAAACCCACCCTGCACCTACGAGCGTAAGAATTACATCAGGCAAATCTGACAGCAGGCACCTGTCCTAACCACGTTCATCATCTCACAAAACTGTGATTGGAATGTAGTTACGATCCTTCCCAATTTGCCTCTTCATATTGAATTAGAATCAGGCAGCAATTACATAGCAAGCACTTGATTGTTACTAAATAAATCCATTTAAATTCCCAAATTCATTGTTCAGTCCCCATTGGCAGCTCTACAGCAACAGCAAAGAAAAGGAACCAGACATCCTGCTGTTCAAATAAATCATGGGATGAAACAGAGATTAGCTTGTCTTTACCTGCCAGTTGAAATTCTTATTAAGAGACTAGCGGGGCTTTTCCAGAGGCACTGTCAGAGCAATCAGTTGAAGCCAAGGCTGTGCTGTATGTGCAGCACATCTTCACCCACCCAGCCTGGTGGGCACCTGAAAGGTTTACAGTGCCAGGAGGGTCTGACTGGAGAGGGCCAACTGCATCATTTGTTACTCTAAAAAATACCAGTGCACGTCCAGCAGGCAAGTTAAGGATAGTGTTTGCACATCAAAATTCCAAATATCCTCTGCTTCTCAACATAATTTGCTGCAGCTCTGAGGTCCAGCTAAGTTTGCAGGCATCACTTAAATTTCCTGCGTTTGAATCAGATGCACATTGTTACTCCAAAAAGCAGATTTTATTTTTATCTCCACTTATTCACTAAATAAGGAAAGCCTTGCACTTTGCATTTAGAATTTGAGAAAAGCCTCGCATTTTGTATTTAAAACTTAAGACTGCCAGGTAACAACGAATGCTAAATCTTTCGAGATCACTGCAGTCTGAAGTGAGCATCCAGTTCTCATGCCCCAATTTCGAATTCTTTAGATAACACAGAAAATTCTGTCAAAGAACTAGGTGTTTTTTTGAAAACAGTTTTTCTCTTTGCCACTTCCTTAACGTCCAGCATCTCTGCAGTCTGCACACGAGGAAGAGAAGCAGACCTCTTAAGAGCATAGTTCAAATAGAAAAAACTCATATGTATTTGCCAAAAGGCAATGAATAAGGATTTCAGAACAAATTTTATGCCACCTGAAGGTAATTCAATAAAGTAGAAAGTGATTGGAGTCCTTTTTCTTTTTTCTTTTTGCTGCATTTCACCCACTGTAAGAAACAGCTCACAGAAAGAACTTTCTCATGTAAAAGCTCTTTTACTATTCCTACAGCATGACACTTCACATTACAGATCAGGTTTTGATGTCTGAATGGAAGAATACCCTATTTTTAGTAGACTTTTCACTGAGAGAACAATTGGTAGTTCTGAATACTTTGGAATTTCCCTGTGGACACACTACCCGCACTTGTGCACAAATACAGACAGATGAAAAGGTTAATGAAGACCCTAAAGATCCTGTCCTCTGCTGCTCCCGAACGGCTGCCAATTCCTGATGAAAATAACTCCATTTTAAGCAGTGTCCAACACCACAATTTAAACAGCGGCTTATTCTCTCAACAGTTTTCATGCTCATTCCAGGTTCTCTCCCTCTGCAAAGGCCAGAGGAAGTCAATAATCTCCTGCTTCCTACCAGACACACCTGTCTCACCTGTATTTTGTTACAGAATTTGTGCTAAAATCTGGCTGTTGCATGGGCAAAATCTACTAAAGCTATGCAAATTGCAGCATGGTAACCAACAGTTTTCCAGAATCCAAAGAGTTCCAATTCTAAGTATTTCCGATAAGGAATTGCTGGTGTAACACAAATGCTTCCAATGCTTCTTTCGGAGGCAACTGCCAGCTCCAGTGTCAGACATGTGGAGGCCCTGCACCTACAGACACCTCTGCCTCTCCAGGTGTGCCCAGCTGAGGTCGGAGCGTGTCCTGGGCTTTTTGAGCGAAGTTTGTACACAGCAATCATAGAATCACAGAATGGTTTGGGTTGAAAGGGACCAGGGACACCTTCCACTAGACCAAATTGCTCCCAGCCCCATTCCAACATGGCCTGGAACTTCCAGTCCTCCCATTCTTTGTTGGACTAAATAGACTTTTATTTCTGTTTGGGAAGAGCGTGGAAGTCAGAGACAAGGTGTGAGGACAGGCTTGTCCTGTGAACCAGGGTGATGTTTACTCCATATTGGATTCTTGCAGATTTACAACACTCAGTAGCTGAATACAGACCATTACAGGTTTACATAAAAACACTTTCAGAAGCTTTCAGCTTGAGATACATCACAGGTTAAACACTGTAGTCATTTGGAAGAAAGAAGCAGCTCCCTTCCACTGCACTAAAAACCCACACACGTTTTGAATCCTCTTCAGGATTCAGGGTGTCTTCTTGGATCCCCTCTGGGCTTGGCAAAGGTCTCTCGATGTTTCTGCCACTAGTGGCCGGGTCAGCAGGGAAGTGAGTGTGGCATTGTGATTCAGGAATTCTGTATCCCACTCGTGGTGGGGTAAGAATGGGCTGTCTGTGCCTTCCTGGTCCTTCTTGGTGCTGAAGGGGAACACTGAGGGTCTGGAATGCCAGCACAGCCCTCTCAGCAGGTCCCCCGACCAAGGTGGGAGCAGGGCACAGTGGCATAAACACAGCTGTTTTGTTTAGTTAGAAGAAACATATTAAAAAATATCTCCTTTCATGTTGATGAAAGAACAGATGAGAAAAAAAAATTCTCCCTGAAGAGGCTGCTTAATTACTGTTTGATACTGTGATGCAGTTTATCAAATTAGGTTGTTAGTGGAAGTACTGTTAGGGTAGAAAGTGTTTTTTCCTCTAGAACAGTAACTTTCAACTCGCTTGTCTGAATGTTCCAGTGTCACCAACTTTTGTGTGGCAAACTTAAGCCTGCTTGAAATCTGTCTGCTCCTCCTAAATGTTTCATTAACACCGAAGGAGTCACTCGGAACATCTCAGTCTTCAGTGCCCTCAAGCTGGGACCCACTACTGCAGGGTGTCTGACAGCACTGCAGTTTCTGATGAATCACCAAACACATTCCCAGAAAGAAATTTAAAATATGGGGTTTAAGGTATTTGAGTAGGTCTTTGCAAATAAGTATTTGCAAAAATGTCTGTCTTAGCTCATGAAATCAGGCAACTGGGTGAATACAAATAATTAAATGAGTTCTAATTCTTGGTATTCTAAGAAAAAATATCTGATTTGGTTTTAAGTATAAAGAATGTAGTCTTGTAAGTAATTGAGGATGAAATTCCTGTAGTGGCTAAGTCAATTAGTAAAAGTTATAAAGAAATAGACAAAGCAACTGATAGGCAACTTTGTGCTTTTCTTTGTGTGACGTTTTTAACAAAGTTAACCTAAAGATAAAGAAGCGAAGGATGTATTTGAGCAGTCTGGTCTAGCGGAAGGTGTCCCTGCCCATGGCAGGGGGTGGAGCTGGATGCACTTTAAGGTCCCTTCTGACCCAAACTTTTGGGATTCTATGATGTGATCTTTAGATGACTGGGTGGTTGGCTGTCTAGTTTAGTAACCCCTTTAAAAGTATTGTATCTCTTCCGTAGGAGTTTAGTTGCTGTAGTTTAGCCAAACTTCAGGAAAAAGCAAGCATGGTGTTTTGGGTGTGCACTGTGATTCTGGACACACAACATGTAGCAGGGGAGGGATGTTCAGCATAAAACTTAGTGAGTCTGGGCAGGAAAATCACTCTCTTGAACACTAATTGAAACACAAAGCAGAAGTGCCCATTTTCATGTAAGATTTCCTTTTCCCTACAAGAGTTTTTGGAAGATCACAGCTGAAGTGTAACTGAAGCAGAAGCGAGGGCCATGTGCTGTGTCTGACACATTTCTGATGTTTGTGCAGCTGGTTTTGCCTACCAGCTCTCTCCTGCAGCTGAGTATAGAGGTGCATGTATGTAACTTACTTCTTTTGCTGACATTATTAAAAACCAAAGCATAAACCCATTGATAAATAATTTGAACTTGGAGTACGCTGATGTGCTGATTAAGTACTTCCCCCCTGTACTAACTGATTTCTATGAAAAATCTATGAAATTTTTCTATTATTTTAATTCTGGGGATGTAAAAATTATTTTGATGCCATTTTTCCCAAACAGACAACAATAACACCCGAACCACTTATGTCATCCCCCTTTTTGAGGTTTCATTGCCAGGAGATGCAACTTTGCTTTGGTTATACACCAGGTTTGCCATGCTTGTTGCAGCAAAAAGTAGCAGAGTGTGCTGGTACTATTCATTAAATGCAAGAGGATTAACATCCTGTTTATTTCCCTCTAAAACCACAGAACTACCAGGAAATAACTAAGCCCTAAAGTTTTAGGTTTGTAGAAATTATTTCCTCCTAATGCATATACTTGGGGGGGGTGGTGGTGGAGGAATTTCAGAATCCTGTTACGTAAAAGAGCGGCAGAGCCCTATATTAATCCCAGGGAATTATGTTTAATGGCTTGTTTCATCTTTTATTGGTCTAAAGAATTGCTCAAAAATCAGCTGACCAAAAGTGCCAGGGAAGTATTTTTACCTGTGTTGCTGCAACTATTACCTCTCAGTAATTTCACTAATCTTCTTTGCAGTAAGATTAGATTGGAAATGCTGTGGTGCAGAGAGGACTTGTTTGTGAAAACTGCTTGGTACTGTGGGTAAATCGAGGTGGAAGTACCAGTAAGTAATCAAATGTGGTGTTCCAGTGCTAAGGAATGTATTGAGAGAAGTATTGCCTTGGCTTTCCTTACAGTTGACAGTGCTTCCTTGGAAGATGATGTTTGGAATGTGAATTGTGTTTGGCATATACAAAAAATAGTCATAAATTTGACAACAAAATTGCTGTGGTTTTCTTTCATAGTGAGAGTTGGTCCCTGTTAAAAAAACCCCAGATTTTTACTAAAAATTGTTCTAACCCAGACTATTCTTTGATGATTCTGGTGGTCCTGTGACTCAAGATCTGACATATTCAGATGCCACTTATGCAGGTACTTTTTGTTTTACATGACAATAATATGCCATAATACAACTAAAATATTTTTAAAATGTATTCCCTGCCAGACAAGGTATGAACTGTGGATGGGTGTGTGCAGCTGGGGGTTAAACCATGCAGAACAGCTGAGGTAATAGCTTGTGCTGTGTCCTCTCACACACTTTGAAAAAGGCAAATAGTTATGTCCTTGACAGACCTGGGTACTATTATTAAACTCTATTTAGTGGTTTATTTACAGGGAGCAGGAAAACAGTTTTACTCAATCTAAGGCCTGAAGTATTGCTCCTGTTGTGGAATTACCGACTACACAACTTGCCGCTAAATTGCAGGCTTTCCTCTCTGCCCTACTTACTCAGTCTAAAAAAACCTAATCCTGTGGATTTTATTTCCATCTCTGTAGGGCAGCAGTGAGTAATTACTTTTCTCTGGTGAAGGCAGAGATGCTGGAAAAGTTTAATTAATGCTTATTAGGAGAAGCTGCTAGTACTTAAAGGAATTCATTAGGGCGGGACTTGTAATGTTCATCAGAATAGCAAATAAATGCAGTGGAGTGAATGTTATTTATGCTGTACTGCGTGGTATATTTTTCTGTTCTGCAAGATGTTCCAGAATATGTGGGTCTTCCACAGCCAAGGATGCCTTTTAACCCCTTTCAAGTGTCCAGATTCAAAATGAGGTTTGGGTTTATAGCATAAATCTCTAAATCTCATGTCACTTTGTTGATATGGAATTGAGGAACTTAAGAGAAAAGTTACATATGTCTGTTCAGCCATAAGGTACCACACTGGGAACGCTTCACCATCACTTGGTGACTGAATGGCCTTATTCATAGGACTATTTCATGTTAATCTTTCTACCATAGTAAATATCTCGCAAAAGGTTTTGAGAGCACAATGACAACTTGGCTTGTGCTCCAGGGCCCCTCCATAGTGCCAACAGTAGTGCAGGAATAACATCACCTGTAAACTCACGTGTAGGTTTGGGTTGTGAGCTGGAAATACCCTTGGAACTTCCCTCCCAGAGCAGCTCCTACCTACTCAGCTGACAAAAAGATAAAGCTGTAAATAACATCCAGCACAAGAGGGAAGCATTTCCATGTCTCTAGTCTGAAAGTACACTGGGACAAAACTGAAAAAGCCCTGAACATCTGTGACTTCCTACACAGCTATAAATCAGCAAGTACAAGGTACTAGAATAGTCAGTGCTACAAGCCAAGTTCAAATAACAACTCAACCTTGCTGAACCAAACTCCAGGGATGGCCTCTGCACATCACATGCCTGAAGACATTTCCTGCTATCAGGAATTGCCTGCTGTGGATTATAGCCTGGTATTTGTGCTGTGAGAGCAGAGCAACAAACTCCTAATCCTGGTCTTTTGTGCTGTTCCTGCATACCCCCCACTTA
This sequence comes from Daphoenositta chrysoptera, assembly GCA_013397915.1. NCBI lineage: Eukaryota > Metazoa > Chordata > Aves > Passeriformes > Daphoenositta > Daphoenositta chrysoptera. The sequence goes on along the minus strand of VZRO01005774.1, from coordinate 500,066 downwards.
TTTCATTTGTGTTGTAATTCCACCTCTGTCTCACCACACAGGACTTTTTTCAGGCTGGTGATATCTTTCTTCACATCTCCTCTACTTCTGTGTCATTGACATAAGGTGAACAGTCATTTTCAAACTACTCCCCAATACTCAGACACCTGTGCCCCAGCAGAGACATAGTGATGGTTCCAGCTTCTCCCACCAGTGCCAGAGACAGTCCTGGATAGTCCCAGCCTTACCAAACCAACCCAGTTTTGTACAGCTACAACCGTGGTTGTAGTCAGATTTTGTCAGGCTCTCACATCAGGGCAAACCAGTCTGGATTTCATCTTCACTAGCTCCAAATGCAGTGGATGCAAGAAGGGAAATACTAACAGACAATTCACACGATCACATTAACCTTGTTTATTGCCTCTACCACCTTTTTGAAAGAATACTTCATTATCACGCTGATGGAAAATGCATTTCCAGACTACAAAACCCAGAATACTTCTGATGTTTATATAGCACCCGCAATCCATATTCATCAGTCACCAGCTGCCAGGCTGATTGTATTTATTACCAAAGGCAATAATGAAACAGCACTGAAGTAGAACACAGTAAGAACCACTATTCAAGTGCACCATGATCTGACAGAGCTACAATTCAAGCTTTACCTGTTTTTTTTTACAACTAACTGCAGAGACATGGCAATTTAGAGCTTAAATGATTTCACTTTTTAACTGTATCGCAGGAAAAAAATTTACAATGGATCAAGCTATACGAACTACACTATTCAGCAGGTGAAGAGCGATACAGGATGGATAGTAAACACACTAGTGATTTTCAATTTGAAGAAGTTGCATTCAACTGAGAGCAATCACCAATTCATAAAAAATTACAGGCTTGAGAATCATACATATTGAAAAGTAGCTTTAAGCAAGCTTTTTTATACATAGCCCTGAGAATACACTTTAAAAGCTTCCTATCAGAGAAAGCCCACAGTTACAACTAAAGACCTGGGTGTGCTCTGCAAACAGAATCATATTTCAACATAAAACCAATACTTTAACAGGTTGCATAAGCACAGTGATATAAGCCTCAACAAAAGATTGCTGTGATTGTGTTTCCTATTGAAAGCTGCACCTGGACTAATGACAGAGGATGGCTATATGTAACTACTTGCATCCGCACCTTAAACAACTGGGGACAGCTTTACACAGGTTTTACAACCCCCTTGTCACCATTAGTGCCTTTACTGTCTCCTTGACAAACACCCTTCCTAAGATACTACCCTTTCTACCTAAAGTACTTGCTCCTGCTTTTAAAGCTGATCAGATTGGAAGCCTTCGTTTCCAACTGCTGCTGAAATAGCACCTGGGAGAAGATCCCATTCCCATCATGACCCGCAGAGGGCCCAAAAAAAGATCAATTTAACACAAATTCAAACATCAATTAACAACTGTGATGACAAATTACTAAGAATTCTGATTTTTGTGATGATGTAACAGATCAATCCAAGTCTGCAATCATCCTATTGCATTTTTCCCCTTGCCTTCTGTTCAGCAGAACTACATAAGGAATTTACTCACTAATACAAAGAGCTCCTATTTTTCTGAATTCAAATCTAGCACACTCAAGAATACGGTTGCTTTGAAGAAGAAAATTGTTCCCATTCAGGAAACAAAAAGCAATTTAACTAACAGCCCATGAACGCAACAAGATATTTCTTAAAAGGAAGCATTGTGAATTAAAAACAAGAACCAGAAGAATGGTTTTAAAGATCTTAAACCAGAGCAACAATGAAAACTAGAGTAATTCTTTCACCTGTCAATTTGAATGTACAATCCTTGTCATATTTTAAGGGGTTTTTTTTTTAAGTTTTGAAGCTGAAAAATAACTTGAGGCAGATGCTTCAATAATAAAGGAGCACAGTGCATAGCAAGTTATATGAGCACCACTTGTTTACTTTAGGAAGTTTCCAAAAAGACAGTTTAGTTTCAAAGTGTCTTTGTTTTATCAAAGCAAAATGAAACTTCCTTTAAAAAATTAAGGATATTGTATCTTCTGAGATAAAACCCTGCCATTTTCTATAACTGACTAGCATTTCATTAAAGCCAGCCAAAAACTGAAGGGTCATACCCAGACAAAAATCATGGAGACGAAATCTGCTATTGAAGTCATGACTTCTAATAAAGGTTCATCTTTAGTTCATTCTTGGCTTTGTTCACAGAGAAAAAAGACCTCCTGCCATTGCAGAGTAGCAGCAAAATTACACTTCAGGGATTTTAAGCAAGTTCTCTGCTGGCATGGACACCTAAGGTTGGTCGGGGCTTAGTAAAAACACAATGTAAACATATATGGAAGAATTTCAATCAAAACTGTCTACCTGCACAAAGGAAGTTCTTTCAAGGATTATCTGGAATACAAGTGATTGATTGTACAGTAGTCCCAGGGAAAATTTGATTCTCCTAAAACAGGGAACGTGAAGAGGTGGGTTTGGAGAAGAACAGAGACAGCACTACCTGCCCTGCCACCAGCTCCAGATAAATGCACTATCCTACAGGGTCTCTCCTGAGAGACATCAAGGATTGAAACAGGGAAGAGAACGGTTCTCCTGAAGGGAACAAAAAAGTACAAATTAGTTGCAAAACCCACATGAGGCCTTGTTATCATCTGAAATGACCACACCAAGAAAGAGCAGAATCATTAGAGGGTATTTCTGGTGCCATCATTACCACAGCACTCATTGCAGCAAAATTTAAACAAGGAAGTATGTGAAAGGGAAAGGTAATAAGGTCTTTGCCAAGAGTACATTTATATAAAGAGAAATATTAGAAGCAAGATTATAAATTACATTAACATCCTAATACCCAGTGGTATTAGCGCTTGATAGGCCTCTGCATCCATACATTAAAGGTGCAAGTTCACAGCTTTTTGTGCAAGGCAGCTCCCAAACTGATACAGGACAGTTTTAGAGAGACAACAGCCTCCTGCAGAAAGCATTTCCCCTTCAGTTTTCTTTTTCAAGACAGCATCGTTTGATGAAACTGGGATACCCCCATTCATTACAGCAGACCTGTATGCTCTGGGCTTTTCGTAGCACAGTCAAATGACTCAACCTTTCCTCTGCAGTACAGAACAGGTCAGTTCCCCATTAACTCTCAAGCAGGGAGGGCAGTTTTCCACAGCAGCACCCAAGTAGCCTCTGCCCAACACCCAGCAAGGGCTGAGGGACCCAAGCTGGATGTGCAGCTCCTCAGGCTTCCCGAGTAACACATTCCTCTGTTCCATCATGGAGCTGGACCACTGCCGGCTTCCACAGAAACACAGAACTAGGGTAATGCCTTTCCTCCGAGAGGCAAAATTATCCTAGTGTTATGTTCTCTGATCTCTGTTTTAACATGGCACGTTTAGAATTCATCCAATTTTGTAAAAACAGCAGGTAGTGCGGCTCACCTTTCTCTCTGCCTTAACTGCTAAACATGCAAAAGTTTACCCCCTCATAGAGGCTTTGTACCTACCTCAAGCACAAGAGGAAATGTAAATGAACCTCAGATATTCAGCTTTGAATATTGTGTCTCAAGTGCTGAATCCTGCTCTGAGTCACTGTATTTGTGACCATTTTCATTCATTCTGCTTCAGAGAAGGGACCCCCCCACCATGCACAAACGGAGTCATAACATTCCCATTGACTCCTGCTGGTAATGGAGGCGTTAGGGAATCCATCGGAGTCACGCGAAAAAATGCATCCAGCAATCAGTTGTCTTTTTGTAAGCTTGTATTAGATTTTGATCAGGAAAGCTCTTTGGGAAGGCAAGGCGACAGACTCACAAAAAATCAGTTTGGTATGAGTACATCCACCTGTCAATCCTCTCATCCTCTGCACTAATGTAATGTAATTCAAATAAAGCAATAGATCTGAGGCACTTAGAGGTGTCACATCCCAAAACTGCAGACAATGGTTGAGTGCACACAGAGGAGCAACACACATCAGCTTTGGACTGGGGTGTATTGAACCTATTGGAAACCACACGAAGGACCAGAAAAAGATCACATCAGTTCTGTCAGTATAAGCTGAGATGTCCCATTGGAAAAACAAATACAAAAGCACAAACTGACACTTACCAGAGGCCAGGTAATCCTGACTGGAGACACGCAATAAATGCCCCAGCCAGAGGAAGGGCTCTAGTCATAAGTGAACATCAACTCTGAAACAAATCTATAGGAAATCATGGTTTAATAGCTTCAGGAGCACTGAAAAAAAAGTTAGTCCGAACAAGACTTTTCATCATTTTACATCTTGCTGCATTTTTTGCAGCATTTGCATTAAGGATCAGTTTAGACACAACGGAGCCAACGTGCATTCGCTCCAAAACCAAAGGACCAAACTATGTGCTCGGGAAATATTTCTCAAGTGGAAGAGCTGTAAAACTCTGCACATTTCCTCCCAGATCCTCCTTATAGAGGCCATGAAACCATAGTAATTGCCACAGAGTAATTGCCTTCTCTTTGTACAACACACACAGAGTAGCTGTATTCATCAAAGCTCCTTAGTCTGGAAGGAGAACACATTCCTTGTGTTACACAGTATCTAGCAACTCAGCCTGCAGAAAGAGGAACCTGTAGGTATCAGTGATTTTTCTTACTTTTAAGTCTGTAGTCTAGTTTTGAAGTATTTTGGTTACCATGCTGCTATGAAGAAAGAAGGCACTCAAGATTGTACAACCTTGATGAGTATCTTAGCAATCCCATTTGCACATACAAACAGCTTTCTGCCTAATTCTGAATCATCATAGAATCACTTAGAACGGTTTGTGCCAGAAGGGACCTTAAAGACCATCCAGCTTCAATATCTCCATAGGCAGTGATGCCACCACTAGATCAGGTTGCTCAGGACCCCTGAATATGCATGCAACCATAGATTTTATGCAATCACAGGAACACAGACTGGTTTGGGTTGGAAGAGACCTTAAAGACCATCAAAGTTCTATGCCCTGCCATGGGCAGGGACACCTTTCACTAAATCACATTTCTCGAAGCTCTCTCCAACCTGGCCTTGAACACCTCCAGGGATGGGACAGCCACAGCTTCTCTGGACAACTTGTTTCAGTGCCTCACCAGCTTCACCATAAAGAATTCTTTCCTAATACCTAATTTAAATCTACTCTCTTCCAGTTTGAATCCATTCCCTTTTTGTCCTATCACTACTTGTGCTTCTAAAAATATCCAGCGGGTGACTGGGCATTGGAATGGGCTGCCCAAGGAGGTGGTGGAGTCACCATCCCTGAAGGTGTTTAAGATAAGACTGGATGTGGCACTTAGTGCCACTGCACTGGTTGACAAGGTGGTGTTAGGTCATAGGTTGGACTTGATGATCTCAAAGGTCTTTTCCAACCTAGTTGATTAGGTAATTCTGTAATAAAGACAGAACAAGAATGGGAAGGACAAATTTCTTCATCAACAAAATGGTCCATCATTTGTGATGTGCAGTTAACAGATGGTGTTCAAATTAACATTCATATCCTTCAAGTGTCTTATCAAACAAGCCTAAACAGCATCTTGAAATTCCCATTTTAAATTCTCTATGATCTTGCAAGAAGTATCACAGACAGATTTTACTGCTGTCAACTAAAGCTGTTACTGCCTTTAATGAGGGACTGACTACATTACAACTTGAACTAAAGCAGTCCAGATCCTGCTGTTCAAGGCCACTGGGTCACCTGCACAGACTTCACCTGGAAGATGGAGCAGCAAACTCACCCTTCTAAAATGCAGAGGCAGACTGTGAGCATCAAGACTTTACAAACACCCTACAATTCAGATTCAAGAAGACAAATTCCTCACTGTTGACCCTTGACATAGGATCCCCCCACAGACTTCTGTCCCAATAGCACGCAAGCCTGAAGAGCCATGGGGCACAGGAAGATCTGCTTGCAGAGCACTCCATGCCTTTCAAATGATGGTTTGAGTTTTGACTGGGGAAAATCATGAAACACAGGACTTGAAATGCAGTAATACAATTACATGTCTTTGAGAATTCAGACATATTACAAGCCTACCAGGGACCACCAGCTTCTGGCCCTCACTCCATTCACCTCAACCACTCACTGGGCCCCACAGAGCTTCCTAGATGTCTTCCAAAACCTGGCAGGTTTGGATGGCTCTGGATCACAATGGAAGCCAAATTCAAAGTCATAGGTCTTCACAGAGAATGCCTTGTCAACAACTTTCCTAATTACATATACCCTGACTGGAAAACTGCCACTAAGCAGCTGTGGCAGCCTTGCAAAAAACAACCAAAAACTAGTATGTTTTAAAATACTATATTTAAGGACACTAAATCTAACACAGAAAATGACTACAAAAATCATCTGATGTGGTAAATATGTTACGGTAGATCTGACGATTCAGTTTGATATGTTCCAAAAGTTATATATAATCAGCATAAAAATGCTACTTCTCTTTGTACAACACACCAGTGTTGGGTTTACAAGCTCTGGGTGACTACACTAAACAGCACAGGTCCTTATAAGACTCCAGCAGCACTTCCTTCTGTTCAGAAAACCATTCCTCTGTTTTAACCACTTACTAAGCCACAGGAGAATTCTGCTCTTCTATTTTGGCAGCTACACTGCCACACCATGCTCACTCAGTAGGAGCCTCATCCAAGTCACTGATACCTTACTGAAAGCCCACTTGAAAATCCACTTTACCAAAATACTTAGATTTGATTAAACCAGCCAGTGAAAACAGCCCACTCGCCTCATTAGGTGGTATTGGTTCACATGCCCGATATTGTCCTTCTTAACTCAAATTTTAACCAACTTGCTGGAATCGCCCGCCAGCCACTGTTGAACTTCTGGACCCTTTTCTCATCAGTACTCTATGAGTACTTCTATCAGTACCCCACTCCTATCCCTACCACATCACCCAGGATTTAATGAACAGGTAACACATTACTGTTAATACTTGATAGCTGGAAGTCCTCACGAACATCATCCAGCTCTTGCCATTTTCTACTGTTAATTGCAGCAATTTCTTCTAAATCTTTTCCACCAGTTTTGACAGTTTGACATCTCTGTTATGGAAATTCCCAGCACAAAAATATGCCTATTTCCCTCCATAATACAAGAAATCCCTTTGAACCATAGTTTCATCTTCCACAAGCTTTCTCTTTTAAAAAGAGATTATTTTCTATCTTAAACAATTTGTCCCTCTTTTTTTAAATCCTCTTAGTTCACATCTAACTTGCAGCTGTTTGTTCTTTTCTGTTTTCCCCCTTCAAAAAGGATTTCCAATTTTGTAAATCAATACCTCTTTCAAAACCTACCATGCTTCTGTAGGTGCTTTTAAGATGTGTGTCTGGTTTTTTGGTTGTTTGTTTTTTGTTTTTTCTTTTTTTTTTTTGGCTTTGCTGTTTTAATTGAGCGAGTTATATGAATTAGTACCAGCAGCACAGTGTCTATGTGGAAGATGACTTTTCATTAGTGGTCAAACGAGGAAAACCCGACTTAAAATATGTACTACATGAAGTCAAATAGCACCCAGCAGTTACAGAAGAAGAACAAGACAAGTGTTCAGCAAAGAAACTCTATTAGAAATATTACAGACCCCAGTCATAGAAATACTGATATCCATTGGTATTCAGAGAAAAATGTTTTTCCCAAGACACTTGCTTGTAAGGCAGTAGGCTCACACCTGGATTGCCTGACCGAGAAAGCGGTAGGTACCTCTGGAGCTCATGAATTGACTTATGTAGCTGCAGGTGCCACTATTCAGCATTAATTTGACATTTAATGGGCACGTTGATAAATATGATTTTACCACAAGCATTAGTTAATTAACGTGTATTTAAAAATAATACAAATATATGAAAAAAAGAACAGCCAGAGTTTGTTCTCGGGGGTTTTGTCTTTGCCAAATGGGAAACCAACAGGATGGAGCGATGGCACCCCGGTGCTCCATCCCGGCCATTCCCCACTCGCCCTCGACCTCTGCAAGCAGCGGATTATATAAACACCATGGAAAACACCACCTGCACCTCCGAGAGGAGGACGCGAGGACCGGAACCTCCGGGGGCCATTGAGTCACCCGGAGCCCCGCGAGGGTCACACCCGCACAAACACCGCATCGGCGCGAAGCCGAGCATTCTGGGCGGGGAGCGGACCCTCGGGAGAGGCCACCGGGACAGGACGGGGGAGCGAGCACCGTCCCGGGGCCACCCCGTGACTGCGGGACCGTCTCCCTCTCCGCATCGCCCCCGTCGGCAGTGGCGCCTTCCCGAACCCGCGGAAACTTTCCAAGCGCGGCACCCGCGCTCCGTTTTCCCCCCGGTTCCCTCCGGGCGCCGCTTCCCGCCGCGGCCCTCCCGCCGCCCCGCAGGGCGCCGGCGCGGCCGGGCC
>VZRO01005774.1:435709-485986 GCA_013397915.1 Daphoenositta chrysoptera | reverse complement strand
AAAAAAAAAAAAAAAAAAAAAAAGCAGAGGAGGAGAACAACAAACAAGGCACCTCTGAAATAGGGGGAATAACTTCCGAGAGCAGGTGTCATGCAGGGATGTACAGGACATACAGTCATATACTCTCAAGCACTTTCCATGTACTTTGCAGTTTCCTCTGTGCCTCATCCACAGGAGTCAAAACTTTTAGAATAAATAAAAAAAGTAGCTACAGAGATTGCTGCACATATGCATGCTCTAAGTATGGTTGGATGCTGTGGTAGAGTTAACAAGATGAACTAAGAGGACTTGTCAAAGTGAATAAAGAAGCAGCCTATGCAAATAGCCCTCCGCTGCTTGCTCTGGGTTGCAGATGATGTGATCAAGCGCTGCTGACGCCAATGAATGCAAAGAGGGGATAAAGGCCCAGTCAAACAGTGAGTGGAGAGTCACGCAGTTGTACCAAATTAAAGCATGGGTTTGAAGTCTGCATATTGGATTTAGAGCCTAAATGTAGTAATGGAGTGTTTAAGTCTAGATCTAGAGCTTAATGCTTTGCAAAATAAACAAGGCTGAAGAAAAGCAGTAAAATGCATGGCTGAGAGAGGCAAGCAGGGCTGAGGTGTTCAGGAAGTGAGGACCGAGCATGACAGGACCAGGGGACCGTTGGCAGGAAGCCACTGCTACTGAATTACAGAATCACAGATCACAGAATGGGTTAGGGTGGAAGAGACCACCGTGGGTCATCTGGTCCTACCTCTCTGCTTCATCAGAGTCATCCCAGATCAAGTGGCACAGGATTGTCTACAGACCGTTCTTCATTATCTCCAGTGACAGAGACTCCACACCCTCTCTGGGCAATCTGTTCTGGTGCTGCATCACTCACACATTAAAGAAGTTCTTCCTAATATTCAGGTGGAATCTCCTGTGCATCGGTTTCTGCCCATTGCCTCTTTTCCTATTGTTGGGCACCACCAAGCAGAGCCTGGGTCATTCTTGGCAGCCCTCCTTTAAACACTTATAGACATGGATGAGGACCCCTCTCTGTTGTTCCTTCTTGAGGCTGAACAGGCCCAGCTCCCTCAGCCTTTTCTCAAAAGAGAGATGCTCCAGTCTCTTGATCAACTTTGTAGCTTTAAATTCAATGACTGGGAATGGCCTGTGCTGGGATAAAACCCTGGCTAATAGGTGTCAGGGGCCAAGTGTCCTCTACATGTGGGACTGACTGGCAAAGTACGCTATTCATCCATTTATTAGGAATGGCAGAAGCTGTTGATTTAGTGATGTTTTACCATTTTTACCATCCATTCAGCTATTTCTCCACACTTGGGTGTGTTTCTGATTATCACCCACCAAAATCCTTTGCTTGACCTTCTGCTTGCTGTCAGCCACCTTCACCAACAGTGAGCATCTGTAAGCGGTTCATCTCTGTCAGTGGTTTTACATCTTTAATAGGATCTGAAATATCTGTAGCAGCCTTGTCAAGTTTTATAACCCTGTTCACAGGGATTTGGGATAGCTGGCATGGTCCAAAAGCCTATCCCAGTTTCTGTCTGATAAAAGTAATCCCTGGCTCCACTCTGATTCCTGCTCCTTTTCACCAGTCACTTTCTTTCTCTTCACTGAATATCAGCTGCTTGAGCAGCTGGGGAAACAAGGAAGACCAGTTAAAGCTCATAGAGAGTCATTACCAGCCCTCTGTGCCCGTGCACAAACTTCCCTGGAGAACACAAAAGGAAAATCCATTTTCTTGAGAGTTGATACTGACTCCTGTCAGTCATCACCTCCCAGCCTGAGTCCTGCACATGAGGTCTGAGCTTGTCTTTCATAGACACCTTGAAATACCCGAGTGGAGTGGAACCAGTGACAGAAGGCTGAGGTGTTGTCCTGCCCTCTCCAGTTCCACCAGCCCTACTGACAGAGGAGAGGGGGTCTGAGCTGCAACAACACACTAACAATTCTCTTCACTTCTAGAAAAGAGGATGAAGGAGGAGCAGTGGAGTGTTAGGAAGTGAAAAACAAGTCTCTTTCCCCTGCTGTGTTTGGAGGGAGCACTAGGGTTACCTGTGTGTGCATCAGCCTTCTCCTGGGATCACTCTCTGGTGTTCCAGGTGTGATTTCAAACTGACACAGCCAGCCTTTCTTTGACTGCTATTGATGACATCACTGTCTTTGTCACTTTGTCAGTCTTCCAACTGCTTGAACCTTCCAGAAAGCCTCATTTGAGCAGATCAGCCTTGCCCAGCTGAAGGACAACTGCCTTCAGTATTCTGAGCAACAGTTCATGCAGATCTGATTACATTATTTCTACAAATCTATATGATTAATAAATTCCTTGTCTTTCCATGACTAGTATTTAAGCAGCAGCATGCGAGGCTTTACACAGACTTATTTAGAAAAGACTGTCCCCATTCTTCCTTTTTGAATGTTAATAATGTAGCTAGAATCTCAGTAGAACTGTCATAAAAAATATTGTCAAAGGAACCAAGATAGGTGCAGAATTATTTGCTGTTTGGAAAATCCATACATCACAGAAAGCAATAATAACACAAAATAACTTTGATAAAAGTTTTACAGAGAGCCATTTTTTACAGCCCCAGCTGTAATTACAGCTCATATTGAATAAGCTGCTTACAAAGGTTTTAAGTTAATTCACATTTTAGTACAAGAAGTGGAACAACGCACTCTGACAGAAAAAAGTTCACCTCAAGGCAGAGGTCACCCAGTTGTGGCTACAATAAAGGGAGAACTTTGGAAAAAATATATACCTGGGGTTCAAAGCCACCTTGGGTTGGGGCTGTACGTGGCAACTCACCCAGAGCTCCCCATGCTTGAGATGTAAAAGTCTCCTTATTATCCGTGGCTTTCACAACACTCTTGCTGAGAGGTGCCATGGCTGAGCATCCACTGAGAAATAAATTGTCATCTTCCCACTGCACTGTTTCCAGTTCTGGATCAGGTTCCTCCCTTTCACCATGGTTTTCAGCACATTGCAGAGGCAGTCTCAGAACCAGAGCTTATGTACCAATGTCACCGTTCCTCCGAAACACCTGCTACAGTGTCTCACCAGTGCTTTGATTTTTTCTGAAGTTCTGCCTCTAACACTTACGAAGGGGAACCCAAGATTCATCCGAGTGTCCTGGCAGAATATGGCTGATGTTGCAGGGCTTGGTGGGGAGAGGCAGTGGGATGGGACTAGAACCAAGGATCTCTGTCCAAACTCTACTCAGCACCGGAGCACACAAGCCCAGCTCCTCCAGCCCCTGTGAGCCCCAGGAGATGCAGGGGAGGCAGGAGAAACTTCTTGGGGCTGAAGTGCCATTTGTGCTGCTTCTATTACATTACAGAGCTGCTACCACTATGCCACATCCCTTTCCCTCTTTTCACACATGAACCGTGAAGCGAGCAATTAACTCTGTGTCTCACAGGGGGCCTGTGAACCTTAATTAATTTGGGTTTCAGTTCTTTGTGCTCTCAAAATGCAGTGTCTTTCATTCCTCCATTACTTCACAGTTAATAGAACTATTCTTTTGAGTCAGGGCAGCCCCCACCAAGCCTGTGCAATGGTGGGTTCCCAATTCCACAGGATACACTGGGCAGGCACAGAGTCCCTGTGCTCCCTAATACTAACTAAACCAGGAAACAATTAGGTTAGGTATTAGGAATAATTTCTTCCCTGTGAAGGTGCTGAGGCCCTGGCACAGGTAGCCTAGAGAAGCTGTGGCTGCCCTATCCCTGGAAGTGTCCAAAGCCAGGTTGTACATGGCTTGGAGCGACCTGGAATAGTGGTAGAGGTTCCTGCCCATGGCAGGGGGTTTGGAATGAAATGAACATGAAGGTCCCTTCCAACCCAAACCATTCTAGGAGTCTGTGATCACCCACCAGTGGGCCTGGGGAACCCCTCCCCAGGTGAGTTTGTGTCCGTGCATAGCCATAGGTTGGGGAAAGGATACAGGAACATGGCCATGGATATCTGCATGCACTGTCATCCATGTGGAAGAGGAATCCGTGTTCGATGAGTGGGGTGGTACAAGAGGAAGCTGAAGCCCTGCTTATCACAGGCAGCCTTCATGTCCAGCTGCTTACAGAGACCAAGCAAGACAAAAATTAAACAGGCCATTAAGCAGCATTCCAGTGGATTAACATTTGTCTGTCTCGCTTACACCACAGGATTTCAAAATTCCTTTGAAGTTTGCATATTAGAAAATCACTTTCCAAGCCACATAACTCTGAGGAACAGCTGACTAATCCTTTGGGATTTAATGAGGTTAACTAACATGCACAGTTTTGTAGGGAGCTATAGTTGGTATTTTGGTAGCAAACATGAGAAACAGTGACAATAAGTAATGTTCTGTAAAGAGCCATTACGGGAACATGGCATCCTTTTGGTAACTTTTGTAGAAGCTTCAGTTTTCTTCATAGAGCATAGGTTGGGCTTCTAATCTTGTTCAATTATAACAATTAATATTTAACAGAACTGTTTGCTTTTAACTCTCACTGAAGTCAATAGGATTACAATTTTCTCTTCTCCAGGTTAGTTTATGGTTTTGTAGTTTCTTCTGTGACTCTCCAGGAACCCCTTCCATGGACTGGCAGAACATCAGCAGTATTTTCCAGCAGCTGGGGCTGGTGGCAGGGGGTGCCCAGCACTGGTCTGGCACTGGAGCCACATCCCACTGTTTGCCCAGCAGAGCCCAAATCCATCCCTGGCAAGGTCTATCACTGAGCTCCTGAAATAACTATAGAATAGAGTCATAGAATCATTAAATTTGGAAAAGACCTCCAAGATCAAGTCCAGCCTTCTCCATTCAGGAGGTTGCTTGTGGAGTACCTGTGCCTCAGGCGTCTCGAGACTGAACGATGTAATTAATTTGGTACTTACTGTACACCAAAGTTGCATGTAACAAGCTGACACATAAATTCATTAGGATGCAATTACAGCAATCAGAATGTAGGCTACTCAATTATTTTAGCAAAAACACATAATTAACTGCAGGTTCATGTTGAATGCTGCCTGGTGCCATGAAGCAGGTTCCGAGGATTGGCTTGCATGAGTAAACACAGCAGTGGGGTTTTCGCAGAGCACACCCTCTGGCTGAGAGATGCAGACTGTTGGAAAACAGCAGTGGCTGGATTGGTGGGAGACAAGTCCGAGTGAGACAAGAGGAGCAGAGCATCTTGTCCATCACCTAGCAGTCCAGCTGACAGGGCTGAATCCTCTAGGGATGTGAGCTCAGTGCATCAAAACTCATTGGGTATTATCACTGCTGCACTGTTGCTGCCTCATGATTAAACAACATGAATATTAATGAGCTCTTATAGCTTCTTTGGAAAGATCTGCCTGTTATGGCTCATAGATCATAGTGGTGCTGAGGGAACATAAAACTATGTCAAACTGTTTGTTTATTTCTAACTCTCTCCTTCAGCTCACGGGAGCCTGGACACTGTTCTGGAGAAGTAGTTTCCTCAGCATCTCTTCCACTTGTGAATTATTTCGTGGGAGGATTTGTCCTAGGAATGAGTGGGAAAATCAGTGTGGTAATTTATAACTCTGTCACTCTTGAGCCTTCACAATCTTTGCCAAAATATTCATTACACCAGAAAAAATTTCATACAGAGCAGCAGGCAGACAGGTGGCTGTTCAGGGGCTGTGCATGGAGAGAAGGAAGAGAAAAAAGACAGGAAATCTTTCAGGGTTTACTGGATGCATAAAGCAGGAGAGCAGCATGGGCGTGAGTGGCACAACAGGACATGGGAGCTGTGGCACAGAGTCCTGTGTGGTGCTGAGCAACCTGGTCTGGGAAAGAAGTCCCTGCCCATGGCACCTCCATGGTGGGGGAGGGGGAATGAGCTTTAAGGGCCCTTCCAATCCAAACCATTCCATAATTCTATGAAGTTAATTTTGTTAATTGCTGTCCCTCATTCCCATGGCAGTGCTGTGGAGATCATGAGTTCCATTTCCCTGCTCCTGTCCCATTGTTTTAGGAAAAAGTTTCTGCAAAGAGCCTGATCTTCCCACAACTCATTTCCAACTGGAATTTAACAGACTCCTGTCTTCCAAATAATAAATAAGAACCTTTGCATGCAACACTCAGTTCATTAAGCAGAGCTTTAAACAAAGCCTAAATAGCAGCTGATTTAGGCAACAAGGTCGGGAAGGCAATGCTGCCATAGCTGCGGCACGTGGGTGGGATGAACCACCCAGCCCCGTATGGTCAGATCCCCAAAAACCAAACCTATTTCCAGGCTTAAAGCCATCACCAAGAGCTTTCCCCTGTGGCAGTGAAGGGAAGGCTCTGAAGGATTACAGAAAATGCCTTATTACAGCACAGTAATGTGGCTCTGGGTTTCACTATCTCCACTTTGTGTGGAAAGCCCGATGTGGTGAAGCTGGTGGCATGGCAAAGGCAGGACCAGTGCCTGCAGCTGTGTCTTTCCCAGGGAGAGTAGAACCAGACGTGCTCACAGACTTCCCAGGCCAGCCTGGGAACCGGCATGCTCCAAACAGGGACAGGAGCCTGTGCGCAGACTTGCCGACAGCCAGAATGGGGCTGGCAGAGACAGCAGAACCCCAGGGCTCGCGGCACCTCCGCACAGCAGATCTGTGGGCTGCTCCGAGGGCTTTACATACCACTTACTCATGTACTTCCCTGCTGCATAATTCATACCTTTTTAGCAGAAGGATAAAAACTTCATAACTGTTAATGTGCAAGTGTTTATTAAAGTGAGTCTGCCAGACAGCGCTTGGATTTGGAATGAGCTCTTGAGAAAGAGCCAAAATCTGTCCTCTGTAAGCAGATTTTTTTTGAAAGCTCAGAGCCTGGTGGGTACCAGGCTTCAAGCAATTCTCCAGTGGCTGCTGAGCTGCTGCTTCATCCTGGTTCCCCTGAAGAACCTGGAGCATCACAGAAGCAGAAATAAATAAATAGATAATTTCCTTTACACAAGGCCGGGTGCTGGATGTGCTGTATCGTTCATGTCCCTCTCTTGCACAGAGCAGTCTACCAAGCACAGAAAGGAGATAAGAGCATTTGTTCCCACAAAGAACATGGAGAGGATGAAAAACAAGTCTTCTGTTGTGTTCCATGCAAGGTTGTTTATAATGCTTGTGACTATTTTTAAGCCTGAGAAATGAAGGACTGCCAGCTGCAGCCTGCTCTTGAGGGAAGGTGCATTGTGTTCTGGAGCACTGTCAGGTGAACCAGAGCAGACACTTGTTACCCGGCAGCCAGTGCAGGGACATCGGTGACACCACCCTCCCCATCCCTGTACTTGGCAGGGGCCTGGTTGCAGGCACTGTCCTGCCAGGTGGCACCACGCACCCGCTACTGGGGTGACACCAACATTGACGGGGACAATGTCACTGCAAAAAACCTTCCCAAAGACACTGCATGGGGAAAAGGCAGCCTCTGGGTCTAGAGGAGAAGCAAGGACTGCTGTTGCTGCTGCCTGTTCTGTAAGACCATGTCTGGCGGGATGGAGACATGGGCGGGATGAAGGTGCAGGCAGGATGGAGGCGCAGATGGAATGGAGGCACAAGCAGGCAGGAGTATCCTGCACCTGCTGGAGCAGGGCAAGGATAGCTGCCTGTGAGGCTGCCCCAGGCACCAGGGATAGAGAGCAATTGCAGAGAACATGGGAGATACTCCAGCTCCTTTGGCAGGATGAGCAGCAAGCCCCTTCCAACCTCCCACCCCACTGCTGGCACACAGGAACTCTGGGATGCTGACAGCAGCTATTTTGAACAGCATTTGACACAGTGAAGTGAGAAATCATTTCCCAGAGCCAGAATCTCTCGAGTGTTTTGGAGAGATCTGAGGCCACCCAAACTCATGTTGTAGAGTATCATGGACACTGGAACAGGCTCCCCAGGGAAGCAGTCACAGCCCAAAGCCTGACAGAACTCAAGGAGCATTTGGACAATGGTCTTAGGCAGAAGGTTGGATTTTGGGGTTGTCCTCTGCAGGGCCAGGGGTTGAACTCAATTATTCTTGTGGATCCTTTCTAGTTCAGTATTCTATGATTCCAGGATCACTGCAGTGCCTCGACCAAGCAGTAGCTCTGTAAAGAGCCTCCCCCTGGCAATCCCAGCCACCACCAACACAGCTCTGCCACGGCCACAGCTCAGTCCTGGCTTCCCTGAGGAGCCACTGTCATTTCCTGGAGGTTTGATGTGTGTTCATCAAATTGAAAGGGATTAAAAAAGAAATGAGTATCATAAATACCCTAAATGAGTTGGATCTATATAGTGTGCTGTCAATATAGATAGCATTATTTAAATAACAAGTTCAGAACTTTCTCCTGTGAATTAAAACATCTTATTGAAATATATGCTGATTACAAGGCAAATGTCTTTGTTCTAATTATCTTAATGATGGGCTTTTAATGCCAAGAACCTGTAGAAATAAAAACACTCATAAATGGCAGCAATAGCTGCATCTGCTGTTACTTGGACTGGGCTGTCAGGGTGAGGAATGCGCTGATTCCTGGGGAGGGCATGGTGGGTTGTGGGTGTGCAGGAACGCTGTAGGGCTGAGAACGGTGTCTGCACACACCTGTCACATGAAGTGACAGTGGCAGCTTGGACATGGGGGAGAATGGCTGCTTGGGAGTGGCGGGAGCAGGAGCCTGGGCTGGTGCATTTGTAATTAGTTAATTCATTTAATTAGTTGAATAATTTCTCATTGTTTTGTCCTACCTGGGTGGAGCACAGCTGTGAGTGCTGCATTCCTAGAGGAGGGTTTGCCATGGACCAGCTCCAAAGAAGGCGCATCAGCTGCGCCCCTTCCGCCAACGAGTCCGACAGTACTGGGGCAGAAGATCTCACAGCCATGGGCTCCAGCCAGCTGCCTTCTGCAGCACGTACCTCCTCACAGGGCACTGAGCTCAATCCATGGACACTGGGACATTAGGCAGGGCCACTTCCAAGCAGAGGAGCAATGCTGGTCTCTGCTTCTCAGCAGACAGGCAGCAATTCCCACTCTGCAATGACACATGGAGAAGAAGAAATAATTTCCATTTTCTGTGGTTCACCACTAGCAACTGCATTCTGCCTGTTGGGCTCCTGCTTCCACTCCCATTGCCTGTGCCTGAAAAACTAATGAATTTTTGCTGATTACTCATCTGTGCTCTGTCTCCTACTTTTATTTTATTCTCATTTTAGCTTCTTATCTTTCTTCATACTCTTTTAACTTCATGAATGGTTTCATCCTTTCTAAGTGAGGCTCTGTGCTGCTCACAGGCTCCTATCTCTGAGAGCACTTAAAGGAGTCACCCACATTGTTCCATGGCTGGATGCCCCACAGCCCTCTTGGAGAGATGGGATGGAACTTACTGAGAACAATGCCTTGCTGATTAGTGCGTACACACCCAGAAATGGAAGACTGTGCTGAGGATGATGCCTGTGAACCATCCTCAGCAGCATGGCTACCCCACCCTCCAGGCTCCCATGCCAGGACACAGCAGCTGGGAGATGCTGATGGATGCTGTGTGGGATCCCAGCACAGGCAGCAAGTGAAGCCACACACATGTGGAGACACAAAACGGACTTCACTCTTGTAGTAAACAAGCAGCCACATGAGTAAAGGTGGAGGGGCTAGGGGAACACCTCCACATCCCCCAGTGCACCTGTGAGCACAAGGAGGCTGCCAGCTGCTGCCATAACCTGTGATGGTGCTGGCAAGGCTTCTGCAAAGCAAAAACTAAAAATAGACCAGAAGCAAGTTTTATTTACTTCCAGATTTATGCAGGCATGACAGCTTTTGCTCTCCAGCTGTGCATTAACCTGCATAGCTTGGGAACATGAAGTTGTGCCCAAACAATTGCAATGGTAAAATTTCTGATTGAATTTCTGGTCTCATGGCTGCAGATTATGAGACTCTCCACTTCTTTTCCAGCATTTTCTGAGTAACCTGCTCTCCTGCTCCAGCTTAGGTTTATTCTTGAATTACCAAACGCACTTAACATAATGCAGAAGATGTCAGCATTACCTATTTGCTCGCAGCTGAACAGGGACATTTCTTTCCTGGCAAGGTATTTCAGCAGTGCAGGAAATCACACATGCAAAAGGTTAAGGCTATTATTAATCAAAAAAACCCCAACAAAACTAAAAAACCCCAACCAACCCAAAAATCCCCAACCAAAACACACTGTGTTAAAAAAAATCTAACACTCATCGCCTGGGGAGCCACTGATTTTGTCCTCAAGATTACTAAAGTCGAGGTGTCTGAAATATCACAGAGGATTTTCACATTTCCTTTCACAAGTAAAGCCAGAAGTCATTTTTTATTATAATGGAATTACAGAATGGTTTGGGTTGGAATAGACCTAAAAGCTCATCTTCTTCTACCCCCTGCTGTGAGCAGGAACACCTTCCACTATCCCAGGTTGCTCCAAGCCCCGTCCAACCTGGCCTTGGACACTTCCAGGGATGGGGCAACCACAGCTGCTCTGGGCCACCTGTGCCAGGACCTCAGCACACTCACAGCCAAAAATTCCTTCCCAATATCCCATCTAATCCTGCCCTCTGGCAGTGAGAAATCATTCCCCCTTGTCCTGTCACTCCAGGTCCCTGTCCAAAGTCCCTCCCTCTCTTGGAGCCCCTTTAGGCACTGGAAGGGGCTCTAAAGTCTCCCTGGAGCCTTTTTTTCTCCAGGCTGAACAGCCTCAGCTCTACCAGCCTGAATCCAGAGCAGAGGGGCTCCAGCCCTTGGAGCCTCTCCGTGGCCTCCTCTGGATTTGTTACAGCAGCCCCACATCTTTCTGATTTTGGTCCCCAGAGATGGAGGCAGCTCTGCAGGTGGGCTCTCACCTGAGCAGGGCAGAATTCCCCCCCTCCCCTGCTGCCCACCCTATGCAATCAGCCCAGGATCAGGGGGATTTCTGGGTCCCAGCACATGTGGCTGGGGCATGTCCAGCTCTCACCCACAAGCACCCCCAGGTCCTTTTCTTCAGGGCTGCTCCTTGATATTTTGCAGTGACAGTCATTGGGATGGTGTGTCATTGGAGTGTCCTGCCTGATCCTTAGCACACCGTGTGCTCAGCTGTCCCACTGCCTTCAGAAATGCCTCTGGTGAGGGTCTCTGCTATGCTCCCAGCCTTGTAACCCATTTTGGAGAAAACCAGTGAGCTGAAGGACAGACTGGCAGGCAGATGCAGGTTGTTTTCTAGCTGGACATATGGATACAGGAAATCTTTAGAGACCTTGAAAAGGAAAAGTACCTCCCTTTGAATTGCTAAACCAATGGCATGACTAAGAATAGCCTCTGAAGGGAGAGGGAAGATGAATGACACGAGGCATTCAGCACCTTTTCTTACTGTGCAATACTCTTGAAATTTAAAAAGTGAAATATCAAGACATATGCAGGTGAAGGGGAATGGCCAGTCACGCCGAGGACATTTGGAGGAGTGTGCTATTATGTAAAGCGAACCAGCGAAAGGTTTAGCAAATACCACTGCTTCCCTGGGGACCCCTTCTCTTGCCAGAGTTATTAGTGCACTGGCAGGATAACAGATCCTCTCTGCTAATTCTCTAGGTCATAAGCAAATTACGACAGAAAAGCTGATTTGCTATCAGTCTACATTAGGCACAGGAGCCCAGCTCACCTGTCCAGCAGCTGCTGGTTTACAGAAAGGTTAGGGCTGGAATGTCAAAGTCTTGTCATTAAACCAAGCCCATTTTCCTCTCAGCTCAGCCAGGCTGGGCATGGGGCTCTGGGACAGGGCTGCAGGGTTCTAGCACCCCTCGGGTGAGAGCACAGCACAGGGAGAGCAATTTCCCAGAGAGTGCCCCAGGACTTCCACCAGTGCCACTTCATCCCTATGCTCCATGTCCAGAGGCTCTGGGGTTGCAGCCCCACAGGGAGGGCTTGGGTTCAGCCAGCGTGTGCTCACCTCAGAGACTTGATGTCAGCTCACAGTAGTGCAGCTTGCGATTTGGAAAGGGACAGACCAGGGAAATGTTGCTCATGGGATGTGGGAAACTCCTTCCCTAGGCAGGAAGGGGTGAGTGAGGGCAGGAGGAGGCAGAGTTTTTGCTGAGAGCAGCCCAAGTATTTCCCAGCATGGGCAGTTTATATTGATAAACTCAATATAAACTGCTCAGTGCGATTAAGACAATGCACTCACAGGGAGGATTAAGCCCAGCTCTGGAGCCGCTCCCTCCATGGACACACCACTCTGTGGATGAGTACCCTGGGCATGGCTGGTGCTGGGAGAGTGGTCTCCTCTGCCAGGGCCATTCCATGGGTGCAGAAAGGTTTAGGCTGGATATTAGGTAAAGGTTGTTGAGCACTGGAACAGGATTCCCAGGGAACGGTCATGGCCCCAAGGCTGCCAGAGCCCAAGAAGTGTTTGGACAACGCTCTCAGGCACAGGGTGGATTTTGGGGTTTTCGTGTGCAGGGCCAGGAGCTGATCCATGCACGTCCCTTCCAGATCAGGATATTCTGTGCTTCCATGATTTCAAACACAAATGCTGCCTGCAAAACCTCCAGAGTCACATTTGCAGTGAACAAAAACACCCACCTGCACACAACACAGTATTAAAAATCCTGCCTTTAATCTCAGGTTCCAGTAACAACCTTCTCCCCATCCAATTACTTGTCTTACAATTGACATGGAAATATTAAATTCCTAAGAACTAAAGCGCTTTGAAAGTATAACCTACTTTTAAAGCAGACAAGATTTATAGTGAAAGCATTTACTTTCTAGTCCTTGACGTTATCAAAGTCACTGATGCTGCATCAGCAGCTCCATAAATGAGGCCTCCAAACACAAAGTCTGGTTGCCATTTGCTGGGTACTGTTTGCTGGCTGAGCTCTGCTGATGGCAACCCAGCACAAGTCCAGACCTTTGCCCCAGAATCACTGGTGTTGGGTTTGGCCAGGGTGTGATTTCAGCACAGGAACCCCAGAAAAGGCCTTTCCTCTACACCATTGCAGGAAAAGAAAGCCAAGCTGCCATCCTGGAAGTGCTCCATCCCTGCAAGTCTTCAAGGCCAGGGTGAAGCAACCTGGTCTAGTGGAAGGTGTCCCTGCGTCATGGACGGGGTGGAAAGAGATGAGATTCAAAGTCACTTCCAACTCAAACCATTCTGTGATTCCATGATCCTTCAAAAGTAGCCACAGCAAGACACAACTGAGCAAAGAACAATTTGATAAACACTGCTGTAGCAGGAGTCTTGACCCACAGATATCACCACAAAGTGACTATCCCAGAGGACGACTTCCCTGTATGGTCATGCCACTTCCCCACAGCCACATCCAGCCCCTCTGCCTCTCTGGTGGCACCAGAGCTTGTCCTGGAGGAGCTCCTCTGGCTGTGTGGCAGGTGACAGCCCTGTCACCATCCCCTGTGACTCTGAAGGCACGTGTGACCATGGTGTGCCCTTGGCACTCTTCTGCTGCCACACACTGCAATCAGGTCTGTCCTGCACTCCTCTGACCATTGCTGAGTAGCAGAGGCAGCCACTGGTACTGTGGGCTCACTGCTGCCAGCCACAGCATCCACAAACAGCTCAAATGAAAACTGGGGAATCTTTGCACTGGAGCAAGCACCAGGCTTGTGGCAGCAGCAGCAGCAGCGGCGGCAGCAGTGGTACCCCTAGTCCCCACCTCTGCCTGGCCCCAGCCCTCATCATTAATTGCTGCACTAACCTACATGGAGAGGCATTAACTTTCACTCCTGAAACAAGGTGCAATTAGTTGTGCATAAAAGAACACCAAGTGATGCTAATTACCCTCTAAAAGGTGAATAGAATTAAGCCAGAGAAGCAGAAAATTACCTTTGTGGAAGATCTGCTGCAGAGTTTAACTGAACAAGGATGGTAGCTGGATTGGCAATGAAGAATTTGTCTTTTAGCAGTAGTTCACAAGCACCTTGACCATCATCTTTTGTTAGCTCCTGGAAATCATCCAGAGTTTTAATTAGCCATTAACTATTCCCTACACATTCAGCAGTGTTCAAGGAGTCCATTGTACTGGTTTCACAACCCTCCCGCAGGCTCCTCAGGCTGCCTCACGGCACTTTGTTGATCAATAATTGCTTCCCATAGCACATACATCACTGACCAACTCTGCTCCTTGCAGCCTGCCCAAAGATCATGGAATCACAGGACAGTTTATGTTGGAAGCACCTTCAAGCTCATCTCATTCAACCCCTTGCCATGAGAAGGGACACCTTTTGCTAGACCAGGTTGCTCCGAGCCCTGTCCAACTTGGCCTTGAGCACTTCCAGAGATGGGGCAGCCACAGCTTCTCTGAGCAGCCTGTGCCACTGCCTGTTCCAGAGGTGGGCAGCAGCCTTCCTGGGAAGCCGTAGTTCCTGGAGCTTTGCCACCAAACCACCAAGCTCCAGCCCCACCCCTGGGGTGTTTGCAATGGCGCTGCTCTGTGCCAGTGCTGCTGCCAGTGCACCTTTGCAGAAGGTCCCAGGTCCCCACCAGGTGTGATGGTCACAGGACTCACAAAATGAACTGGGATCTGCCCCAGATTTACTCCCCTTCAGCCCTGCGGAAACCTATTCATCAGGCAGTGCTCCAGCTGCTATGCAGTCCAACTGCTTTCTGACTCCCAGTCCTTCCCTTGCACAGGTCTCTTCTCTGGCTGCTGTGCCCAAAGAAACCTGAAGCTTCTGTGCAGGAGCTGGAACCCGAACAGGACAACTTTGGGGCTCTGTATGGCTAGCACGTGCACAGGGATGTGCCACGAGCAGCCAGTGACAGCCCTCAGCACAAGTGATTTTGAAGGCTTATCAGCCATGGTGATTTGAAGCTTTCACCCTTCAGATCACAGTGCTGAGCTCAGGGCTGCACCCAGGACAGAGTCCCCCAGCACAGCCACTCAGGACTGGGCTTGCCCATAAAAATCTGGACGTGACAGGGAGTTTTATCCAGTGCAAAGCCACATGCATCCGAAACCTCAAAGAGTTTCTGCCCCATTTGTTCTGGGTAGGTAGGAAGCACACAGTACTGTGCAGCTCCTGGGACTTTTAATAGTAATTAACGATTTGTTCTACTCAAGTCTTGGTGGTAAGGGGCTAGGAAAAGCTGTCTGCCAGGATCTGGAGCAAGAAGCCCACCAGGATGACTCTGATGTGGCTGAAAATGCCCCTGAAATGAGAAAGACCCACCTCTCCTAAGGGCTGTTGCCTCAAGAGCCTCCTGCTTTCCCTACTGCTCTCTGAAGTTGATACATATAAAACCTTTTTTTTCCCATCAATGGCTACTCCTGGATTTATGCTTATGGAGAAAACTCATGGAGCGTGCTGTGGGAACTGAAGACTTTAAAAAGCAGCTTGAGAAACAGTGCAGGGAACGTGCCCCCAAGAACTGCTGCTACTGCTCTCCCTGCTGTGCAGGACTTGCTGTACCTGCAGCACTGCCTGCTCCTTCCAGCCTGGTTCCATCTCTCTTCATTTACAAGATGCATTATTTACCAGCCTGACATGCAGCTCATTTAAAGATCAGATTTATCAGCAAAGTAGTAATGTTTGCTATGGTGGCTTCCAATGAGAGTGTTTTGCTGGGCTTGTGTTGATTTGGCAGCTTTCTGCCCAATTCATCACGAAAGAGCACTAGCACAGAGCCCTCAGCCCCTTCCCAACCTGGGGGCTCTGATCACAGCACCACTGGGTTATGGACCACCTTGGACTTTGGACTTCCACAGGCAAGCCAAGCAGGAGAGGAGGCCCACACCAAGGGAATGACCCTCATGGAAGCACAGTGATCTCAGTGCTGCAAAGAGCCTGGATCTACAACCAAATCCTGTTGGGGCAGCTGGATGCTGAACTCAAGGGACCACCAGTCTGTCCTGCTCCACAGCACCCACAAAGCAGGGTTAACACAGTTTGTGACATGTGCCAGTGGTGGCAGCAGGTCCTGGTGGAGGGTCCCAGGATGCAGCACCGGCACCAGGGTGCCATCCCTGTGCCCACTGCTGGCAAACCCCTGTGTGGCTGTTAAAAACGTATCTAAGACTTTTAAAATAAAAGTCCACTCGTTTTTATTAACAAACGAACTGAGGGCGGGAGACCCAGGATAAGCCCAGGCTCCACACGACAAGCCAGAGTAACAATCTAACAACCCAAAATCAGTGTGACTCACTCGGTGCTCCCTCAGACCCCAAAACCCGCAGGCGAACTCGGGGTAAGGCCCCAGAACAGTTCTTATCCCCTCTGTCCATCTGTGATTGGTGCTTTTGGGATCCTTCGCATGATTGGCTCGTTTCCAGAGCTCTGGTTGGTTCTTTACGAGGAACATTCCTGTCCAATCATTTTCCCAAGGCGTCGTGTGATTTGTCAGTTCCTCGGCCAATCGTAGTCCAGGGCGTTGACATCACCTGTATGTCATCACCTTCTAATGTTTTCTTGTTCTTCTCCGGGTTCCAGTTTTCCTATTTGCCACCCCTTCTAGTATTCACACTGCAACGCTACACCTGTACAAATGCATTAATAATACTAATTCACCTATTATGCACCCCCAAACCAATCAAACCCTTCTATACATCCTAATTCAACCACAACAGTAACAACCCACAGAACTGCAATAGGTAACCCCCAGAACTGTAAACTTGTCCATCACATGGCTGCCTGGGAGAAAGGCTAAATGAACAGCTGAGCAATTGCCACACTCTTCTGTGGCAAGGGAGGCTATAAACATATATGGGAGGATCCAGGCACTTCCTGTAAAGCTGCATCCTGGAATGTGCCATGTGCCCTGTGCCTCATGGATCTCCGAGCTGCCACTTCCCACACCTGGGAGCGGGGTCTGCCCTGCTCCTCTTGTTCTGCAGCAGTCCAGCAGTGCCTGGTCTGTTGTACAGAGCTTTGGGGGTAGGAATAGCTCACTCCATCTGAACCACACTGCAGGAACCGTTCTGATGCCAAGGAATTTTTAGCTCATCATGGGAAGTGTCAGTCACTTTGCAAAGGTGGGACTGTTCATGGAGTGAAGTGTAACTGGAGCTCCTTGGCGGCTCAAGATCCACCCTGGAAAGGGGATACTAGTGCTCAGAGGAGCAGTGTCCCTCCCCTGTGTGCTCCCTTCCCAGCCAACACCCTCTACCCTTTTCCTCCCCCTCCAGCTCCTGGGACCAATTACCCCGTTGGGCCATTAGCCAGTGCCAGTTTTGGATGGGAACAAACCAAAGCCCTCCGAGAGCAGCAGCAGAGCCATGGGCACAGGAGCCAGAGCCGGAGCCAGGGCCAAGGCCAGTCATGTCTGGGTCACCCATGGCTGAGGGGCCCATGGCCACCTTGTCACAACTATGCCTTCTCTTCGCAACACGTGTGCAGACACTCGCTGCTCCAAGCACCGCAGCCCCTCCTCTGCAGCCAGGAGTGGGAACACGCTGTAAACACACATAAATACTTAATGTTCAGAGAGAGAGTTTTTGCCATGACCCAGAATTCTTTCCCCCTGATGCCCCACTAGGACCCAGGGGGGTTGAATGGAATGGGAGCTTGGACATGGACATGCACAGCTCACTTGTGTCCACAGCAACCCCCAGCCCAAATCAGCCAGGACGGCACATTTTCCCTGCCCACTGTCCCATCCTCGCAAGGCTTGTCTTTGAGCCAAGGTGGACACACGCCTACAGGTGCCACACTACCCACCTGCAATGGGGACAAGCACAAAGTGGGAAGGTGGATGTCCTGCTTCCTGGGAGGCGCAGGAGGAAAAGCTGGGATGCTCCAAGCAGGATCAGCCCCTTTCCTGCAGCGGGCTTCTCGTCCAGGAGAGGTGCCTGCCAAGAGTTTCCCAGCCTCAGACCCACCTTGCTGCAGCACTGCTTGGTTCTTTTCCCCACCTGCTCAGGGCAGGGGCAGGTTGACCTCCCTGGGAGCACCCACTGGCACCAGCAGAGCTGGGTGTTGCTCCCCAGCTCCTGCTCTACCTCACAGTGGAGTCGCATCCTCCAAAGGCAGCGCTGCCTTAGCAATAATAAAAGGAAATTTCTCCAGACAGAGCCAGGAGATTACTCAGCCCTTTGTGTGCCTCATCTGCATTTGACAGGATGGGAAGGACTTTAAGAAGATGCAATTTGACAGTAACACAAAACAACAACAGTATTAAGGGAAGAATAACAACAAAGGCAGCTGTCAAAAACCTCGTGTTCCTTAACCAGAAGCAAGAAATCAGAACAGTCAGACCCAGCAGAGGCGAAAAGGGAGGACAGGACTGCAGCAGGGAGACAGGTACCACTGCCCCTGGGGCATGTTGGCCACCGTGGCATCTCACCTTTGGGATGTGGACACAGGGAGGCTGAGAGGATCCTGGTGTCACCTCAGCCAGCTCAGCAACTTGCCAGCTGCATGGCCGCAGAGCCCAGGGGAGGGAAAGGCACCACTGTGCATGAGGCAAGTAACGTTCCACATCCATCAGGGCAGGACCATGAGCCCACAGCAGGCACAGGGCATGGGGACACCAGGGTCACATGTGGCATGGCTGCTGCAGAGCTGGCTGCAGAGGGGGATGGAGCCAAGCCAGATGCTGCTGCTGCAGTCTCTATGAAAACAAGCCAGAGGATGTCTGATGGTGTTAGAGAGATGAAAGGTATCCAGAGGAGCTGGGCTCCATGAGGTTGTGCCAGCTCAGCAACCAGGGGTCTGCAGCCCAGGAGCTCACAGCAAGGATTCAGGCACCTGCTGCCAAGAGGGGACTACCATCCCCATGGGGACAGCTCTGGTGGCACCAGGGGAAGAGGGAACACATTTTAGCTGGCAGTGCTGGCAGCCCTTGGACTTCAGCACAGTCGTGAGAGCTGAGCAGGGTGCAGCAACTGGGGCTGGTAGGCAGTCTCCAGAGCCCCCTTTCCCCCCAAATGCAGGAGCAGGGAGACATGTCACTGCTCATACCGCAGGACAGAAGGGCTCAAGCCACTGAGAGACCTGCCCAGATGAGGCTGGCCTGATCTTCCTGTAACAAGGGCACTGAATTTATGGGTGTTTATGTGTCCTCCACATGTAATTTGAGCCTCTGCTCAGTAATTCAGTTTTGCTCACCAAAATTCAAATCCCATCAATGGAGCTGCCATGGAGAGACCTGCCCAGCACAGCCAAAGCTCACAGGTCCTCCCTAGAGAGGAACCAAGCAGCACCTCTCCAGTCCATGGGAATGCTGGTGTCAAGCACGTAGAGCATGGTATGGCCCAGACAGGATCTCATTAAGAGTCTGTTATGCCTCAACACGTAAAGTTAGAAAATGAGGGTGTGAAAGAGAGAGGTCCCAGTGAGTGAGGATCTGATCCCCTTTTGAATATGGGCTGTGTGTCATGAACCACATGAATACATGAATACGTGACTACAAGAACCAGAACCGTGACTCTAAGCATGGTTGAGAGGACCTGCCTGGGACAGAGGCAGTGCTGCCGGAGTGTTTCAATGCGCTATTGGGCTCTGCTGAGTGAGGGAATCCCATTAACCAGAAATGCTTTCATCCCTCACACAGACCTTCTCCTCCAGAGAGGATGTCCCTGACTCCCACTGAGGACCTCAGCAATCCCCCAGTGTTGGAATGGGGGTCTGACTGACAGCAGGGAGGATGCCTGACACTTGGTATGAGGGTTTGGGGGGACCCGGAATGAAGCCTGTAATCCCCATCACAAAGCCACACAGGAACAACACATCCCACTGTCTATCTGAGGTTCCCCCTCCACATGGAGCAAACAACTGTGCAAACCCCCTGTCCCCTCTGGAGCCAGGCCCCTGCAGAGCCTGATGCTTATCTCTCCCAGGCTGGATGTTCCTGCTTCCTCCAGGCACTTGATTTAGCGTAAGTCACTGCAGGGTCATGACACCCGTTATACAACCCACTCATGAACATTGCAGCAGCTTTGAGCAGCCCAACTGGCCCAGGCAGGTGCTGCACTGGGAAGCAGCAGAGGGAAAACCTCTCCAGAAAGTCACTGGCACAGCCCCAGTCCAGCACCACCAAGGAGCTGCAGACCTCTGCAACTATGGGCAGTGCCAACACAGGAAGGAAAAACACCAGATGCAAGGGTGACATCTGACTTGGAAGGACACCGAGAGCCCCTCACTGTCAGAAGCAGTGTCCCAAGGTTTTACAGCCTGGACAGGGACACCAGAGCTCTGGAAGCAGAGGCTCAGCCAAAACTTCTCTGGATCTGGCCATGTCAGAGCATCTGAGGGAGAGAGGACACCTCCTGAGCTATCCAGGCTCCTAGAGCTGATGCCAGTCGATAAAAACCAGTGAAGGGTTTCATAATGTGTATGCCTGGACAGACAAACAAACAGGACTTAATGAAACCCTTATTTTAAAAAAATGTTTTTTAATTTAAATGCAAATTGGGTGTTGCATTAGCTGTAGGTCACTTGCACTGAGACACTGCTTAATTAGCAGAGATGAGGCTCAGGAAGCAACAGCACAAATGGTTGGCCCTTTCCTGGGCATTTATTTTAATTAAAAATTTCAGGACAGGATCGGTCCTGCTCTACAGAACAGCTCCTCATCCAGTTCAGACAGACCTTTCCCAAGACACACGTACTACCAGGGATACTCTCACCAGGCTGTTAACTATTAATGGAGCAGGGCACATGTATTTCTGCATCTCAAAATCCCCTGTGGCAAATCACAAATCACAGCACTCTGCTCAATAGATTCTCCTGCAACATCCACCATCAGGCAAATTGTGTCAGCAATAAATCTGTGCAAGGACAGCAGAGATGTCTCCAACTGCTGGGGCAAATTACACGGATAAGTCTTCAGAAGACATATTAAACCTAGTGTGAAATCAAATGTTCTAAGCAAGGAGCAGAGCAGTTATCCTGTGTTACATGCGAGTTATGTGTAAGAGGATCTTGTTCAGAGAAGATCTGCCTTTGCCAAGAGAGATGAGCTGGAATGAGAGCCCTTATCCAGGAGAGAGGAACTGGAGTCCAGAGCCCTGATTTAAGAGAGATGAGAGCTCTGATCTCTAGCCAGAGCTCCTGGAATGGAGCTTTAACCCTTCCCTCAGCCCAGCTCTGCCTTGTGTGAGAGAAATCCTGACTTGAAACAGCACCAGGAGATGAAGGGGGCAAAGCAGGAGTGACCCTGCAGCTGTGCCTGTCAATAACCACTCAGGGTTCAATCAGTGCCGTGTCCCTCACAGAGCAGATCAATGGTAACTCACTGGGAGAAAACGAGATAAACAGTGGCCTTAATAGTGCTCCATTGCCCTCCAAATAGCAACCCCAGCGAGGGCTGCCTCTGGGCACAGCCAGAAAAGGCCCTTGGATTAAAGGACATACTCTGAGGTTGTCCCTTCTCTGCTCTGCTGTGTTTCAGCCCATTACCATCCTGGTCAGCTCGGAGCAGATCCAGAACCATCCAAGTCAGACAATGGAAAGAAGCACTGTGTGGGAGCCCAGGGTCTGGTATGTGCCTGGTATGTCTCCAGGGGGCTGTTCCCTTCCTCCCTCGGTGTCCATAACCTGGAGGGCACAAGTTCACCCATCCTCCTAAAGGGTGTTGGAAATCTCATCTCCAAAACACAATGGGAGCTAACCCCCCCTTTTCTCACCTGGGGAAGCACAGGTGAACATTCATCGCATGTTCACATGCCCATCACCTCCTGCAACAGCAGACATCCCTATGTGATCCCTGTCATCATCTGCTCCGTGGTGTTGGGACCTGGTGCTCCTACACCACCAATGTCTGGCTGGAGGCAGGTGATGCTCTCTGGAGTGGTGACCCCCATGCTGGTGTTCCAAGTGAGCCACTCCAGGGCCAAAAAAATTAGGCCATAAAAATTAGGATTTGGAGTTTATTTGTTCCTTATACTCCTGTCTGCCTATGAATATGTGGGTCAATTCTGAAAAAGGATCCTGCGTATCTTCCAGCTTCCCTATGTGTAGGGAACAGCAGTCTGGAGTTCAGGGAGCTCCCAATTCAGGTTGTAGCCATAGCTGCCTTGGGATTGGAGTCCAAAGCCCCCAAGGCTGGGGGTCCCATGGACCCAAGGACTGTCTTCTCCTTCCAACTCAGCTGTTTGCTTATTCCCTTGCTAAGCCCAGACCTGTGGGACTTGGGGTTCAATTTAGCAGAAGGTGAAGCCGTCAACCCACAAATGAGGGGGTAGTTTTCCAAGTGGGAGTCTGGAGGGACCCCAGGTACACACAGGGCTGTTCCTAGAGAGGACTTCACCCAGCACCCTGCCCCTGCTCACCTCCCCATGTCACACACCCCTGTCTACCACGCTGTGCTCATCAGCTCCGTCACTCCGTGGTGCCCAGGCTCATGCTCATGGCACCAGCCTTCACACCTGAGCCTGGAGACTCATCCAAAGGAGTCACAAACTCCTGCAGGAGGGAAGGAGGGGAGGGGAATCTGGCAGGCAGGAGGGAAGGTGCTTTAATGAAGCATCCAGTATTAAACCACTGAAGGATTAAAGTGAGGAAGGACTAGGATCCTCCACAAAAACCCAGTCATTAGTGAAGCCCAAAGGTAAATGCAATTGTTTTCTGTTTTTTTCCCTGTCTTTGATGACCCAGTTTTTTACTCTCATCAGCACCAGGCTTGTGTTAATTTTTAAATATGCTTGGGTAACTGAGAACATTAACTATTCATGATTTTATCTGCAATAGCTGTTGGCTCTGACACTGTGCCAGGGAGAACTGAACTTGCCAGGGAAGGCAGTAGCTGGTTTTTCCTGAGCATCTTGTTGAAATGATCATAGGAGTGGGGTTCCAGAACACTCCTGGATAAGTCAAGGCTTGTGGGGCAGGTTAGGATCATTGACGCCATTCTCCTGCAATTGAGGTGGCTTGAAAATACTTAAGAGCACACAAAAAGCTGGGATCTGGGGAACGCTGTGGACAGTGCATATGCTTCAGCTCCAGGGAGACCCCAATATGGTTTATAACTAGGGGATCCTCCTGAGGTGGCAGGTGACTCTGCTGTCCCCTGCCCAGTCAGATACTGTCCTAGTCCAGGCAGAGGCTAAAGGAATCCCTGGTTATCAGGAATGTGAGCTGATAAATCACAGAATCATGGAATGTTTTAGGTTGGAAGGGACATAAAAGCTCATCTCATTCCACCACCCATCCCCCCCACCCCGGGCAGGGACACCTTCCAGTAGTAGACCAGGTTGCTCTGTCGCTGTCCAACCTGGCCTTGGACACTTCCAGGGATGGGGCAGTCACAGCTACTCTGGAAAATCTGTGCCAGTGCCTCAGCACCCTTACAGGGAAGAATTTCTTCCTAATACCTAATCTAAGCCTTCCCTCATCAGTCTAAGGTCCTTGTCCTGTCACTACATGCCCTTGTGCAAAGTCCCTCTCCAGAATAAACATGGAAGTCAGTGTGTCTCAGGGGGAACAAGGAACACACAGCTCTTGGGACCCCTTTCCCTGGGTGTAAACGTCTCTGTCAGCAAGAGCAGGGGATGAAGCAGCTGCAAGTTAACCTCAACTGCTACTCAAGTTAACCTGGGAAACACTGCACAGTGCTGAGATCTGGGAACAGGTACAGGAGTTAAGAACACAGGACAGAGCACAGGATAACAAAGGTGATTAATTGTCAGAACATCAACCAGCAGAAGAATGCAGTGAGAGAAAGAGAGTGAGTTATTCAAAGGAATAAAAAGCTCATGCTGGTTTTCAGGAAGGATTGGGCTAGCAGCACCTCCTGCAGCCAGTACGTGGGAGATGCTCCCACCACCTTGTGCTGACAGCTCATTACTGGAAGAAAATCTCCTTTTTAGAGTATCCAAAGTGCAGGAGGACAGCATTGGAAAAGCAGGAGAAAAGTGCGGGGAGCATACTGATCTGCAAGGCTCCTGGCCCAGAGCCACCACCAGCATGGAAGAGCCACTCCTCCCCCATTTTCTAAAAAGGGTACAGGTACTTCTGCACTCACAGAATCAGAGAATGGTTGAGATGGAATCACCCTCTGGAGGTCACCTTGTCCAAATCTCAGAGTCCCAGGACCATGTCCAGTTGGCAAAGTTTATTTTTTCCCCCTATGAAAATTAAATATAATAGGACAAAATATAATTATTCAAATTGCAAACTAACAGTTACACTGAATGCTCAATGTGTACAGCATTTTATTGATTGGATGTATGTTACTATAGACAAACATATTACATATGCTATACAAAATATACATTCTGATGTGAAAAAAATATAAATAGACACTAGGAAATAGCAAGAGGGATGAGAAGCAGCTTTGCTCTTGCTGCCTTCTGAACCCTCAGTTCCTGTACTGGTAGTGCTTTGGCATTGATTAAGGAAATTGCTTGTTTTCACTGAAAAAAGAAAGGCCACTCTGTCCCCTCTGCAAAGGGGAAAGAAGACACACGATTTTTTTCCTTCAAGTTTACCAAAGAAGGTTTTCCACAGTGCAGCAAATTGTCACCTACTTACAAGCATCAGCTATTTACAACCAGCTTATGGACTTTCAATGCTCATGGAAGGATGTAAATGTCTTAATTCAGGATGGCAGCTTTTATAGGCCACTCTCTCACAGAAATCAGAGCAGCTTTAGCTGCACTCTCTGACAGCCAGCACAGTCCTGGTGCAGACAGCAGTAATTTTAAAGCCCTGGTCCAGGCCAAGCAGGTCTCACCTACCTAACAGGAATTCCCTTGCTCCAGGGAGTTGTACCCCAAGTACTCCCAGGGTCTAGACACTGCCAGCTGCACTGTGACAGATCTGTGTGAGCTCTGCTCCTCCAAAGAGAGAGGGGAATGAAAGAAAAAGGAAATGCATTTGCCAAACAGTCATGAGAGACAGAGCAGCAGCAGCAGGGATGCTGTTTTCCCACTCCTGGGAATTGCACATGCCAGCAGCGCCCTGTCCCAGCAGCCTGAGCGACCGGGTGAGAGAGCAGCCCATAAGGATAAGGCTTTGCCTTTGTTATAGTTTCATGACATGACCTTTCTCATCTGGATTTAAACTGACAGTGCTGGGTCCCTGCAGCAGGGATCACTTTGGATTCAGAATAAGCACTGTGCCTTAAATGCTGTCTGGGAAGGAAAAGCCTGAAGGAAATAAAACCAGAAAGAAATGAACTTAAGATTCTTTTTTTTTAAAATTGTATTAGAACATTTCACCTGTCAGAATCCAAAAATTTACACACCTGTGTTTCTCTCTATTTTACCCAAAGGTCAAGGACAATTGGATCTCCTTCCCACTAAGGCTGCAGGCTACCAAAGCAGCCACACTGGCTTTGAGAGCATGGGAAGAGCCCTTGAAAATACTTGCTCATTTGCAAAGATTTGACTATTTTTCCTGCCCAAAGAGCTATGGGAAAAGCATCATTATGCCCAGTGCTCCCCCAGTCATTTACTCAAATACTTCACCACAGTCTAAATTCAGCTGTGATTCTGCATGACTACACCTGACACTTGAGTCACAAACCCTTCAGTCCAGGAATGGATCAATGGGAATTCTCACATACCTACAACTGAGCTGGGCCAAAAAGGGGTTTCTGTTTTTATAAAAATACCACACAGATGACTTTATCTGGGTACAAACCCTACAGTTCCAAAGCAGGCAGCAGTGACCAGGAAGGAAGCACCTCACTCTGAAGGCGTGACCACAGAGCACAGTGTGCCCACTGAAAATCCATCCCTGAGGAGTCTTTTAACGCCTTCTACGAAAAGGGTCATCTTCCCAAAAGAGAGAGGTTTTCAGGGAGTCTTTATAACGTCATTGTTCTTTCTCATTTTGTCAGGCACATCTCACTGGAACTATTGAGTCTGAGCTTCCGCTGTCTCAGCAAGATTTTTCAGTAGCGAGGGGTTCCCTGCATTGTATCATTTCTCACCTGTCAAATATTTAAATATTTTGGCCACACTAAGATTTAAGGGAACTATTAGTTCAACTTAGCCTGACATTTTACCACAGAAAAGAACCAGTGCTTTAAACTCCATATGCCTTTGGCTATGCAGAAGAAATAAGTATTTATCAAGTGCTCTCCCAATTTACCTCATGCTTTTCACCACCACATTCTTTTTAGAAGTTCACTTAACTGTCAGCTAGGAAAAATATGGAGACCCTCTCAACATACACAATATGAAGGGTTTTTTTTAAAGATAAAAGCTTAGATAAACCTTGAAATTCTGCTAATATCATGAAACGGATCAGCTTGCAGCCAGGTCAGTCAGGCACACAGTTGTAGGCAACAATGAAATTCATCAGTATCACAGTTCTACCACGTATCTATAAGTAAATGCACTTCTTTTCAAAACAAAGACAGCTCTATTCCCTCACAAACAAGCTTTCAGTCCCCCTAAGCTCCCCATATGGCTTGATATGCAGCTGTCAAGACTAACAGTATGATACATATTTTGGCATAATAAAAAATAATTTACATTGCAGCCAACACGTTTATATGCTTAGTGTATACAAAATATTTATAAATGTGAGTTTATTTACAACTAGAGTCCATTACTCATAGAAGAAAACAAACCCCAAACTTGAACTGGTAACAGACACCTGCCAAAAGTCTCAGAAAAGAAAAGCTGGCCAAGAGTTTTATGATTACAGTTCCTGGGGAATTCCATAAGGAGGCCCTGATGGTTTGTTTTTCCAAGCAGACAAAGCACTGTGAAATAGCTACACACGTTCTTGAGAGCTTTCCAAAGCATGCACCACCACAAAGGCTGCTTCCAGCATCACACAATCCATGTTTTAATGCTATTTTTGTAGATGGCACTAATTATCCATGTGTTCTCTGGTGCATATTCTCATTTTCCAATGGAGAAATCAGTAAAAGGGCATGTGCCACCTCCTCCAAGAGAGTCTGACTGTTTAGTAGCTGCAGACATCTTTGGCCTTAGGGTTAGTCCTGAGGTAGTAAATACAGTCAGTCAATCTGGATTTGCTTTCAAGGCTTTGTGAGTGTTTTATGTGGTTTCACTGTAGTCCTGAATGTTCCGTGTCCTGTTAAAGTCAAAATTCTGCTCCCGTAGCCTGTGGCACGGTCTGGGTGATGCCTGGTCCCGGTCACTGTTGGTGATGCCGTCACTCCGGAGAGTCTGTGGGGCCTCATGGGCCAACGGATGGTGCAGGAATTGAGGGTGAGAGCAAGCCAGTTCCTTGCTGCCTCCCCACAGAGGAACCTGGAAGGGCTCTGAGGGATAAAAATTACAAGATGAACAGGAGAAAGTTCATAGAATCAAGAAATATCCTTAATTGGAAGGGACCCTCAAGGATCATTGAGTTCAACTCCTGGCCCTGCAAGGACACCCCAACAAATTCCACCTTGTGCCTGAGGGCATTGTCCAAACACCCTTTGAGCTCTGGCAGCCTTGGGGCCATGACCATCCCCCGAGGAGCCTGTTCAGCACCTGACCACCCTCTGGAGGAAGAACCTTTTCCTGATACCCAATCCAAACCTCCCCTGACAGAGCTCCAGCTGTTCCCTTGGGTCCTGTCACTATCACTCACAGAGAGCAGAGATCAGTCACACTCAGATTTTAAATAGATTTGAGCTCTGTGACTCGGCAATAACAATTGTTCTGAGCTGATGTTCTCTGTTTTTGAGAGTATATTTTACTGGATGCTCTCCTTTTCCAGCAATATCTTACAGTAACTAGAAACACACAGAGCTTCAGAGTGAATTTTTAAAAATGTGATCTGGAAGAAAGTCAACAGAAAAACAACCAATTTAGGGAGTTCTTTGAACTTCAGGCCAGCTCAAAGAGAAAGGTTATTTTATTTTCTTATGTGAAGCTCCAACTTTTGATTAATAGATGCCCTTGAAGTATAAAGGCTCACATTCCACAAACTTAAATCTGCAAATTAAGAAATTCCATCTTTTTAATATCACCCTCTTCAGTCTCAGGTACCGGATGCAAGCTGCTGTTTGCTGATGCAACGTGTGCATTTGGAGAACAAGTGGTTAATAAATCTGAGTTACTCCACAAACTACTGGCACTTGAAGGATTAGCTGTGTGTCAATAGTGAAGGGCAGAACAATGAAAGCCAAAGTTATCAGGGAATACAAGGCAACAAAAGGAAAAGTGGACACTCACCAATAATGTGCTGGGAGGAGATTTTCCTATCACTTTTTTTGTCATGGTTGGGAAGGAAGACAGGCATGTCTCTGTCTGCTAAGAGATTATCCAGAGCACTGGTTTCATTCTGGGTGCGTGCTGTGTACGTTTCCTTGGGCATCTGCACCATGCCATTCGGGAGTGTTTGATCCAGGGGGTCCTCCTCGGTGATGAAGGCATAGGGACAGTACTCTCGGGTCCGGGAGTAGATGTTGGCATTGTCGTAACAATCTGAGCACATCACCAATGGTGCTGCACCACCTGATGAACACAATAGAAAAATAAAATACTCTCAAAAAGGATGAGGATGCCAGATTTCCATAGGCTTTATGTCCTGGTATGATGATTTATTACAGCAGCACAAACTGAAGGGCCTTTTTACAATTAAGGGAGGCACAGAGTACTTGGTTTGAGAAGTCACGTGAGAAACCCCCCCGATTGCCCCCACTCAAATTCTCCACAGCAGTGCCCTTCTGAAGCTGACCAGGGGAACCGTGGACATGTTCCCCTATTTCATGGGCAGAAGTGTTCTATGCAGGTCCAGCCAGCTTGGGCACCAGGCTGAAACAGCCTTGGGATTAAATCAGGATATCTGCCCACAACCATCTTGGAGCTGACTTATCCCTGCATGCCTACACACATCAGAGCTGATGATAAATTGGTCACTGAAATGAGCTGCTTCTCAACTCCTTCCCAATACAGACTCTAGTGAAGTGGGACTGGACTGGAGGGGTCATGGACAGGTGTGAGGAAAAGATCCAACGTACCTGCCCGTGGACCTATCTGGGACTCCGCATTGGCGAATGGACTGTCATGCCCCAGCAGCTTACCATCAAAGATGACCCAAAGACCCTCTGGGACTTGCACCAGCTGTGCAGTACAATCAACTGGGCTCATCCTCTGCTGGGAATCACCACGGAAGATCTTGCGCCGCTGTTTAACCTTCTGAAAGGCTGCGAGGACCTGGACTCACCCAGAGTCATCACTGAGGAGACCCGGGAGTCCATTGAAAAGGTACAACTTGCCCTGTCTTCTCACCAGGCCCACCGGACCAGTCCTGAATTACCCTTTAGTTTCATCATTTTGGGTAAGTCTCCCAAGTTACATGGGTTGATTTTTCAATGGGACACAGGATCAGAGGGGACTTTTCTATTGAGCTGTGGGGGAGTTTTAGGTTTCTGAGTTTGTCCACCAACGGGTTCCCTTTGAACCTGGGCTCTTTGACCCCTCAACCACCACAGCTGCTGGTTCAGTCACCACAACATCACACTAAGGATCAATTTTCAAGCCATGCTATATAATAAATGATGAGTCCTCAGCATTTTGATGGCAAAGCAAGCATCTCTGTAAGCTCAATGACATGAACATCCAGAAAATTGTCCAAACAAGGTAGGGAAATAGTGCAGACCCCTTAGTTATGATTGTAACAAGCCAGCAAGATGTCTGGCAGAGGCAGGAATTTTATACCAAGGATAGGAGGCACAGCTAGTCATCTTCCAAGCAAAATCTATTTCTACCTCTTCTGCCTGAGCTCTTGAGATGGCAAAGGAAAGAAACAGGATAAAGATCTACCTTGACACTTAAGCTGTGAGGATGAGACTGTGCATTGGCATCCTGCTGAGGCACTGGAAACACACCTGAGGGCTTTGCTTACCATCTGTGCCTTTGTGCACGTAGCTGCCAGCTGGAGGCATCAGCTGCTGATGGCTCCCTGCCTCCAAGTTACTGTAGCCTTCCTGAGGATCAGACAGTGTTCCTTGGGAGGACAGGTAGCTAGGAATGTCAGCAGGTAGGTTCATCTCCTCTGCAAGGCAGAATTAACATTGGCAACATTAAATAGTGTGAAGATTTCAAGGTGTTACCAGCACTATTACCCACATTAACAAGAACATCTAGAATTTCAATTCACATCTAGGTATCTTTTTTCTACCTCAGTAATTACGAATTCAGATGGCCAGTTAAAAGCTGACAGGGCCAGAAGGAAAATTTACACCTATTATTACAGGCCCTGAAAATATTTCTAAGTTTATTCAAATATTTACTGCCAAACTTTACAGTTTTCCCTCAATGTAGGGCAAATCTATTGTATAAGGAATAGAATTAGCACACTTCTGGTATTTAAAAGAACCTCTAAAATGGAGGAATTTGAGCAAATCCCTGAAGGGATTTTGGAAGGAAATCTTCAGTTCTCTAATCTTATCCGTTTGTAATCCAGAAATTTCGTATGTTTTGAAGTAAAAACAGGACCAGAGACTGTTGATTTTACACTTAACCTGTGTTAGTGATGCTGTAATCTTCATTCTTCCTCCTCATGTGGTAGATGACGATAACCCACACCAAGGACGTTCCCACCACACAACACACGACAACGATAATCACGATCCCTACTGTTGTCCAGCCATCCTCCTCATGGACAATGGCACTCTGGGAAGAATCACAGTTGGGGGAAGCCAGGACATTTAGGTAAATATGGCCACGCTCAGTGCCCAGTGTGTTGGACATGATGCAAGTGTACTTTCCAGCATCCTCCAGTCCCGCATCCACTATGATGAGGAGCTGATTTGCTGCAGCAAAGAAATGCCGCTCGGTGACTGTCAAGGGACCATCGTCCTTGGTCCAGTTGAGGCGAGGGGCAGGACTGCCACCAGCTATGCACTGCAGGACAGCAGTTTCACCTCGGGTCACTGTCCTGTCCTCCAGGGGCCTCATGAAGGAAGGAGTTTCTGGGACAAAAAGTGAAATTGTAAGATAACTTCAAAGAATCAAGGAATCCTATAATCGTTTGGGTTGGAAGGGACCTTTAAGATCATCCTGTCCCATCCCCTGCTGTAGACAGGGACACCTTCCACTAGACCAGGTTGCTCCAAGCCCCATCCAAGTGCATTGAGCACTTCCAAGGATGGGACAGCCACAGTTGCTTTGGGAAATCTGTGCCAGGCCAATTCTAAATTTGG
Source organism: Daphoenositta chrysoptera (assembly GCA_013397915.1). Taxonomy (NCBI): domain Eukaryota; kingdom Metazoa; phylum Chordata; class Aves; order Passeriformes; genus Daphoenositta; species Daphoenositta chrysoptera. The sequence goes on along the minus strand of VZRO01005774.1, from coordinate 455,050 downwards.
CCATGTTAAAAGTCAGTGTCTTCAAAAAATGCTGCATTCTGGAAGGAAGTGACCTTCCATTATCACTCAGCATAGTTCACAGGATGGGTCAGCTTGGAAGGGACCATAGTGGGTCATCTGGTCCCACCTCCCTGCTCAAGCAGGGTCATCCCAGAGCACATGGGACAGGATTGCATCCAGACAGTTCTGGAACATCTCCATTGAGGAAGACTCCACACCCTCCTCTCTGGGCAGCCTGTTCCCACACAGTAAAGAAGTTCTTCCTCACATTCGTGTAGAACTTGCTGTGCATCAGTTTCTGCCCATGGCCTCTTGTCCCATTGCTGAGCACCACCAAGCACAGCCAGGTCCATCCTCTGACCCCTCCCTGCAGACATGGACAGACATTGATAAGGGCCCCTCTCAGCAGTCTTTTCTCGAGGTTGAACAGCCCCAGTTCCCTCAGCCTTTCATAGAACCATGAAATCATTTAGGTTGGAAAAGGCCTCTAAGATTATCAAGTCCAACCATTCGCCATTTCCTTGTAAGAGTGATGCTCCAGTCCCTTAATCATCTCCACAGCCTCTGCTGGACTTGCTCCAGGAACTCTGCGTCCCTCTTGTCATGAGGAGCCCAGAACTGGACACAGCACTCCAGATGTGCCTCACAAGGGCTCAGCAGAGGGGCAGGATCACCTTCCTGACCTGATGGCAATTCTCTTCCTCATGCATCCTAAGATCCCACTGGTCTTCTTGGTGGCAAGTTTGTTACCTGTGACAAAATCTGCTCTAAGGCAACACGATTACTTGCCTAATCTATACTGCTGGACTGAGATATGCCCCTCAGCTGCCTGCAAAGATCACACTAACTCCAACTCTACCGGGCAGCTCTGCAACTCAGCTTCTAAAGCTTCACTGTGTAAACATCACACCAAGTGCTGCTCTTTGTATTTTAACTTAATTCTCCATGATTCCAACTTGCTACTTACAGATAAGCTACACTTCCGCTGCAGATGTGCAGGGATCCATCTGCCAGCACAGGCCAGTCACACTTACCCAGCACAGTCAGGGTAGCATTGGCCGACAGTCCCCCTGCGATGTTCTGGGCCATGCAGCTGTAGATCCCCATGTCTTCCATCTTCACGTTTGCAATGAAGAACACATCGTCCTCAGGCATGACATGCATCCTCCTCTCTCTTGCAGCAGGGAAGTCTGTGCCACCATCTTTCTGCCAGGAGATCTGCGGGGGCGGGTGGCCCTCGGCAGCACACTCCAGCCGGGCCATCGCTCCGGTGCGGATAGTGAGATCCATCGGGGTTTTCAGGAAAGAAGGGAGTTCTGGATCAAAGGGGACATAGATTCAGCATTTTCAGTATCAGGTAAAATGGTGCAAAAGCTCCACAGCAGAGAGAAAATTTGAAAACATAACTGAAACACTCCCTAACAGAGAGGGGCAGATTCTTCTGAAGAACTGCATAATTTTTCAGTGGTTATTTCTAAAAGCCTTTCTTCCAAAATTTAAATACAGTGTGTACAGTGTTCATAGAATCACTGAATGCTTCAGGTTGGAAGGGACCTTAAAGACAATGCGTGCCCATGGGCAAGGGACACCTTCCACTATCCCAGGTTGCTCCAAGCCCCGTCCAACCTGGCATTGAACACTTCCAGGAATGGGGCAGCCACAACTTCTCTGGGCGCCCTGTGCCAGGGCCTCCCCACCCTCACAGGGGGAAATTTCTTCCTAATATCCAATATAAACCCACTCTATTTCAGTTTAAAGCCATTAAGTTCCTCTATGATGATGTGAAGAAGATGATTTCTCATGGGAAGAATCCAGGGAAAAGTCTTTGCCACATTTTTCTTTCCTGCAAACATAGAAGGTAAGCTTCCATCTCATCACCTCTGCTCTGAGGTACTTTGGGGATGGGTGATCAGCTGACTGATGTGAACTTTGTCTTCTTACCTCCCTTTCCCTCAAAAAAAATGGAATCATGATGGCTAAACATAAAAAAAAAGACTTCACTTTTGACTTTTCAGAGTTTTTAACCACTTATTGTCAGATGAGTCTTCCCCAATTTTACAAACACGTGGGCAAGGTGCTGAGTTCTGAGGAGACAGCAGAGGGAGCTTTTAGTGTAAAGAATTCCACCTGCAGTTAACTAGATGAACAACTAATTGTGTTCTAATAAAACATGGGAAATAACTGCCATTTTCAAACCACTTTCAAAAAGTGAAGAGAGGCTTTTCATGCACAAAAAAAAAAGAAAAAAAAGAAGAAAACCCACTTCTTCCCAGCTTTATAAAATGATTTGTGATACTTCTAAATCCCATTGAAATCTGCAAGACTATTTTGGGCCAGCTTTAGTGAAATATAGACTTGTAGCTACTTAAATGAAGTTTTAGGTTCACAGTGTTCCTCCTTTTTTACCATTATCACTTACCATTGACAGTCAGCTTGGCTTTGTTGGAATAATTGGAGCCAAAGTGATTGGTGACGATGCACTGGTATTTCCCTTCATCAGTGAAATTCACATTGAAGAGGTGCAGGACAGTGGTGTATTCCAGCATCTCTCCACTTTGCTGCTGGTACCTGGCAAAATTCTCAACCTCTGCATCATAGAGGACCTCGCTGTCTTTGCGCCAGGCCGTGGCCATGGGTGAATCACTGCTGCTCACAGCAGTGCACATCAGGGTCACATTTGTGCCTCGCAGGGCTACTGTGGTCTCTGGGTGGACTCTGATCTGCGGTTTGGGGAAATTATCTGAAAAGAAAAGCACCAAGATTAGCAACTTTTTGTCTTAAAGTTGAATTAATATTGCAAGAAAACTCACTCAAAAGACAATATAAGCAAAACCAAAACTCTTGGAACAGATGTCCTGCTTGAGGTGCACAAATTCAGCTGGAAATTTTGAGCTGGAAATCAAGCTATGAAGGAGGCAGAAAAATCAGCATAGAAAACAATCAATGTGGAAGTGTGGTGCTGAGCAGCCCTGCCTTTTGTCCAGCTGTCTGAAACTTGCTATATTTAGATCACATTCAAAAGTCCTGCTCAGCTGAAGAGCCAGGCCATTTTATGAAGGACCGAAACTTACTTTCAGATAGTTTAAATATCCTGAAGAGCCTTCAAGTTCTACAAGTACAAAGCATAACAAGCTGGCAGTTCACTATCTCAACCCACTCGATGAAAGTGACTTCCATATTCATTATTTCAGCAAACACACTCTCATAGACGCGCACAGAGCTCTGTCAGACGCCACCGTGGTGGTGCTGGAGTGGAGAAGTGGGTGCTTGCACCTACATGATTATTACGGTAGCCTTTGCCACCAAAGCAATGAAAGCAAATAACTGTTATAAAATTGCTCACCAGGAAAAGGGAACATCAGACTGATTCCAGGCCTGCCACAGACTTCACCCAGACTCTGGTCAAAGAGTTTGAGACCACCATAAACATTACAGATATGGAGCACCAGAAAATGTGCCAGAGCCTGAACTACTCTAATTTTTGCCCAGAGAAGCTGTGGCTGCCCCATCCCTGGAAGAGCTCATGGCCAGGTTGGACAGGGATTGGAGCAAACTGGTCTTGTGGAAGGTGTCCCTGTCTATGGCAGGGGGTGGAACTGGATGATCTTTAGGGTCCCTTCCAACCCAAGCCATTTTATGATTCTATGATATTCTACTGGTATGGGTAAGAACCAGGAAGAAAGTGTCAAACAGACCTTACAAAGCTAAAGGTAGTCATAAGCACGGAGAATGGAAGCATGATCCATTTTTAACAGTAAGCTAAATAAAAAACAATGCAGTCTCAACAGCACTACTCCCTCGGGTTAACTTCAGTGCTCAAACACCACAAAACAGAGCAAAGAGATGCAGAATTAAACCCCAAACTCACAGCAGTGAGTGATGTACATGGGCCTACATGGGCACGACCAAGTACCTCCCCAGCACTACAGCTTGATTTCAGCTACAAGACTTGTGTTACTGTGTTTTTGTATCAAAAATCACTAAAAATACAAACCACAGACAAAGTCATCAGGGTCCACACTGAGAAGGCTTTGTCCTGCCAACCACTCAGGGTGAGCACAGCTGACATGTACTGCCTGCAGCAAATGGCTCTCACTGAGCCACTGGGGCAGCCATTTCAACTGGCAATCGCAAAGCAAACTGCTTGTGTTCAACACTCTGCAGAAACAGGACAAAACATGAGGTGAGTGAAACTTATTTCACATGCATACGTGTGATTTCATGCAGCAAAGCAACTTAAAGCGTATACATACAGGAACATCAGATTTATAGAATTATTTTACACGCGTGGGTATTTATTATAAAATCTTAGCTATTTATGCTAGAATCGGTCCATGTCAGCACTAAAACCTTACATTTAATTTTAATCCTGAAGAATATAAACTCAGAGTTTCAACTTCTAAAAGCACAATCCCAAAACCACTAAGCCTGTCTTCACAATTATCTCATCCCTCTTTAAAGCAATTAAAAGGACCATAATACTGCAGAACAGCTCCAAGTTTCAAACTAAACACACCTGCCATTATGAAATGAGCAGAGGCCTCAATTCTCATTTTAATGCCAGCTGATAAATGTTTAAGGCCAAAAGTGATTTGTTCCATACAGGTATCAACTGCAGCTCATTTTCTCTGCTCCACACAAAAACTACCGACAGGAAACAATGATGGGTCTCTTCTTTCCTACCACCTGCTTCCAAAGTTTCCTAAATATTATGTATGAGTATGACTGACTTGAGACAGTCCAGCATTTAACAAGAAGTGATCTGCCCTAATATGACTCCAGTAATGGGAGAAGAGGCACCAAACAAGCCAGAATTCCATCCTGCTTTTTGCCTGTACAGTATCAATGACTCATCACTTTTAAAATACATCAGAGAAGGCAACAAAAGTCTTTAACACCCGAAACTGTCTCCTCACACTGGCAGATCTTGCAGACTAAGTCCATCTGGCCAAGGTTAACTAATGGAATAACAGTTTTAGACTAGATTACACAACAGTCAGAGACTTTATCTCACAGAAAGGACTGTATTACAGTAGGATTAGTCTTGGGTGTGAAGGTCACTTCACGTTATACTACTTCAGATGTCTGAAGACCACAAGAGACCCTATCAGCTTAAACATCTGCTGAGCATATGAAAACTCTTGTATAGCTCTGAATTTTAAAGCCTTTCCCTAGCCCCCAAAAATAGGAAGAAAAAACACAGGGTTTGCTAATCCCCGTGAGAGATTCCTGATGAATTATTTCTTTTGTTCACTGCCTACATGCAGTGCTGAGCTTGCTGCAAAATCATAGCATAGGAAAAGCTTAATGGTTCAGTATGGCAAGAAAAAATTAACTCCTACTAATTGTAACTAAAGAAATGCAGGTGAAGATTTTATCAAACCTTAAATCTAAATATACTGCTAACAACTTTGAGTCAATAATTTACCAGCATTGCTGCAAATATTTCATGATGAAAGCAGACACACTTCAGACAACATCGACCAGCCCTACAATGGCTGAAGGATTCTTTCCAAGGTAGGGCTTGCAAAGAATCTCTAAATAATTGTCATGAACTTACAGTTCCTTCAGCTGAGCCTGGGCAAAGGCATTTTCTTGGATGGACATTATTGCATTGTTGCTTAAATCTCTGTAAGTTAAGCAAAGAGCACAATAATGAGTCAGATTGATTTCAAATGCTGCCTTCAGTTAAATTCCTGAAAATCTGACAGAGAACACAAGACTGAAATTGACAAATAATTGGGAGTTTTACAAATTTAAATACTTACAGATGTTCAAGTCCTTCAAGACCAGAGAATGCTTTTTTGGTAATTGACTTAATTTGGTTTCCTTGCAAGATTCTGAAAACAAAGGCCCAGAAACCAGTCCGAATGTCAATATGAGTTCACAAACAAGACCCAAAAGAAGTTCCCTATGATGCTTAACTACACTTTTTTTCTAATTTTAGCTGAGATAAAGTATTAAATACTATTATTTTAGCTTAAAGGCTCAAATAGTTTTCCCAAGAAAAGGGTTTTTTGTCTATTTTCAACTTAGAGATTTGGGCTAGAAATGTGTCAAAGATAATTTAAGTCAGGAGGATGAAACAGCAATAAGTAGAACTTGGGAGTGATGCAATAACTTCCTAATACCAACCTGCTACCACCACACAACTTCCTGGACTGTACCCTCACACCAGGCTATTTATTATAAGCAATGTTTGTAGCTACACAGGTTGGAGCTTCCTACAAAGCCTGTGGTATTGGATGAAAAGTGCACAGTCTAAGTATTGAAAAGTTTGTTAATGCAACAGTGTTTCAAATTTGCTCAAAAATACTTTGTGTTTTGGGGTTGTATTTTTGATACGCAGTAACTTTTACCCAAACCAAAGAAGCACAAAAAGTGACAATCATCACACAGAGGGAGTGAGGTATTCAATAATAAATGCAGTCAAATACTCATACTTAATCTCATCAAATTGGTGCTGTAAGGAAGTCCAGTGCTACATGGATTCAATGCTCCCGAACAAGGAACCCAGGACTATATCAAGAGGTTGCGGCCCTCAAGTGGAAACGCCGTGAGAAAAGCTTTCTGCCTCAGGTCATTGATTCACAATTACTTAGTATTTTGTACTCTCCCTCTCTGCATGACTGGGGAATGCTGTCATTCCCCTAGTTTGTAATACATACAGTTTATCCAGCCTGCTGAGTCCCAGAAAAGCTTCATTTGCATCTTCTATGGCCCAGGAGATCTCATTGTTCCGCAAGTCCCTGCAGGAGAAGACACTTCTTAGAAAGAAGCCTTGGAACATCATTGTAACCAAGCCTAGTGGTGAGCTGGGGAAGACGGGCCAGGTATGAGGCTCTGGCACAGCATCACCTAGAAGGCCTCAAATCTTTTAAAAAATGAAGCTTGTCAGGAGGTGAATTTCTTACTTCAGAAGTGCAAAAGGGAAAACTGTTCATAAGTGCTGCAGCCAGACCACAAACAAATTCTGCAGCACAACTTCTTGATGTGGCCTTTAAGGAAAGCCCCAGTCTGATCAGCACTTGTCATGTGATGGACTATTTGCCAGGAGCTGGGAGAGGCTCCTGAAGCAAGTTGGTTCATGTAAGGGAATTAACCAATACACTGGCAGCATTAATCTTCACGAGTAACAGGCTTATACCAGCATTAGCATATTAAGGGATTACGCCCAGGTTACAGTGTAGGCCTGCCAGGCATACCATGGTGGATTTTCAAAATGAAGTTGATATTCTGCTCACAAATCTTGTTATCAGCTAATGGGATTTCTGATTGACCTCAGCACAGCACTTCAGCCCCTCATGGAGAAGAGAGGTCTAAAAAGCAAAAGCAACAGAGTAATACAGTTTGGAGAGGATTAAATGCTTTTTAGAGAGATGATGAAATAAATCAACTTGCATTTTTTGCCTGAATGGCATGAACTGAGGCAAGAGCATCTGTTTTGATACCACCATACACAGAGAGGAGTGTGTTTAAAGGAAATCACACTAATAAAAAATAGTCTGCACTGAGTTCTACCAGATATTCTATGCAACAGCTAGACAAAGCTTCCAAATGAGTCAATAGACACAAAACTAGCTGTATACACAGGCAACTGTATATATCACGCATATAAATACCTCTTTCCCCCTGCTAATGAGGGAAAAGTGAAGTATCTACTTTCCCTTAAGTAAGATTGTAAACTGTGTAGAACACCATCGTGGAAGAGACTGGGATCAACCTCCAGGATACCATCAGTGGTAACACACTATTTTCTTATTTTTCTTACTTTGAAATACAGGTCTTGTCAAAACCACACACAGCAGTCACTTCCACAATTTGTATTTACACACTTCCAGGTTTAGGACAAAAAGAAGAATTTTGTATTTCATGCATCACAAAACAAATATGGCCTTGAAACTTGTTCACATTAAATCTTTTCCTCTTTGAAAATTATTCAAGCTAAGGTACCCAACATGGAGCTGAGCTAATAATGACTAGATGAGTAATACGCAAAATTTATTTATTTTTATTTTATGTATTTATTTATTTTATTATTTATTTATTTTAATTTTTATTTATTTATTTCCAAGTTGCTAATTCTTGTGATTTAAAACACATTTCTAGAATTATCTCAAGGTCTGCTTCAGAACGTTCAGAATGAGAGTGCTGGAGAATATAAATGTTCAGAATGAGAGTGCTGGAGAATATAAATGCCAAACTGCTCACAGTATTATGAAGTAAATAATGTGGTAATATGTAAAACTTCCAAACTTCAGTGCTATTCTCGGATACATCTGTAATCCTAACTTGCAGTTAATGTATAGTTTTACAGTTTATTCTCCTATACTGCAGAGTGGCAGGAGCTGAACATACAGCAATACTTACACCAGCCGTAGCACGAAACAACCAGCACACAACCAAAAATGGAACTAAAACCACACGGTATCTCTTGTTTTTTTGAAGTATTTCTACACTCCACTACTCAGACCACTGAGCAAAACGAGTAAGCAGCCCAAAAGAAAAGCTCCTCATTGTGTGAGAGAGGAATTGGCTCCTCATGCCTGGCTGGGTACTAATGCTTGGAGCCTTGTTAATCACCACTGCGCTCCATCCTACACATTCCAGCTCCAAAGCAAAGGACCAGGCCCTCGCTGTTGATGCCCCTGAGAGCCCAGGAAAACCTGCTAATTAATCTGCTCTTGTTCTTTTTCATGCTACTCTAAATCTAAGAAATTAGGTTTAATTATTTCATTAAAAGGTTGCATTAAGGTTAACAGAATATGACTGCTTACATAAATCTCTCTGGTGAGTTTGCTTATTTAAGCACTTATTTAATGAGGTGACAGAGGGGTTATAAACTTTCACTCCTTTCTCAAGTACTGTTGTTTAGGATAATTACAACTGTTCAGATCGACTTGGGACAGCACTGGGTCTTTTCAGAATATCCAAGATCTGCCACAAAAGGTCCTGGCAAGTGCAAAGCTGTGCCTTCAACAGCAAGAAGCACCTCTACATCGAGGTCAGCATATGAGCAGGATGGGCTAAACCACACCTTCTACAACACGAAAGGGGTCAGTCCTTGGTTTCTGAGGTTCCAAACCTAAGGAAACCCTCTGGAATAGAGCTTCAAGCTATTTGCTCCACAACTGGCATTTACACAAGGTATCCACACCTCTCAGAACCGGCAGGACACACATCTGAGCACTCAAGGTCATCAAGTCACTGTTTCTTACCACTTCTAAAATTGAGTGGTTGGTTTGTTTTAGCTGGGCTTTCATCTTGGCAAGCCAAAAATTATCAGCCCTACCACACCTGCAGGCAGGACAGCATCAACAATGATCTCAGGTTCCACAGTGCAGTATTTATTGTCTCTACTTCCAAAAGCTCCACTCAAGCCGAAATTGCACTAAACTGAAATTTCCGTTTGAAGTTTTCTGTACTTACAAGGTTTGAAGATTTGTCAGACTTCTAAAGACACCATCGGCAATGTGACTAATGCGATTGTCACCCAGGTTTAGCTTCTCCAATAAACCAAGTCCCACAAAGGCAGACTCCTTGAGGCGAGTGAGCTGATTGTATGACAAGTCTCTGGAAACATTCAACACACACTTTAAAGGCAAGCAGGGGGATTATTTATTAAGATACTATCTGACTTGATCAACTATTGTGTTCTAATTTTTCTAACAGAATACTTATAAGTAAAATACAGCATTACCATGGGCCTATCAAGGAAATGGAGTACTTCCTTTTGTAATTCATTCTTGCCAATCAGTAATTGCAACATTCCAAAAATCCCCAATGAATAGCAGCCCAGGACTTACAGCTCAGCAAGTCTTTGGCAGAATTCCCACGCATCTGGGCTGATCCTGGTGATGGCATTCTGGCTCACATAGAGTTGTTGCAATGTCCGCAGCCCATACAGCCAGCCCTTGTTTACGTCTGTTAAGTTATTATGTTCCAGTTCTCTAATGAATTAGAAGGAAAAAACATTCGCCAAATAGATAATCAGTGAAACATCAATTTACAAAATTTCACCTTGTGAATCTCAAAATTATTTTCTAACTTTAACCCTTAGACAACACACAATGATGATTGTTTCAACCCCACTGAAATAAAGAGTGAACTAAAGTATACGAAGAACTGAGTGACTCAACACCAGCTGCAGAGATGCAGTGGCAGGAACAAAACTATTATCTCTATTCTCAAAAACAACTTTTTAAAAAAGAAGTCTTTTGCTAACATTGCAACACACATCCTTGTGTTCACACTGTCAAAGAGGAAAGAACACTTTCATGGAGGAAAGAACAACCCCATGTTTTGGGGACTGCAAATGAAAACCAGCAAAAAGCAACTACAGAGGCAAACATTCTTGATCATCATGTGGGAAGAAGCTGGAAAGAGGACCAATATAATGGAATCACATGACTGGTTCGTGTTGGAAGGGACCTCAAAGATTGTCCAGTTCCAACTCCCTGCCATGGGCAGGGACACCTTCCACAAGACCAGGTTGCTCCAAGCCCTACTCAGCCTGGCCTTGAACACTCCCAGGAATAGGGAAGTGTATCTTTCCACTTCTGAAGTAACCAGACATGACATAAAAATAATGGGAAAATACTCTTTTCCTATGATTTCATCAATATCTCAGCACAGTCTTGATGTAAGGGAAGCCATAAAGGACACAAATCTCCAGAGCCTTTTTTTTTTGCTAAAAAAACCTCCACAACCAGGCATACTCACAATTCCTCTATATTACTCAGGCCAAAGAAGGCTCCATCCATAAGTCTGCTAATCCCATTGCGCTGCATTTTCAAGGATTTTAAGGATTCCAGTCCTTGGAATGTAAGACTTTCCACTATTTTAATCCGGTTCCTTTTCAGTTCCCTTTTATAAAGATGACATTCAAATATTAAGACACCTTGCAACAAGCACCACTGTGTGAAGGTCAAGAACATGCTGATATTAACAGCTCAGCTGTAAATGTTGTTTTGATGTTTTCAAGACTGTTACTTACAGAAACTGCACGTGAGGCAACCTGAAGATCTTCGGTGGAATCATACTAATCCTATTTCTGTTAAGTTTTATCACCATTAGTGAGCTAGATAAGTTATCAAGGCAACCTGCTTCTAGAGTAGTTATTCTGTTGTTACTCAGATTCCTAAGGAAGGAAGGAAGAGGGAAAGAGGCCTTTCAGAACACAGAGAATTTGATGAACACAATGGCACAAGCACCTCAGAGCAACCACTCATTAATAGAACCCAAGACCCTTGTGAAGTCACGTGAGAAATCTGAATTCTGGGATACCAAGCTAAATCCTTTTTCCCAAAGGAATCAGTGTGGGTAGTTGATTTTTACTGTACATCCATGTTTCAGTTAGAAGTGGTTAACACAATGTCCACAGTGATCTACCCAAACAGGGCAGAAATTATTCCCTGTTCCTAATGGCTTATGTACCTGCATTCTGACAACAGCAGTTGCTGTTTTTCATGTTATCTGGGAAAATACAATACAGATTGGTATGAAAACTATTTTATTTCAAGGACATCTGCAGCTCTGTTAAGCACTGCTACCAGTTCAAAGCATTGTAAGGATGCTGACTTTAAGACACTAATTTAAGAGTAAATGAGGTCTCCAATACTATCATTGTAGAGCGAGGAATCCCAGAGGCAGTAGATCACTCATACTTACAGGTACTTCAATTGCATTCGTGGAAAGGAAGAGGCTTTAATTTCTGAGATAAGATTAGAACTAAGATCTAGATTCTCCAATGAAAGGTAGACCTGGAGTTGCTCAGCATTTATTTCTGGAATGGTATTGTGCACCCTGAAAAAGATCAGCAAGAAATATGATTATCACAACATCTCATCCTTCCAGTTGCACAGCTGAAACAGCAACAGGATTTTTATATCAACAGTACTAGCGAGTCTTCTGAATGGGACATGCACCACATGCTTCCAAAAGTGTTAATTCCTAAAGCAAAACTGCAAATCCAAGAGCTATTTGCCACCTTGAGATACGAACAGATTCAAATTCTGAGGCATAGAGCTGAGCTGGTCCTTGTGGGAATTTTCATTCCTGGACTGACTCCCTCCCTTTCAAAGCTGCCTGCCTTGGTTGACAGCATTTTATTGGTAATCTAGGGTGACTTGACTGTTAAACTAATTTGTATGTCTTTAAGGAGTGCTTACATTTTCCCTGACACACTTTACATGAGCAACACTTCAAGAAAAAAGAAGATGTTTTCCTACAATTTGATAGCAGAACTCTAACATGGTTCTCCCATTTGTTAAAAAAGAAAAAGGCAGATGAGCTACTACTTACAATGAGAGAAGAGTTATATTGGAAGTTGTTTCTCCAAAATACGGAATTTCACTTAGCTCATTGTAATTCATTTTCCTTAAATAGAGGGCAAAAAAAATTACTGACACTTCAAAGAGGAGAAAACCCTTCTGTACACGGTAGAAATAATGAGTATCAATGCATTTGACAATTTTACTGTATTAATAATACTTAGTAGTTGACAAAAAAGATTCCCCAAGAGCTTAAATACTAATAATTTGAACAATTTGAACAGTGAAACATGCTAGCTTTTCTCATTTTCATGGATACTATTACTTCTTTTTCATTTAAAATCAGCTATAGCCAAAACAAACACATCTCATTTATCTTTAAAAATATTGGTCTTCTGATATTTCATGAGAAAGATTTCTGCTCCCAGCAGTTTTATGCATAAAATGTGCTGCCAACATGGAGCACCCATTTTTAATTAACTAGCACTGAATACATCTTTAAGTCAGACCAAGTATCTTGACATGCAATGAAACATTCTAATTAGAATTAGGTAGGATATCTTTAGACTTTATCTTCATAAAAAACAACTTACACTTCTTGGAGAGTATGGACAGACAAATCAATGCTCCAGTTGGATGACAGTAGATGATTATGACTTAAATCCCTAGAGAACAGAAAGAAAAGTTATTTAGCTCCTGGAATAATAAAAAAAAACCCCGAAACAACAAACCCAAAACACGTATGCGTTATGCAATCTCAAGTTTTAAACTGTATTTATGTATATTACACAATTGCTCCTTCGCTAAAGAAAAGAGCTTGTTCCAGTGGTCACTCACAATAAAAGTCTGAAGAGTTCTTTCTGTTTGAATCAAAAAGCTTTTTGTTAAAGCTTCTTGAAAGGAAGATTGTACCTGACCAGAGAATTTTTCCTTTAACCCAGAGCTTTATTAAATACACTTGCCCACTGCAAGAAGGAAAAACTTTGAAGGGACATGAGAGTAATTTCTTACCAAATGTCCATTATTGAACTGTTTCCTGTAGCATGATTGCCATTTTCTCAGCTTTCCGAAGACCCTGACTAGCCAAGGCAGGCTTATTTTAAAGGAACAACATACACACAATTCCCAAACCAGCTGGAGAGGAGAGAACCCTGAGGCTGGGAATCTTACAGATAAGATGCTTTAACACCAATTGGTTTTACTTATAGGAATCAAATGCAGGAGTTGGACTCTTCAAATGGACAAGAGTCATTAAATCCGGCGTTAATGCTCACACTGGGTGGTGCTATTCCCATTGCTATAACTTTACACGGTATTTACTTTTGCCTTGGACTTGATGCATAGATGCAACAGATGGGTCCACTTCTGAACACAGGCTGCCCCCAGTCCTTGATATGAATCAAAGAAGGACCAAAAAAATCAGGTCTGTGATGGAAACATGGTCCTAGCCACACCAGGATAGGCAGATGTCAGTCCAAAAGGTGAAACCAACCCATCAGTGTGACATTTTGCTGGCACAAGTCCAGCACAGAGGTGAATCTCCCACAGCTCATGCCAAGAGCCTGAGTTGTTGTGTTTGAACAGACCTGACACTGCCACTATGCTTGCAGAATGCAACTGGTGCCCTCACCACAGTTGGAAATCTGTTGGTAAGTGCAGGAATTAACTGGACACAGCTTATGTCTCTGAGCTATGAAGATTGTGAAGGGTCTAAAGGGGCCATACAAGGAGTGCCTGAGATCACTTGGCTTGTTTAGCCTGGAGAAGAAGAGACTGAGGTCAGGGCTCACGGGGGTCTGCAGCTTCCTCCCAAGGGGCAGCTCTGATCTCTGCTCTTTCTGAACAGTGACAAGACCCAAGGGAACAGCTGGAGCTGTGTCAGAGGAGGGTTAGGTTGGGTATCAGGAAAAGGTTCTTCCCCCAGGGACTGGTCAAGCACTGAACAGGCTCCCAAGGGGAGTAGTCAGGGCCCCAAGGCTGCCAGAGCTCAAGGAGCATTTGGACAATTTCCTTGGGCATAGGGTGGCATTTTGGGGTGTCCTGTGCAGGGCTCGGAGTTAGACTCAATGATTCTTGTGGGTCTCTTCTAGCTCAGGATATTTTATGCCAGCTAGTTGTTCCAGCCTGGCAGCAAGGCATCATGTTTCCCTCCCCATTTCTAATTCTGACATCAAGGAGAGAGCTTTAAGAAGCTATTTTCAGCAAAGCTGTTCCACTCCCTATGAGCTCCTCTGGTTAGGTCCTGTATCACTGAACCTCTTTGATCATTGCTGCAGTAACATGGTACGTATTTATTATGGTTACTTTTAATATTATCGGGCAGGCAGCAGCTATGCTGATGCAGGAGACAAAATCACAGTTTGCAACCAAAAATACCATTTATATGTTAAAATGAATATTAAAATGTAAATGAGAATAGTAAAAAATATTTCCATTGACAACCAGGTTTGGACAGCCACAGCATCCATACACTCCTCTGCTCCGGCAATAGCTTTGGGCCTGTGCTTGACCACAATACAGCGAGGGCCAAATTTGAACTTATGGGAATTGAGTCCAACTCCTGGCCCAGCACAGGTCAACCCCAAAATTCCACCATGTGCCTGAGAGCATTGTCCAAACACTCCCTGAGCTTTGGCAGACTATTCTTTAACTGTAAGACTAAAACCTACTAAGAGACAGCAAGGATTGACAATTGACAGACTATTTGTTGTTAACTTCCACTCAGGTTCAGTATAAAGATTCCGTTCTAGCATTAAATTATTAAAATCCTGGGTGTCACGGCAAGTCAGGCAGTTGTTAAGGTATTCTTTTAATTACGTCAAGATGCAAATTATACAGATAGAGCAGCAAGTGGGTTTGGAAACAAAAGGAAAAAGAATCAAGAGAACCTGGAGAAGAGAACAGCTGCAGCCAGTTGCAGAACTGTTGCAGAACTATTCTGCAGCTCTGCTTCCTCAGTACATGTGGTAATTAAGCCAGACCTAAAAGCTAGGAAAAACACAAAAACAACCAAGTATGAACGAGTGCTCCTCAGCAGGCTTCCTACCTCAGGGGGCTGAATGCTCTAGACACCCTCTCCAGCTGCCCAGATTCCCCTGAACCCAGCTCAGCCCCAAACTCTGGGCATCCACAGGAGCCTGGCACAGCCAGGTGGAGGGAGAAATGATCCCAAATCCCAGCAATAGATTTTCCTGGATTTTTCAAACATGCAGGCACCCAGTCAGTGCTGAGCAGTCTAATCTTGGAGCAGTGCGTTTAACCAGAGCGGGAAGTACTAAGCCACGGTGTTTCCAAAGAAGCGGTGCACAACACCCGGAGGAAGAAGACAATGGACGTGGAAGATAACAACGCACCCCCTTAAGGTATGCAGATACTCCACTGACGAGCAAAACCAGGTCATGGGTTCTGAGCCAGACCAACCTGTGTGTCAAGCACAGCTAGTGGGCACTGACACAGATCGTGGAAGCAAGATTAATATGCAAAGAAATCTGAAACTTGACTTATTCTAAGGCTTTCAGGAAGAATATTCTAGGATACTTTAGTTGAGTATGGGACTTAAAACAACCTAGTCCACCTGTCTGACCACATCAGGACTGACCAAAAGTTAAAATTATTCAGGACACTGTCCAAATGCCTCTTAAATACTGACAGCCCTGAGGCCTGGGTGATGAGGACATGCTAACATCCAGCTATCCCACCCAGAAGCCTACTGTCTAATGACTAAGTTAGAAATTAAAATTTTAATTCAGAAAGCAGAGGGAAGTAGTTTTCTGTTATTACTCAGATTTGGACTACAACGAAGTTTTCATTACAGTAAGTCCTCTTTCAAGAAGTTGGGTATAGTTGATATTTAAACTGGTTCTGACATTATTTATACCTACATTCTGTTACTGACGCTTTCCTTTTTCAAACAGACCGGCTGATCACAAAATGCAGAATGAAATACACTGGCTGATTTTCTGTGTTTAGAGATCATTCAATCACACAGCTAAGATTCCTGCTATCCTGGAGAACCAGAAGCAATTCCCTTGCTCTGGAAAAGCCAAAACCAAAGAACTCATCCTTTAAGAAGCCTTTGCACTGTAACTGGGAGGCCCAAGCTGTGCAGAATACAGAGCAAACATACAAAATTTGTATTTTAGAGATTCATCTGGTATTGTATATAACATCATCTAAACATTCATTTTGAGCTTAAGTAGTACTCATCTCTTAAATAAAACAGAACACACATACCAAAATTGATTATGGATGATGATTGATCTTAATTCAGCCAAGCTGAGCATACTGTGGCACATCAGAGGTGTTGATGCAGAATGCAGGCAGCCAGTTGAGCTCACCCAAAAAACCTGTTGTGGATGGAACTTGCTGAACTAATTAACTGATATCTGAACTACTTTTATTCATCATCTCTCTGGTTACCAGGATATATAAACACACTTACTACTACGGGACTGGAGGCAGCGACCACCAGCGTTGTGCTTCCCTCTGCCCCTACACACAGCTACCCTTCACACAGGGCTGGCATTCCTTGCTCTAAAGAAACTAATGTTAAGAGGCAGACATACAAAAAAATATTTCCTAACTCTTTAACTTCACAACCCTTTTCATCACCCACCAGGTTAGCCACAAAACATACATAACTTCAGAGGAAGAATGAAGTTACAGTCCCCTGAGTACTTTCATCATGAAAACCAAGTTCTGCTCTCCTGGCTTTATTATAAACAAAAAGCGAAAATAAAACCAACCTGCACACACACACTGGAAGCACCACCTGCAAGTAATTTGAGAGTTAGGAAAAGGAAGAAATTTTAGTCCTCAATGACAGTTGAAACGGTGTCACAAAACTAATACACAAAAGCACATCAGGGACTTGTGATCATGTGAGGAAAAAGTAGGCTTTGGTTAATTTTAAACAGCTGGTATAAATTATAGCTCATTTAGATTCAGAACTGCTAGAGCAGTCCTAGTGAAGAAAAAACACCAACCATGCTTCATGTGCCAAAATCCTGAAAGCCACAACAGAGGACAGACAGAATGGATTGAGAGCAGCTCTGGGGAGGAGTTGGGGATGTTGGTGGATGAGAAGCTCAATAGAAATGCGCATCTGCAGCCCAGAACCCACCCCCCCTAAGTCATGGCTGATCCCCCAGCGTGAGCAGCAGGGGAGGGGGGGATTCTACTCCTCTGCCCCACTCAAGTGAGACCCCCACCTGCAGAGCTGCCTCCCACCCTGGGGGAAGCCGACATCAGGAGGACGTGGAGCTGCCGGAGCAAGTCCAGAGGAGGTCACAGAGATGCTCCAAGGGCTGGAGCCTCTCTGCTCTGGAGACAGGCTGGGAGAGCTGAGGCTGTTCAGCCTGGGGGAAAAAAAGGCTCCAAGGAGACTTTAGAGCCCCTTCCAGTGCCTAAAGGGGCTCCAAGATAGCTGGAGAAGGACTTGAACAAGGACGCAGAGTGACAGGACAAGGGGGAATGGCTTCCCACTGCCAGAGGACAGGGATAGATGAGATATTGGGAAGGAATTCTTGGCTGTGATGGATGAGGCCCTGGCACAGGTTCTCAAGAGCAGCTGTGGCTGCTCCATCCCTGGAAGTGTCCAAGGCCAGGTTGGATAGAGTTTCGAGCAACCTGGGACAGTGGAAGGTGCTCCTGCTCATGGCAGGGGGCGGAACAAGACGAGCTTTTAGGTCCCTTCCAGCCCAAACCAGTTTATGATCCCCTTATTATTGGTTGCAGCACGTCAGATTGCACAACATAGCACAGTGCCAGCTGTGCTTCCCACTGCACGTTGTGCCAAGCAGCTTTAAAGACACCCTTTATCAGCTTGAACAAAGATACAAGTATTCGTTGAAGCTTGAAAACTTGCTCTTCAAACAGCATGGATATCATTTTGCTTATTAGCTTCCTGATCAACTGCCAACTCCCTTAACGACTTACAATATCTTTGTACCTCTCTAAACACAAAAGGTTTCACACACAAGTTGTTGTATTTCTATGCTGAAATACATCTTTTCTCTTAAACAGTTCCAATTGTTGATTGTGCAGAAAAAGGAAAAAACTACAGAACCTCATAAGGGGCAAGAAGGTGACAAGTTTCCTTAGACATGTCCAGTTTTTAACACAGATCAGACTCTTGAGTCCTGCTAAAGAAATTCCTGGAGTTAATTCCAGTGGTCTGTATGTTTATAGTACCTTCCCAACAGGCTTAATTTTCTCTTGGTCTGGAATAACGTTATTTTTACCAACTACAAAGACAGATAACTCCAAGAAGAACTAAGAACTCTGTGCACAGAAGCAAGTTTTCATCTCCCTCATATCCCAGCACCTCTTCCACCCAAGTATGCTGTAGCCAAAGGTGACAAAAGCAACTGTGACAGCAAAAGTCAAGGAAGGACAAAGGCTTGACCTGTGTGAATACTATTTAGCACATTGTTGCCATCACAGAGCAGGGGAAGACAAACGTGAAACTGCGCCCTGGGATCCCGGCTCGCGGAGCCTTCGGGGCTAGACCCTCTCTCTCCACGGCGACGCTGCAGCCGCTTTGCCCTTGCCGCTGCCCCTGAGAGCCAGGCACCACTGGAGCTCCGGGCTCCGTGCGAACATCCCGCGGACAAAATCACAGAATCAATTAGGTAGGAAAAGACTTCCAAGAGCACTGAATCCAACCTATGACGAAACACCACCTTGTCAATCACACCATGGCACTGAGTGCCACGTCCAGTCGTTCCTGAAACACCTCCAGGGATGGGGACTCCATCACCTCCCTAGGCAGCCCCTTCCAATGTCTAATCGCCTTTTTTGTGAAGAAATTCCTCCAGATGTCGAACCTGAACCTTCCCTGGCGCAGTTTAAGACTATGTCCTCTTGTCCTATCTTTTTTTACCTGGGAACAGAGCCCGACCCCCCCCTGGCTGCACCCTCCTGTCAGGCAGTTATAGAGAGAGATAAGAACACCAAGCCCCGAACCCTGCCGGCCGTTCAGCTAAGGCCTCGCACCGCCCCCGCCGCCGGGCCCGTATCGCCCGCCTCCGCCAGGCCGAGGCCTGCGCACAGCCCGCCGCCCGTTCGG
>VZRO01005774.1:319367-435626 GCA_013397915.1 Daphoenositta chrysoptera | reverse complement strand
GCCCGGCCGCGCCGCCCCGCCCGGCGTCACCGCAGCGCGCAGGCGGCGAGGGGCGCGGCCCCGCCGACGGAAGGCAGGGCCAGAGAGGGCGGGGTGTGTAGGGGGCGTGGCCATCTAAAGCCCCGCCCAGCACCCGCAGCGCGAGCCACCGCCCCCAGCCCGGACCGCACCATCGGGCTGCAGGCAGCGGGGGGCGGGACCAACGCTGGGCGATGCCACCGCAAGTCCCTCCCCACTCACAGCTTCAGTTTGAAGACGTAAGGGCCAGGAGAGGGTGGGGCCAAGCCCCACCCAGTTCCAATAACAACCTCTACTTGCACACGGTGAGGGTAGGGTTCTTCCGGAGCTTCGTTTTATCCGTTTGCAACGTCAGCTTGTTCCATCAATGGGTGTCGGTGTCTGCAGGGAGGGGTCAGATGACCCACTGTTGTCCCTTCCAAGTTGACCCATTGTGTGATTCTGTGTCCCCACAAACCAGGTGCTGCCGCCAGGGTGTCACCCTGTCTCTGGGCTGTGGGTGCAGTGCTCCTGTGCTGAGGGGTCTCCTCACAGACAGTGGCCCCAAGGCTGTGCGGCTCCACTGGCGCCATGGCCTGGGTCTGCACTCCCACAGGCAGCATGAGGGCAGACAGACCTGCAGGGCTTCACCTGGATCACACCTAGGCACCACCAGCACCCAGCCTGGCTACCAACACCTGGGCACAGACCAAACCACTGGCTGTGTGCCCAGCACTGTGTGCCCTCTGCAGCCCCTCCATCCCATTCACATCCTGCTCAGGGTCTCAGGTTGCTCCTATACCCCACTGCCATGGCCATGGCCTCCAGGTTGGCCAAGGTCACAGAATCATTTAGGTTGGAAAAGATCTTCAGGTTCAAGTTCAACTTATGACTGAATGCCACCTTGTCAACTAGACCATGGCATTAAGTGACACATCCAGTTGTTCCTTAAACACCTCCATGGGCTCGCATCATCTCTCTGAGCAGCCTGTTCCAATGTCTAATCACCTTCTCTGTGAAGAAATTCTTCCTAATGTCCTATCTAAACCTCCCCTGACATAGCTTGAGGCCATTTCCTCTTGTCCTGTCATTTGTTCCCTGGAAGCAGAGCCTGACCCGTAGCTGGCTACACCCTCCTGTTGGGGAGTTGTACAGAGTCAGAGGGTCCTCCCCAAGGACCCTTTTCTCCAGGCTAAACAACCCCAGCTTCCACAGGTGCTACTCACAGGACATTTGCTCCAGTCCCTTCAGCAACTTCACTGCCCTTCTCTAGACCCAGGTCTCTGGGGAGCAGGACCACAGGAATTCAGCGGGTGCACCTGGGATATGGTGGCAGCTCCCAGGAGGTGTGAGCGGTCTGAGGGGTGTCAGTGCCCGGGGTGGCAGGAACCCAGGACATCGTTCATGCTGTCCAGTCACTGACACCTTGTGGTCCCATCTGAGAAGGGACATGAGTGCTCAGCTCTCCCGGAGCATGGCCGCCCTCCGCAGCTGGTCTGGGATGGAGCAGGCACAGGCACGGTGCCCGCCAACACAGCCCTGCAGCCCATGGCAGACCCAGTCCACCCAGTCAGTGTGGGGCTGCAGGAGCCTTCATCCAGAGCAGGCTCAGGAGAAAACATCCCCTCTGCCCTCGGGTTGGGATCTGCAGCTCAGCACTACCCCAGAGCAGGGCAAGCTGGTGCTGGAGCTTGCAGTACGTGTGGTCTTGGGCCAGTCTCAGCCTCCCTGAGTGGCTACAGCATGGCTGGGCAGCAGCCAGGTTCTGCTGCAGTCGGGTCTGGCTGCATGGGGAAGGTGGAGGGAGCTGCACACCTCCTTGCTTCTCTGAGTGGCTCAGGGCATGGCTTCTGATGGCTGCAGAAACTGGAACTGGAAGCTGGTGGCAGGTGGAAGGAGATTTCCACAGAGCAGTGAGGCTGAACTGCCCTGCCTGTTGCTGCTGGCACATAGGCAAGGATATAAAGCTGTTAGAGAGTGTCCAAAGGAGGGCTACGAAGATGGTGCAAGGTCTGGAGGAGCCATGTGAGGAAGGGCTGAGATCACTTGGTTTGTTCAACCCAGAGAAGAAGAGCCTGAGGTCAGACCCCTCATCGGGGTCTGCACCTTCCTCCCGAAGCCAGCAGAGGTACAGTTCCAATCACTGCTCTCTGTGACCAGTGACAGGACCTAAGAGAATGTCTTGAGGTTTTTCAGGGGAGGGTTAGGATGGATATTAGGAAAAGGTTCTTCCAGAGGGTGGCTGGGCACTGGAACAGGCTCTCCAGGGCAGTGGTCATGGCCCCAAGGCTGTCAGAGCTCAAGGAGTGTTTGGACAACACTCTCAGGCAGAGGGTGGGTTTTTGGGGTGTCCCGTGCAGGGCCAGGAGTTGGACTCGATGATCCATGTGTGTCCCTTCCAACTCAGGATATTCTTTATGGTCTGTGCAAAAACGGTGGAGCAAGGACAGGGATGATGCCAGGTGGGAATCTGCTGCCTGCATCAGGGTGGCCGCTGGCAATGCTGTCCCAGCTGTCCAGTGCCACAGGCTCAAGGGAGCTCAATTAGGAGAATCTGCTCAGACAAAGTCTAGGGCCCAGCACAGGTCTCTCCAACAATAGCTCCCAGTGCAATTTGCATTTATAAGATTATTGCCATGGCAGCATAAATTTGCATATTAATAGAAGCCAGTCTTAATTGCTGAGCTGCTCCTAATGGCTTGGAGCAGAAAGGAGCCTGCTGTGATTCACCAAGCTACAACTGCCACTGCTGGGGGCCCTGCCTTCTCAGCCAATTTCCTTAAATCTCTCTCCTGCTCCCTCTGCAAGTCCCAGTCCAGCGCAGCTCCAAGATCTGTGCAGCTGCCCCCAGTATCCATTTAGACATGACATCCCTCTGAGGGTCCTCTGGGACGATGTCTCCGGGATCCATTTGCCCATGCAGGGCTAGTGGTATACACAGAACACCTCCTGTGTGCCCAGGATGGCCACAATTCCCTCCAGGTGTTTCAAAGCCCAGCCCAGCTGACAGTGCTAAAGTGGGCACAAGCCCTTGAAGAGCAGGCAGCAGTGGCACACCCGGGGGTACAGCTGAAACGATCCTGCTGGAGGTAATTCCAGCCCGGTCATCGGTGTCAGTGTGGTTTAACATGGAGGAGGCACTCGATTACTTTCCTGTCCCTGGCTGGGACAAGAGGGATGGAGTTGTCAGGGACTTGCCATGGAAGGACTTGAACATCTCCCTGAGATGAGGAGTCTTCCCTGTCCCCCGCACAGGTCGATCCCAGATCCTTAGGGCAGGGGCAGGAGGCTTTGCTGCAGCCCAGACGTGCTCATCCCCCTCTCATCTCCTCTCCCAGCACCTGGACTGCTTCCCTGAGCATTCCGAGGGGAAGCCTGGGATCCTGCTACAGCAGCGGGAGGCCCCCTGCCCCTGCCAAGAGCATCGCTGGCCTGGGCATGCCTCCCCGGCTGGGTGGCAATGGAGACTCAGCGCATCACAGTGCTGTCAGCAGCTTCCACAGTGGGTCCTCCCCGGCGAGATGCTTCCCAGGCTCCAGCCCAGCATGGTTCCCTCCTTCCCGGCGCTGAGCTGCAGCGTGGGAAGTCACAGACTGTGCTGGAGCTGAGTCTTCGCCACTGGATGGCACACGAGCCCCGGCGGAGGAGCCTGTGTGGCCTTGGGGTGCTGAGCAGACCGCTGTCGGCTGCGGGCTGGGGGTGCCGGATGGTGCTGAGAGGTGCGGGGGGATGCCAGGAGGTGCTGGCAGGTGCTGGGCTCCCAGTGCCTCAGGTCTACTCCCTCCACGCCGCCCTCGGGACTGTCAGTGGCTGTCAGAGCGGGACTCTGTCCTTGGCTGAACAGTATCTGCTGCACCTCCGGCTGGGTGTCCAGCCTCTCCTCAGGAGCACACAATTTTCTTCCTGACAGCGCTCCCTCCAGATAAGAGTGAGCTTACCTCCCTGCTCCTCGCAGGCTGGAAATTCAGGGAGGTTTTAAAACCTGATGGCCTTGACAAGTACGGGCTGAAACAAGCTCTTTATTTAATATCGTCCTTTGTGCCAACGACTCCGATGGAAGGCAGAGGGTGCCAGCCTGGCCAACAGCTCACAACAAAAACTCTCCTCTCCCCCAAATCCCTGACGAGCCACTTTTCTATCTGCCCCTGTCACCATCTCAGCCCTATTCTCACCAGCACAGAGGTACCTCTGCATCCCTTTCCTCACATTTCCACCAGCATCCAGGCAGTGCAAGGTGGCCTTCTGCTGTGCGATGCCCGGTGCTGTGGTGCTGGGATGGGACAGTGCCCAACTGGCCAGGCGGTGGCACCCCTGTGGGGTCACCCTGCCCTGGCTTGCCCCCGGTGCTGCCACCTCATCAGCTGTGCTGCAGGTCCCTGTGGCCTGGCTGTGCCCAGGAAGGTGAGCGGGCAGCCAGAGGAAGGGACAGGTTGTCCCTCTGCTGCCCTTGGCCCCATTGTTCTCCCACGACCACTGTGTCAACAGGAGCTGGAAGAGGAAACAGGGGCTTAGAAGATGCCAAGACCCCTGCTGCTCAAGGAAAGATAAGGAGGGAGGGGGCATTTATAGACTGTCCAGGGGTGGCGGATGCAGGAGATTCCCCTGTGGCGCAGGAGAGGGACAGCATTGTGTCCCCAGACAGCTTTCCATGTACCATGCTGAGTGTGGGCAGTGACTGGGGATGCATGGGATGCTCAGGGGTTGGTTTAGGCCAGACGTTTAAAAAGATGGAAGTGATTTGCCTGTGAAGCTTTGGAGAGGGCTGGCACTGTGGGGAGGACTCCATCACCCACAGACCCTCCTCATGGCACAGAGATGGCTGGGCTCTGGCTGCGGTTCTTGGAATGTCCCTGTCTCCTCCAGTGCATTCCCAGGGTGTCTGCACCGTCCCAGAGCCCTGAGGGGTGGGATGCAAATGGGCGATCCTGGCTGTGTCTGCCCATGGCCCCAGTATCCAGGGCACTGCAGTTGCCTGGGAGGAAGGGATGAGTGCCAGGGGACTGGTGGCACTTCTGCCTCCCCTGGGCACCCCTGCGATGCAGTAGTCTGCTGTGCATCTGCTCCAGGAGCAGGACACTAACCTTCCCACCTCCACTCTGCCAACAAACCAGGACTGAACTTTTGACTTTGCCCTTGAAAGGGGTGACAAAGCCCAAAGAGCAGCAGCCACGGGCCTGGACGGGGCTCATAGGTCTTGCTTGAAGCACACATGGGAGACACCCAACTGCCACAGTCTGGCTCTGAGTCTACGGGTTTAGTGGCCAATGGACCACCATTCTGCAGCAGCCGAGGAGCTGCTGTGCCTGTGTCCTGGACCTCTCCAAGTACAGCACTTGCTTGTCTTTGCAGACACCCGATGTTTGTCTGAGACAGAGCCGAGCCTTGGCACTTCCAGCCATGTGTGCTGAAGCTGGGCACTGGTGCCTCGTCCAGTCCTGTGTGTTTGCCATAGTGCCTGCTCAGGTTCACATTCACAAGGTTGTCAAAAACCCCCAACATCCCCCCAGCCTTCCAGGTGCCCCAAATCCACACGCTCCTGGTCATCAAGTGCTTTCCAGGAACAGTACGGAGTTCTCCAGGCCTGTTTTTCCAGGGAAATCACTGCAACACAATAGCATCTTCAGGTGGAGCCTGGCTTGGCTACATTGACATGTGGCTAACACCTACAGCCCTTCCTCTCCCTCCCAGCAGTTTGTTTTATTTCCTTCAACATTTACAGGTCAGCTGGAGTCAAGAGAGCTAATGAGCCGGAGCATAGCCCCAGGCACTTCCCAGGCTGTTATGGACTAGGGACAGGGTGGGATGGGGATCGGGAATGCTCCAACAGCACACAGCTGATTTGGGAATCCTTGCATTTCAAAGGTGGTGCAGGTCCAGTTCAGAGATGATGAAATTGACTTGTGGTGAAAGTGAAAGGTGAAGGTCTTCATAGTGAAAGTCTATGAAAAGAAAATTAGGAACAGTTTAATATTTATCTCATCAGGGAGACCAAACACTGTGCTATATTAAACAATAGAATAGAACTGTTATTTTGTAACCTTTAAGCTATATTCAGATTTATATTCTCACCATCAAAGGATTGATCTGACCAGATCAAAGGATTTCCTGGGGAATTTATTTGAGGAAGGGTTTTGGGACCATACACCTGTAATGCTACTCTATTGGGTCACTCAGACACAAGTCTGCCTTGCTGTCACTCAGCATTATTTCCAATGCAGGAACCAACCTGCACATCTGTTCTTTGGTGTGGAAAAGTGCCCGATCCAGGCAAGGAGACTGTGACCTCGCCAGCATCTCTGCTAGACCACTGGGGGTGCCCAGTTCAGGAGGAGCTGAAATGTGAAAGTCCTCTCCTGGTCCCTTGCTGCTGGTAGATCCCACTTAGAGGACACAGGAATCAGACTCAGGAGCCACAGACACACAGCAAGTGAGCACCAGTGTGAGCACCAGGCCTTCAGCTGCCCTGCAGCTGCAGCACCTCCTGGCACTGCTGTGGCAGGAGCTCCTGAAGCCAGTGTGGGATCCAAAGAGCACACCAATGTCAGAGCCAGGACAAAGTCTGGCAGGACACGGAGAGGTGTAAAAGGCGAAGTGCTGTCACATGTGCCTGATCCATGTGACTGCCAGTGCAGGACATCGCCCACACTGTCTGCCCGGTGCTCTGCACTGGCAACACACGTGGCCAAGACGGGGATGTGTCCCACCATGTATGTCTCCTGAAGCAGGCACAGGAGCAGGGAGAATCCTCCATTCCTGTGGCTATTGGGTACCTGGGACATGCTGTGTGGTGTGTCCCAAGACAATCCCAGTCCCCTGGCATGACCGTGCCAGTCTCTGGTGGGGTGTGGGGCCAAGGGGGTGCGTGTGAGGTGCCCACGTACCCCAGCCAGGGCATCGCCTTTCATGGGGCTTTGTCCACACCACCACTAATAATATCAAGGTGTTCTGCCAAGTTCTTTCCAGCAAACCTATGACTTCATTCAAAGTGACAGGGGACCTGATTTATTATACTAACGAGCCAGCAATAAATAAACATGACCTGAGAGAATCCCAATCCCACAATTCCATTCTTGTTCGGCTCCTTGGGGGAGATGAAAGGTTTCCTACAATTTTCCAGTGCTACCCCGAATCTCCCCTACTTGATCTGCCAAAGCTTTCTCCTGCTGTCGAGCCTGGCATTTGATTGAATTGACAGAAGCAGCTTATTAATTGTACTAATGAGGGGCTCAGCAATATGGAGCGGTGGAGAGAGTCCAGTGTGGCTAATAAAACGCTCAAAGCTGAGTAGAGCATAAGGTCACCGTGTTGCCAGGCTACTGGCTAAGCTGCCTGGAAAACGAATATGTGAACCAGTAGGTGACTCTGGGAAAAATATTGCTCCAGAACTCACATAATTAATAGGACAGTGATGCTTTATTTTCTTAGGAAGAATATAGAGCAGGGAGTGTGCGAGCGCAAAGGCGTCGCAGCTGAGCGGCTGGGGTGGATGGGGGCTGCAGGACTGGGGGTGGGATAACAGGGTCTCCTCCTCTCCCGGCCTTTTCCCAGCAGCCGTTTACTCCTTGTCTCAGACATGCAGGAGCCCAGAGCCAGACTCCAGGAGAGGCCTGAGGGAGGTGTCCACACTGTGATGGTTTGGTGTGGCCTGAAGCGAGATTTTGGATATCTGGTAACAATAAGGGAACTGCCCCGTGTTTGACCTGAGCTAATTCCCCAAATACCACTGCAGGGAGAGATAAACAAGGCTAATTAGAACTAACGATAACTGTAAATTTGGCAAGGGGATGTTCTTGGGATCTCTGATCTCTCGAGACAGTAATTCCCGCTGGGAGTTTACCACATAGCCCCCAAGGGTTTATAGCAATAAACAGGAATATTTTTCCTTCACTAGGAAGGAAAAAGGAAAAGAAAAGGACAAATACTGATATTAATCTCTTTATTTGCAACTAGTTTTGGAGCCCCCATTCAAGTTCTCCAAATTGAACCTCACCAGGGGAGCTTATTCTCATACCAGACTGTTATCTGAGCAAAGCCCTGGAGCACGAGCCTCTGCCTAAAGCAAACACTGGAAAAAGGTAATTAATCTTTCTGGCTCGTGTGGGACCTGCAGCTGTGGCACTGGGGGCTCCCACGTTCCCCCTGTGCTGTCTGTGAGGCTTAGTGGGCTGCCAGCTCTGTGCTGGGAAGTGTAAGCGAAGTCCCTGCACATGGAGGGATCTCCAGGGGTCTGCAGTATCCCCCCAGCACAGAGCTGCAGGCCACTGTGCCATATACTGGGTGGGCTGTTTTTCCCACTCTGTCAGCAGGAACAGCCTTTCAACCTGCCATCAGCTGGGCTGGGATTGCCTTTGGGAGAGATAGGTTGATGTGGCTGTGGTGGCCAGCGAGCGGCTACTGCTGAGCCACAGAAAAACACTCGGACAACTCAGCAGAAAGGTCCCTTACAAAATGCACCACAGTAATGTCAGGAGAATGAGGCAACATGACATGGAGGATTTATCCATCTAAACAGAGAGGCCCATGGAGCCCTCCAACTGCTGTGGGTGTCCCTGGCTGTGTGGAGCTGGATCCTGGCCCTGTTCCTGGCCATGGACTGGCTCCTGGGGAGGTGCTGGTTGCTGCCACACTGTCCTGGGATAATCCAGCTGCTGTTCCCCACAGTGGTGGGGTGTTGGGGCAGGCAAGAGCACAGGGTGCCCCACACCCACATTCCTGAGGGGGCATGTGGCCTGGTGGTACGGCTCAGACATCACCTGCAAGGTGGTGGGGTGGGAGCAGAGGTGGAGGGACAGGAAGGGAGAAAAGGCAGCAGCTCTCCATGCTGTGCCCTCGCCCCGGGGCTGCCAAACAATGGCTGGAAAGGTGATGGGGAAATGGGAAATGCAGGGGGAATGACAGGACACGCCCCAGTTGCCTGTGCCCTACCCCTGCCAGGGGGAGGCTCCCTCCTGCTAGCACTTCCCTCCGGCCACGGTCTCATTCCTGGCCCCATGGCTCCCTGTCCCACGGCTCCCTGTCCCACGGCTCCCTGTCCCACAGCTCCCTGCCCCAAGGAGCTGCCGGCCCTTCCCTCCCAAAGTCTTTGTTTCCCTTCTGTGGAAGCCAGTGGGTCTGACGATCAGGTTTCCAAGGTGGAAAAGCAATTTCTTCCCCTGCAAATTGCCCCTGCTTTGTTTTGTTTCCCGACTCTTCTCACACAGCCTTGGAAGCTGGGGCTGCTGCCACTGGGGTAGCTCACAGGTGCTGTGGTGGCTCTCCCTGGCACCCAGGGCTGCCCCAGCAAGTATGAGCCCCCTGTCAACTCTGCCCAAATCTTCGCATGGATGGTGGCAGGAGCCAGGTGCCTTTCCCAGGGAGCTGCCTGCACCTCTGGGCTCAGCAAGTGCAAGCTGGCCAAGCACAAAGCTGCAGCTCAGAGCAGCCCCCCACGCCAGAGGGTGGGTGGACAGCATGTCAGCAGAGAGCAGGGACAGAGTTAGGGCTCCTGGGCTCCGGTATCCAGATGGGACACAGCCCCAGCCTCAGCATAACCTCAGCCCTGGCTCAGGTGGGATTCTGGGTTTTTTCAGGCAGAAATGGGTGATATGAATCCCCTGCTCACCTCAGGGGTCCATGTCTAGGGTCACAGCCTCTTGAACCTCAGCAAGACCTGTGCAGCATTAGGGGTGTACAGAGGTGCAGACTCTGCTCCAAACAGGCTGGTCCATGGATTCCACCCTGTAAGTGGGAGTTTTGTTTGAATTCCCCCACGAGGGAAGTGAAACTAAAGATTTCCTGGTGCAAAGGCTCTGCCAGCACTGATGCAACCCGCTGCCCTGCTGCCTAGGGTCTCTTGGGCAGGGCGGACCACTCCACAGTATCCTGCCCTCGCCCCTGCTCCCCCCGCACTGAGGATACCGAAGGGCCCCCTGCCAAGTTCCTCTGCCAGCTTGAAATTCACTTGGGAAAAAAATACTTAGACTAACAAATAACAACCCTGGCGGCTGGCCAGTGATTCAAAGGCTCCAAAAACGAAGCCGAAATTTGCAGCTGGCCACACTCCCTGCCTGACTTGGCAACAGCGCTGGTGTCTGAACACCTGCCAGGGCCAGGAGAGACCCTGGCGCCCGCAGCGGAGCGCGCCGAGCCAGCCGCGGGGCATCGTGCGTGCCCTGGCACAGCTGCCGGGCCGCCGAGTGTGGCTGTACCTGTGCCCCGGGCTTTATTCTCACAGAAAGAGATCTTCTGGCTCCCGGGAGCAGCTCTGCCAGGACAAGGAAAATGCCCTGGGAAAAAAATGTTTGCAAACAACGCTGCTGCTGTGGGAGGCAGGGTGCACGCCGGAGCTGTCTGGGTTCAACACCGCAGTGTGCTCAGCATTCCCGCATCCTGTGGACCCGCGGCCAGCCAGACTGGCCCTCCGCCCCACCCTGGGCAGGCTGGTATCGCTGCCTGAGCCAGCTGAGGAGCAGCTCAGCCGGGACGGGTGCTGCCGGGATGGCGAGGGAGCCGGGGCTGGCTGGGCAGGGGCGTCAGCGTAGTGCTGGGGAGTGAACAGGCGGCTGAGAAAACGCAACAGAGTCTGGCAGAGACTCGGGGCTCCTGCAGAGAAGCACAAACTCTCATAATCTTAAATGACACGGAGGCAGAGAGGTGCAGGGGAGCGGAGGAGCCAGGCTGTTGGAGGCTCAAGGCACTGGGCTGCAGCCCCTTGGCATCCGCATGCCCAGGGAGGGGTGTCATGTGAAAAGGTAATTGGATCCCGGGATTTACTCAGTGATACTGTGGATTATTTCACAGCCATCATGTCACAGTGTAATCTCATTATGGCATTACACAGCCACATGCACGTGCAGCCCTATTGTGCCCATGGCTGGTGACACATGAGGACCTGCCCGTGATGTACCTTTGCTGAGGCTTGGTCTGAGACCAGATAGCAGAGAAGGGGGTCAGTTAGTCGAGGGTGGCTAGTGACAGTTGGGACCAGGGATTTTCCAAGGTACACAAGAGGCTGGGACAGGGTGTCATGGCTTTGTGGCAGAGGGCTGAGCTCCTGGGTGCAGGAGGAACACTGGTAGGTGGCAGCATGGCCATTCCTGCCATGGTGGTACTGGGCCTTGGGTTCTTGCCCCCAGCATGGGCTCCTGGGGCAGAGGCAGGAGGTGGCCACACAGCTTGGAATGCAGCAGAGGTTCTGGCCTGGCTCTGACAGAGCTCAGACAGGTAGAGGGAAATTCTCCAATCCTGGGCGACCTGAGCCCTGGGCATCCCAAGGGAGCATGGTCAGGGCATCCCACAAGGCAAAGGGGGCTGGGATACTGCAGGAGACCTGGGAGTGGGGTCTGCAGCTGCCATTAGCCCTGTGACAAATACCTCCTGCGAGCCCAGACCACGTGCCTCCCCTCCCTCTCCCTGCACCACACTGGCTGCTTTTCCAAAGCGTAACAGAGGCAAATCCCGTCTCTGAGACAGCGAAAACACAGCTCACCCCCGCGAGGTGTGTAAGAATAGCAGATGAGCCAGGGCAGACAAACAGCCTTGACCACAGTTTCCTGTCACAGGCCCAACAAGATGGAACTGAAGGAGTCCCTCTGTCTCTGCACTGGGGCATCTGAAGCCAAAGGGGGACTCAGGGGGACTCACAGTGCTGCCCAGAGAGGAGGGTGGCCAGTGCAGGGGTCTAAGACCTTGGCTCACCAGGGCTGGTGCCTAAATCCCCAAAGACAGAGAGTGGAAGGAAACTCTGTTATCCTCCTCCTCCTTCCTCGTCCCTCCAGCTGGGGACAGGGAAGTGAAAATCATGGGGAAGCACTGAGAGCTGCCACCACCCAAGCCATGGCACTGGGCACTGTGTAATTAATCATGTTTGGTGCTTGTGCCCTAATGAACTTCCACCCAGAAAGTAAGTATTTGTACCCGGCAGCAACAGGCTTAATCAAAAACAAGCTTTTTGAGTGTTTTTTGTTTGCACCCAGCTGAAACGCTGCAGATCAGCCAGCTCTCCCAGCTTTCCAGCAGGTTAACTTTGAACTGGGATGATAACAAATTATCTGCTAAACACACATGTAGAGGGAGCTCAGTGCCAGTGTGTCTGACTTGTCTTTAGCTGCTCCTGCTCTAAAAGTCTAATTTTCTTTGACATTTTGTATCACTCAATTTTATTCCTTTAAGCCTCTAAACCACGGAAAGCGTAGCAGTGCCTTTATCCTAAGATGAAGCATGACCTTCTGCTTTAAAACAAGAGGTGGCTTTATTTGTTCCCAAGCTGGGCTTGGGGAATAACAGAAATGTTTGTTGTCCCACAAAAGACTGGTTTATCAGCTATTATTAGAGTGGGAATGGCAATTTGGAATGAGCAGCTTATTAGGCACCTCTAACCCTGTTCTCCGAATATGGAAGATCAGGGATTTGTAACTGGGGTTGTTGCAACTATTTTCTGCTGAGGGTTTTTGGAGCCAGCACGGTGCACCCACTCTGTGCCCATGTAGCTGTCGAGCCGTGGGTGGTTGTGCCGCTACGATGGGTCAAAAGTCCGTTCATGGGGCACCTGCCCAGTTGAGGAAGAAGTTTTGGCTTGCACAAAAGACTCATTAAATTGCTTTATGTAACTCCTCCTGCCTGTAGAGCTCAGTCACCAGAGTATGTGTAAACCTAACACAAAGCAGCACATGGAGAAGGCAGGACTGAATTTGCTGGTGAGAACTAGTTTTCATGGACACTTCACAGTGTCCAAACCTTACCTCCAGTAACGTTGACTAGGAAGGCAGTACTTGGGGTCTGTAAATATATTTTCGTCCCCAAAACAACCTTCTCATGCTCACCACCATGGACAACAGTATTTCAGAGAGAGAGGAATGGGACCTGATGTAGTGTGTGGCATCTCTACCTGTCGTGGGGAGGTGGAATGAAAAGATCCGTAAGGTCCCTTCCAACCTGAATGTTTCTATGATTCTGTGATTCTGTGATGACCTGCAGGGTGGGCAGAGTGGGTAGAATGGGCAGAGCAAGTAGGGTGGGTGGGTAGAGTGGGGAGATCATCCTAGTGGGACGGGGTGGGAGGAGGGTGCTGACAAGTGGTGGATGTGGCAGTGAAGCAGCAGCTTCCCAAGGAGAAGCCACCTGCATCCTGACCCAAGCTTTGCTGCTGGCAGGGCATGAAATCCTGGTCTCTGTGGTAGCAAAAGGCAAAGTCCCCAAAGCCTGTTCTGGGGCCAGAGCTGCCTCCAGCTGTCAGTGTACTTTGGTGGTGCTGGACTTGGGCCTGTGTTTGTGCAGGGAGGGCACCTGACCCACGTCAGAAAGCGCCGTCTCCAAGCGAACCAGCCATGGGCGCTGCTCCTTGCTCCCGTCTGCCCAGTACTGCCCAGTACTACAGGGTCAGGAATGATGCTGGGCTGGGCCCTGGAGAGGGCAGAGCCTGCAGGGTGTCCTCCCTGCCCAGAACTGGGGCCCGCTCCCTGTCAGCAGCAAGCCTGTGTTGGGGCACGCAGCAGCAGTGAGCTCCTCTCCGGGGATCTTTCCTCCAAACAAGCACGGTCAAACAAAGCCAGGGAGACAGGCTTTCCTGACATTGTCAGTCCAGGCTCTTTGGGAACAGAACAAGAGGGGTTTTGGAATAAGCAGCACAAATACGTTTTCACACATGCACACAATAGGTTGTGTGCTCAAAATGTGGGATGGGAGCACAACGTGGCCATCCTGCCACTGGGCCCTGCCAGCAAGGAGAAGATGGAAACAGTGACACACTCAGCCACGAAGAAACTGCCAGTGTTGGCTTTCCTGTCTCCCCTGCTCACCTCCATGCAGCCTGATGGGCTGGGGGCTGGGCATTTGAAGAGACAGGAGGCTGCACTGGCTGGGGCATTGCTGGCAGTGTGGTGCAGGTACCACCTTTCTCTCTCTTTTCGTTACTGGTGGCCTCTGGGGGACTATTTTGGGGGAATGTTCAGGTATTGAGCCAGCCCAGAGAGGGAGAGTGGGGCTGAATGGTCTCATGCTGCTGCCATGCATGAGGGCAAGAGAGTTTGGGGCACCTGGGTAGGGATGCCAGGGGACAGTCACACAGACTAATGTCCCCTCTGCCCCGCCCTCGGCCCCACGAGGGGGGTCATGTTCACTGCACAGACACAAATGTGACTCCAGAGGTGGTCCTCCTCAGAAACCCAGTCTGAATCACCAGGAGCTCACCTGAGGGCTCTGCATTCCCCTTACTGGTGCAGGAGAATGGGAGCATGTCCCTGCCTTCCTCACTGCAGCTTCTGCCTTTTTTCCCCTGACAGTCTTCCAGATATGGAGCAGCCCAGGCTCTGCAGCATGGGGATCTGCACTGGTGC
Organism: Daphoenositta chrysoptera; assembly: GCA_013397915.1. Lineage (NCBI taxonomy): Eukaryota > Metazoa > Chordata > Aves > Passeriformes > Daphoenositta > Daphoenositta chrysoptera. The sequence continues at coordinate 421,317 of VZRO01005774.1, read as the reverse complement.
TGGCCTGGCAGAGGGAGAGGGCTCAGTGCCTTCCCCGAGGATGGAGAGGTGCTCAGCCCCAAGGAGCTGCACACATGGCCCTGGGGTGACCCTCATGGTCCACTCCACCAGTGTCTTCCTTCCTAAGTGCTTGTCATCTTGGCTATCCCAGTGCAGCTGCACAGACAGCCAGGGCTCCCAGTTGGAGTGGCAGAAACAGGCTACACGCTGTCCATTAGTTGTGTGTGCAAGCCAGGAAATCCCAGCCGTCTGGTACTTGCCAGGCTCCAGTTTAAAAAAACCTAAGGGAAATAATCCTCCAGACTCATCAAGGCCAAAGCAATTCTGAGCAGGTTTCTGGGCAGGTTTCTGGACAAATAGTGGGGTTTGTGTTTTTGTCTGTTCTCAGCAGGTACTTGTCTCATCACTCACTGCCTCCCCAGGGACTCATGGGGTTGGGACATCCCAATGGCCATCCCAACCATGCTGTGACTTGGGAGGGGAGTGTCAGGCCAGATGTCCATAGCGTGCCGTGGGGCAGGAGTGCGCGGCCATGTTTAGCAGCAGGAGTGGCTCGATAGCAACTGAGGCCATAGCGTGTTTGGGAGTGAGGTGTTTCATTCTCAGGCCTGTGGCACTCGCCCTGGCCAGTGCTCATCCTCTGTTTCAGCCTCCTCCTTCTCCATAACCAGTGCCATCCTGCTCTGTGGATCTCTGGATTCCACACATTCATGTCCCAAAGCACTAAGTGGGTCTCTCCAGTGACTACCCCCAAGCTGGGAGCACTAAGGCTCGCAGTCACCAGAAGCAGCAGGAATAGATGCCCCGGTGCTGTGGGCAACCCTATGTGACTGGGTGGTGGGACCAGCATGGCCAGGGACTGAGAGGCATCTTCACAGGTGTCACGGTCAGCTGGTCAATCCTCTTGGCTCTCAGGCTGCCTGCAATCCTTTCCCTTCCTCTTCAGACCTATGAGAATGCCCCAAGCTCCCCTGAGATGATGCAGGACCAAAAATGTCAAGTACTACAGAGAGAAGCCTGGCTTTGTGCAAAATCCCGAGAAAACAGCTGCTATAGATGCTGCGAGGGTGGACCAGAACTGGAGCACAGCCTGGAGCTCCAGCTCATCCCCATGGTGATACTACCCTGAGCTCACTGAAGGTAGCATCCTCCCAGAAGCAGCCCAGTCAATGAACCCATCAGCAGTGGAAACTGATCCTAAAAATGCATTGTGTGGAGAGGGAGAGGTGCTGAAGCCTGTTAGGAGATCAAGAGACATGGCTAGGAATGCCACCAACCTCTTGACAGCCAGGGATCATGCAAGGCAGGCTGAAACCAGGCGGAAACAGGGTCTCTGGGCAGGGATACAAAGGAGAATGAAATGCAGGTGAGGTAGTGTTATTGACATATAAAGTTATTTGGTGCAGGATATAGTTAAATTATTTGCAGAGCCCCCACCTTTTCCTCCCCACCCCAAGAACAGGAATAGAGTCATTAAAACAGCATGTTCTGGGACAGTGGAGATCCCATGGGAGAACTGGACACAGCGAGAAGTACACCCACCGCTGTGGCCTGACTCGCTCCCTTTGCGTCTTGCCTCACGGGTCCCCAGCTCTGCCTGAAAGCTTTTGGATAAAGATGATCCCAGCATCTGGTGTATGTAGCAAAACAGGATCTTGCACTGGTCAGACTGGTTTGGGTGACCCCAGCTTGAAGACAATAACAGAGTGGCTGGGATGCAGTTGGGTGTTCATGCAGCAGCATCACCTCTGTGTCTCCTACAGCACGTGGTGATGCTCCATTTCAGTGGGCTGTCACTCCCTGGGGTGAGATTCATCCACCAAGCCCCTCGTGCCAGAGGAAACACCAGACCCTTCCCTGGCTTGCATGGAGGCACTGGCAACACTGGCTATAGACCCTAAAGAATGACTTAGTTACCTGCTTGAGTGGAGGACTGGTGTGACCAAGATGTGCTTATCAAGCAGCCAGCACTTGGGAAACGAGGAAGAAGAACGTGGAAAGAACAAGTTACTGCACTGGGAACAACATATGGGATAGCAATCTGCTGGGAAGGACAGCAGCTCACACACTCCTTGGAGAGAGAGCAGAGACCCTCATGAGTGAGTCCTCACTGAGCACTGAATTAGTATTGGAATGGACATTGAACAGTCTCACTTTCCTCTGGGTCCAGGAATGGAGAGGCAGGAGGAACAGGGATACTATTTCTTGCGCCAGATAAGTTCCTTGGCAAAAGGTGACATGCTTGTGCAAGCTGCAGCGTGAGGGGCCCATGGAACAGAACCAGGGAGCTCTTACCCCAGAGGATGAGGAAGAGGCACAGTGCAAAGGGACAAGGGAGGACTACAGCAATGGTGACATCTCAGCTTTTGCCATGTGGTCTCCACGTGGTCAAGGATCCCTTATATCTAGGCAAGCTCTCCTAGGAGAGGATGCTTGTCCTGGCAGCAAAGAGCAGGAATGGCAGCTGCTGGGATGCAGCTGGAGCCAGCACAGCCTTCTCTTTCTTAGGCAGGATGCAGCAAAGCCAGGTCAAAGCAAATGCAGCAGGCAAAGCTCTCTACAGGACACAGCTACCCTCTTCCTATCTGGAACAGCAGGATCAGCTGACTTGCCGCCCCTTGCCTCTCACTGCCACCACCCCACACCATCCTCCTCACTCCCTTTCCCCTGGAGCTCACAGGGAGGTAGGTGGCAGTCCCTCCCTGAGAAAGACTACGGGAGATTATCTTCTTTCTGCTGGCCTCACATCATCTCATGACCCAAATCACTGTCTCACCACTCACTGGTCCCACTGTGCCCCAACAGCTGATTTTGATACGGAACTCTCTCCAGAGCCACTAGGTAACAAGCATTGGGCTCTTCATGCTGGCAAATACGGGTTTCTCTGACATGGCCAGAAGTGTCAGGATCCAAGGGAGATCTTTGGGAAGACACAAGCTTGTTAAGTGCTGGTCTGCATCCCTGGGGGACGTGTGTGAGTGTGACACAGGTAGCAACAGAGTGGCAATGGGAGCCCAGGCAGGTAAAAAGTGTTGACCTAAATGAACATAAAAATGAACACAACCACAGAGGTCTTCCATGGCATTAGTGGCCATTTTGAACATCTTTGAACATCTTTCTAAGGCAGATTATTTTCTAAACGATGACAGAGGCCATTACGGCAATACACCCCCGAACTATGTTGTGCCTGTATCATCCGTGAAGGAGAACTTGCACATTCTGCAAGGACAGTGATCTGATGCCTTCTCGTCCCCGTTCATTGTCACAGAGTAAACTCAGAGCCTGGAAGCTTAGCTGAAGTGAAATGTGAATCCAAAAGTCCAGAAAAACCTTTTCCAAAGCCTAGTCAGGAAACTAGGATGGATATCTCAACAGAACAGACTTCCCCAAGAGATTTCCAGTAATTCCTGGATTTGGACTCACGTTGTTACTTCTCTTATCAAGCAGAATATGCGTAGTCATGACAGATGAGGACTACGCTTTTACATCTGCTAGAGACATTAATTCCAAGAGAAATCAGAGCTAATGATGATGTTTTGAGATTACTAGAGGTCCTTTGTGTTTACAGTGGAACACAGAAAACCTGAATTTGTATTGCTCTGCTGAGGCCTCTCTCACGTTCTGGTAATGAAATGGGTTAGCTGTCCCGGACATTGAACTTGATTAGTGTCCACAACAAATGCAGTCAGAAGCAGGACTGCAAGGCTGCTTAGCATTGCTTTTCAAGGACAGCTTTGTTGCCCAATATCCTGAAACAATATCCTGTTTTCCTCACAAGAAAAAAATTCCTAATGGGATTAATATTAAATCCGTCTTTTAACGGAGACAAAAATGCAGCAGCATACAGCAGGGACTCCTTCCCATTTTCAGTAAGATGGAGAAGCAGCAGGAACAGGAACACCAGAGATGTCCTGCAGCTTCTCACCTGCCCTTCCAGCCCATCACTGCTCTGGCAGCTCCCTGCTCACTTGAGCTCTGCCATCCGTGGCCTCCTGTTTTGCGCATTGCCCTAAAACCCACACACTGGGGCATTGCACATCAGTGCCAGATGAAGGACGTGCTCTCTGGCTTCATCCATTCCAGCAGCACTGGGTCTTCTCAAAGGAAACGGGAAGACCGTGTCCCAGCTGGGATCCCCCACAGCACTTCCCACTGCTCATCCCCAGCGGAGCAGAGCACTTGAGCCTAGGTAGGATCTTAAAAAACAGCAGAGCCCCAAGTGGCTCTGTATGATCCAAAATTGCCCCTTTGAATTGTTATTTATCTTGTTGTCTGAGCAAAACAGAGCGCAGGCCTCTCCCTGCTCAGTCACACAGGAACAGATGGATCAAGGGATCCTCCCACCCACTCACTCACTCTTTGGGTTATGGTGTCTCACCTCAGAAGCGGTTGAAAGAGTTGGTTGTAGTCCCTGGCCTTTTATTGAGTGCACCTGGTCCATTCAGTGCCTCAACACGCTCAGAGCACACCTGTGGACGCTGATAGCTGCTTGCAGAGATATTTTTCAGCATTCTGATGGTGTCTGTGTGAAAGCAAGGACTTTTACACAGACACCATCAGAATGCTGAAAAATATCTCTGCAAGCAGCTATCAGCATCCACACACACCCGTGACAATGCTTGCTATGATGGAGGAGAGGTGGTTCCTTTGATATGGAAGGACTCGCACTTCCCCCCAGGTGTTCCGTCTCCATCTGAGGAGTGTCGCTGTTTATTCCCATCTTTCCCTTCCTTGGCTCACAGTTGAACTACACTACTCTTCTTTTGGCTGTAAAACAAATTAAAGCATTAGACATGTGACCCAGAAGTCAAGTCAAGTAGTGTCATTAGGGTTTGGGAGACAGAAGCCGGAGAAAAACATTCCCAGGTAACAGTCCCTTTTGTGCAGGACTTGGGATATGTGGGGAGTGAAAAACATGGGATGCACAGCTGCCACAGGCTGGTTTGCATCCAGAGATGAGGACCTCTGCTTGGGATGGGAACATGCTACCAGCAAGGGCCTCTCCCACACACCGAGGTGTTGGGCACGCAGAGCCCGGGACTGTTTTATCCTGGAGAACCAAATTTTGGGTGGAATGGTGAGGACATCAAGCTTCTTCTCATTCCTGGGCACAAAGGCCCAGCTGAAATAACTGTGATCCATCACAAATGTCCCTCCTGGCAGTGTGTCCTTACCTTCATGAGAGCACAGCTGTTACCGTGGGCTGGAAACGCTCAGAAATGTTGTGGTGAACACAAAAGCACAGTCGTCAGACAATGGATTTTAATTTTAGTGGATTTTTTAGTGCTGATGGGTTTTAATACAGGCACTGTGCAGTATCCTGCACCTGAAGGGGTCCACAACCCCCGGGGGCAGGGCCACGTACGCCAGGAATGGGGCCAGGACTCCCGGTAGCGGGGTCAGGGCCCCCCGGGCGCAGGGCCAGGTCCTCCGGGAGGGATGAGGGCCCAGCAGTGAGAGGCAAGGGGACCCCTTGTTCCTGCCCAGCGAGTGGAACTCCTGCGCCGAGTCACTCCGTAGGACAAGTTCAGGGAAGTCGCGCGCTGCCGCTGGGCCGGGCAGTATCATCCGGCCCAGCCTCCAGGCACACCCGGCCCCGAGCCCCGTCCCGCCGCCACCGGGGGCCCACAGGCGCCGGAGCGGTACGTGCCGGGCCGCACGNCGGCAGCGGCGGTACCCGCAGGTAGGGCTGGGGTGGCTCACGTGGCGCGACGGGACGGGCAGGAGTGGGGCGGCCTCGGGGTTAGGCCCCCGACTGTGGGAGTCGCGAGCGCTCCGGCGGCTCCGCGCTACCCGGCGCCGCCGGTCCCGGCCCGGCTTGGGGGTCCTGGAGCCGGTGATGGTCCTGGGCCGTTGCCGGGGCTGGGGGTCGCCCCCGTGGCTGGTCGTGCAAGCGGTGCGTTCGGTGGCCGGTCGGTTCCACACCGGCATTTCTGGCTGGGTTGAAACCGCCTCTTCGGTCTCCCCGAGCCCCCGAACTGAGGGGGGAGCCATGTTTTGTTCCCGCTCTGGTATGGCCGCATGGTGGGGATCCCACAGTAGCCTGCCCCGACCGCCCTTGTCCCTCTCTCACCGGTAGTAGCGCCTTGGGGTAGGGGTTTTCCCCGGCCTACTTCTCCCGGCGAACGGTAAGGATGGATGGCGGTGGCCTCGGGGAGCCCGGGTAGCCTAGCTGCCCCGGAGTGGGGGTTCCCTGTCCCGGGAAGCTCCTCGTTGCCCCGGCCCGGCCCCTCAGGCCGCTCCCCCAGCGTGTTTGTGGGCCGCCCGGGGGAATCCCCGCACCGTTTGAGGGTGCTCGATAAACGCTGGGGCGCACGGAAGAGGTAATTACTCTGTGTGTTTGGCTCTTGATAAAGGCTGGGAGGGCCTGGGAGCTGCGTGGGAACCATGTCCTGGGAGTGGGTCTGCGGTATTGGGGTGCCCGGGGGTATCCTCCGTCCCCATGGGGAGTACTCTTGCAGCCCTCAGCACCTGGATGAGCACTACATCGTGATGCCTCTCGCACCGGCCTTCAGGTGATTCCTCTTGGCAGGTGCTCAGAGCTGGACCTCGGGCACTCGAGGCTGTTCAGGTGGGTGAGTGACCCGAGTCCTTCAGCATCGTGATCCCCTGCTGGCTTTGCGGGGTGGACTGTGGAACCGTGCTCCAGCACCAGGAAAGGCGCCTTTAAATGCTTGTTTCTGCCTTGCTCAGAGAGGAGGTGGCAGTAAGGTCTTTATGGTACCATGCGTATTTCGGGGGCGCACCTAGCCTCCGGTGTGTGAATCACTCAGCCGGTGAGTTGTTGTGGTGACCGGCAGCAGAAAGCTGGGACTGCTGGAGTTCACTGGTGGCCGGTGATAGCTCACACTCGCTGGGCAGCAAGGGGCTGTCAGAACGCTCCCAGAGCCAGTACCTACCTGCTCTGGTCTTGGGGTCTGCCCTGGTTGAAGCCTGGTGGCCTTTGGCAGGTATTTGCTGGCCCAAGGGTGAGATGCTTGGGGGGCTCAGTGGGGCTGGGCTCCAGACATGCTGCTGGGATGCTTCACCCAGGGTGGGTGTTGCAGGTCGGGTGGGAGTTCTGCAGCTGAAGGGTGCACAAATACATCATGAAAGAGTAAACAACGCTTGAGGGTTTGAAAGTTGATCCAGGCAAAGGGGATGAGTGTGAGCAGGAGGATGAGAAGGAAGTTGTGAGTTGTGGTGGCGGCAGAAGGGGTGGGATTTGTGTCCTGGAACAGTAAATGGCCTGAGTGCTCACACCCTGCCCTTTAAGGATGGACCTTTTGCACCACGGTTACTCATGTTCTCTGGCTTTAAGTTTCTTGTGAGGAAAAAGGTGGGTTTTCTTAGTTGCATCACAAGAAACCAGGTATCATGATTCTTGTTTTATGCCCTTCTGTGAGCCTAAAGTCTCTTTGTGGTGCACAGGCATCCCATTTTCATGCTAAGTGAGGTAATTTAGTGCTGTTGGATTCTCCTGGGTGTCTTTGCACTGAAGTTTCCTTAGCTGTGTCTGGAAGGAAAGGAGCAGTGCTGAGAAATGGGCAGGGAACAGCTGGGGTGTGCTGGGTGTAAACTCCCCAAGCTCCTGATGGTGCCTTTGTTCAGAAGGAACTTTTTTGGTCTTAGATGAATCGCTGGGGTGATGGACCTCCTAATTACAGACAAGTTCTGCTAGTGTATGGCAAATCTCCCTGCCCTAAACTCATGGGGGTGCCTGTGGCTGTCCTGGCCCCTTGGAAGGTGTGAAACATGGTTCCTTTCCAGGACGTGTTACCTGGAAAAGGTGTGAATGGTCCTATGTGCTTTCTCTTGGCTCCCTTTTGGCCCACTTGGCCTGATTTATCTGGCAGCTAAGGTGGAAAATATCCAATGACTTTCATGCTGTCATTTTATGTCTCCTTTATGAGGAGTTGAAAAGCTGCACGTAGGCTTGGGAGGTGCATCTCATTAAGCCCTGTAGTGCAAATCTATTGTTGCACTTTTATGGCTTTTCCTATTTCCTCCTCTGGAATCAGCCTATAAAAGACTGTTAAGAAAGTGGGAGCCTCTCACCGGTGGTTACCGCTATGACTCACTTTCAAATGTGCCCTTAGAGCCGGTGCAGAGTAGGTGCTGCCTTGGTCCTGGTTTGAGGGCTGGGTCCTCGATGTGAGTGTCCCACCTCCCTCCCTGTACTCCTGGGTCCTTGGTGTGACCTCCTCTCCCACCTCCATCTTTGTGGTTTTGCGTCCTTGGTGTGCATGTCCCACCTCTATCCTGGTGCTTCCTCATCTGTGGTTTGAGGGCTCAAAGGTAGCAATAATGTGGCAGTGGCTGGGATCAAAATTTAGACTCCTGCTCTTAGGGAAGGGACAGCCAGTTCTGTTTGGTGGTTATGGCTGTGACTTTTTGGGATTTTGCAGCCCCCTGCTTTGCCAAGACATGCGGAGCTGTCTGTGGCTGGCATTGCGGGTGTCTCATGAAAGAATGCCGATGCTATTCCATACCACATTTTTCTCATTCAGAGGATTTCCGGGCGGGCACCGGGTGTCCTGGGAGCATTCCTGAGCACTGCTGGTGCAGGGAGGATCAACTCTGTGTCCTGGCAGAGTATGACTTGTGCTCAGGGTGGAACTGGGAAACCCTGTACAGGGGCTTGAGCACCCTCTGTCCCCTCCTGAGGCTGAGGGGCTTGGCTGGCAGCCAGTGCTGTGGGAATCCCTTTCCCTGCGGATGGGGGGACAGGTAGAGAAGGGACTCTAGGTGCTGTGCTGGGGGCTGAAGCTGATGTGAGCCCAGAGCACATGCAAGAGCTGCTTGATTCACATAATGTTGTTTTAACTGGCCTGCAAACCCCTCTGGCTGCAGGGTTTTGGGTCAGAGGGCTCTAGAAGAGCCATGGCCACAAAGGCTCTGGTGTAGAAATAAGCCAGGCTTTCTCCCTTGGGCTTGTTGGTAGCTTACTTAATCTTGATTTCATGCTTTTTCATACCAGTAAGATGCTTGTTCCTTATTGAGCATTGCTGATGCTAACAACAGGCACAGCAGCCCCAGATGGGAGCTTCTCTGGTGGACACAAATAGCTGCTCATCTCTCTGGTTGGTTGGCTTCCCCCAAAACAGCCAACAAACTATCCCAACATCTCACCTGTAGCCTTTCACGCCCTCTGCCATGCTGTGAGTGTTTTCGTGGCTGAGGGGCTGTGTCCATCAGCAAGACCAATTGTGAGTGTCCAGGGAAAGTCTGTGGTCCTGCCTGGTGGGGTGTGCAGGATGATCTGTGCCTCTGCAGGTCGAGGCTCGTGCCAGTGGGGGAGCTGGAGGAGGGCAGCTGCCAATGCCATGCCCCGTGGCGTCTGTCTGTCTGCGTGCTGGTGTTGGCTCACCGGGCCGGCAGAACAGGGCATGTCTGGGGGTGTGTTGGCCATCCCTGGTGGGAAGAGGCACTGAGTGGGCTGGGCTGCCTTCTGGCCAAAACCTTGAGCTTGCCTGTGCGGGCTGCTGGCCTTGAGTGAGCCCTGCCTGTGCTGCTGACCTTGGCTCACCCCGGCAGCAAAAGCTGGGGCTGAGCACGGCCTCAATTGACTATTGTCCTGGTGCAGAGCCCTTGGAAATGCTGGGGAGTCACGTAGGCCATGTGCTGCCAGGTTAAACCCCTGCTGTGGGTGCCCGCTGGAATTACAGCTCAGTGCATAATGCTCTAAACCTGCTTAAAACTGGTTAAAGTGGTGTCTCAACTCCTGACAATCTCTATTTCATCTTACTTCAGGCCAGAAAAAGGCCAAATTTGAAGCTATAGAGTGTTATTGGCTGTGAACAGCTGGTGATTGCCAGCACCTTCATTTCCCCAGCATGAGATCTCAGTTTAGTTTCAGGGATCAGAAGGGATGTTGGGGGCCTGCCAGCTCCCCATGTTGGGCAAATGTCCCATGGATGTTTATGGCCCTGTGCTGAGCACTGGAAGAGACTTGTGACCTGGGCTTGGGAGGTTGTGCTGGGAGGGGTGGATGTGGCTAATCCTTTGGCTAATTCTTTGGGCTGGGGCTGATGGGAACGGTTTCCTGGGGAGCAGCACTCCCCTTTCTTCTGGGGGCTTGAGGGAAAAGCCCTCTTGGGGAGTGTAATTTGTGCTGCTAGCAAGGGGCAGCTTTGTGTCCATCCTGCCTGGCCTAGGTGTTTCAATGTTGGCATTCACAGGCCAAAGACTGGGTCCAGCTGACGAAGGCACAAGAGGCCCAAATGGCCGTTGGATAGCTGGGACATCCCTGGACATCTTTTTGCTGTGGAGATCCTGCTCTGGACATCTCTATGTCCATCTCAGAAGCTGGGGGAGCACAGGAGGTGCAGAAAGCAGGCAGCAAAGACAGCAGGGCTGGGATGAGCTACTGTGGATTTCACACCTGCCAAGATATTGGATGAACCTCTGCTGGCAGCAGCACAAGCCTGTGTGGACACCAGGCTGATGATGGGTTGTGGGAGAAAGATATGGGGCTCTGCCTGTCCTGCTCCATAGGAACAAGAGTTGAGGCTCCCTGCCTGCCCTGCTCCAGCTCCCAGGCACTCTCAGAGCCCTGCTCTATGGGAAAGGCTTTGTGAGCTCAAAGGGCAGCAGATGTTGCGGAGTGTATGCCCTGAGTAGGGAAGCCTTGAGCTGGAGGGATGTGTGAGTAGAGGCAGAGGTGTGTTGTGCCTGGGCAGGGCCTCTGCTTGGGTGGGGGGATGTCCCTCTTCCTTTGACCCCAAAAAGGAGCGTGTGAGCCACTTTCATAAAGGCTTTGCCCCAGAAATACTTTGGGCCATTTACAGCGCTTTATAAATGTGACCCTCTGTCTTTCTGTGCTGGAGTCCTGCCAATCTGAGCTTTGAAAAGCACAACAATTTACTGCATTATGTAACTAAAAGTCTTGAAATCATACTGTTCCAGGCCCCTTTGGAGAAAGGATAACTACTTGTGGGTGGGACCTGGGAGATGGAAGGGCTTTAGTCTCCTGTGGGTTCTGTTTTGAGGTGATACCGTCCTCATTGCCTCGATTCCTGCTCTCACTATTGCTGTGCAGAGGAGGGTGGCTGTAGGCTACCCATTCCTGCAGATTAGCCAGGACTTTTATAGGGAGTAGATGTGATACTCACAGTCATTACTTGGTTTCATCAGTCTTAATTACTGCAAATATGGTTATTTTATTTCCTAATAGGGCAAACTGTAGCTGGCTGCCTGGCAGCTGTGAATTTGATTTCTAATCACATCTTGCATGTTGCAGCTCTTCCAAAACAGAGCTGAAAATGTCATAACTATGTGTTATGGGTGTCTTTTTTTTTTTTTTTTTAATTTCCCTTTTTGCAAAAGGGAGGGAATCTTTCCAGTTGGGCTGGCTGCCTTACGTGTGCTTTATCTTTTTTCCTCACTTGTTTGAAACTACTTCTTTGTGGGGGCAAGGAGGAAATCGTCAAGAAGCCTAATGTGGTTGAAGGATGAGCTTTCTAAAATTGGTCTTTCTCAATAAGGATTTTCAGTGAGTCAGGGAAAAGTGTTGTGGCATGCAGAACTCCTTGTGTAAACTCTCTGGCATCAGACTTCAGGAATCTTTGGTCTCAAAACCTTGTTCAGCTCAAGGTTTTTCATTGTGCCTCAGCAATGCAAGAGAGGTCATGTCTAACCTGCCAGAAGCCTTTTATTTTACAGAGAGATGCAACCTCAGCACCCGCAGGAGGAGGAATGCTGCTTGTAAGGGAAGAAGAAATAAAAACCAAGCCACAGTCATTTTGGAGCAGTTGAGCTCCTTGGGATCAGTGGAAGAATTAAACCAGTGTATATGTCTCAGGAACAAAAGGGAAAAAATCCCCAATGGCTCATCAGAACCCCCCCAGCCTTTGCCTTGGACGGCTTTTATTGCCTGTAGTTTTAATTAGTGCTCACAAGTAGACTATATTCCTTGCTGGGAGTTTTTATAGCCAATACCTGGTAATTTTAGCTTTCAAAAATGTTTTGGATAAATCAGTGTGGTTGGATGATGCTTTAAGGTTCACTGAAGGGTGTGAAAGCTCAGCGTGATTCAAAGCAAGAGGCGGTGGAAACTCCAGTGTGCAGCTTGTGTGGGGAGGGGATGTTCAGCAATTCCTAGCACTCATAGTGGGTGGGTGGGCTGCTCTTTGTTCCAAGAGACTGGACTGCATGGGCAGTCTCTGTGGAGCCTGGCAGTTCCCTTGGTGGGTGCCCATGGGTGTGTGTCAGCCTGGGGGTTCTGCCTGCAGCTAGACACCATAGATACGGGCTCATCCTGGTGAGTCCCAGAGAGGAAATCAGAAGAAATGGGCTCTGGCTCCTGGGCATAGTTCAGCTGCAGACGTGCCAGGGGCAGTGTCTTGTCAATGATTCCTTTGTTGGAGTGGCGGGTGGCTTGGAGCTGCTCGTGATGGTCATGTGTTGCACTGACCAGGGTGCAGGAAAATACCCTGCCAGTGAAAAATGATTGTCTGGGTCAGGCTAAACCAGTCTTAGCAGCTTACAGAAACCGGTCTCCTGTGCCTTGCTTCCTCTCACCCTGTGTGGGTCTGGGGTATCACCTGAGTGCAGCCAGGTGTCAGGTGGCTCTGGCAAACCTGGTGCTGTATCAGATAACTGCTACCAGTACCTCCAGCGCCAGGTAGGAGTGGGATCTCCCCATGCCTCTGGGCCACCAGCTGTGCTTCGTCTGAGACACTGGGATCTCAGCCTTGGATGTGCACCCAAGTGACATAGAGTGAGTGAAAAGGCAGGAGCCCACAGTGCTGTAATGTGTGCTATAGGGATGTGCCAGGTAGATACTGGCATGTCAGCATCCATGGATGAGATGGTAATTGCTGTGAGCTGGAGCAGATGGAGGCTATAAATAGGAGGCTGCACCTCTCTGAGCCAGCACCACACTGCTTTGAAGTTGTCACTCTGCCTGGTATGACCTCAGGAGCTCTGCAAAAGGCTCTCCTGCTCGAAGGTGCCTTTTTCCTCGAGTGCAAACCTGAGCAGCAGAGAGCTGCAGAGTGAGGGGTGTGCTCTGGTGAAGGAGCCTAATATTGCCCCTTGGCTGGTGGCGCTTAATATGGGCGGGCGAGGTGGGGGTTATCTCTGGCTGTGAGGCTGGGGAGGGCTGCATCAGAAAGTGCCTTCTAAAATCCCTGAGGGCACACAGGAGTTCTGGAGCTGGTAGTGATTTCTGTTGGCTTTGCTTGTTTGTGAGCAGCTGCTCTAGTTACAGTTCCTTGCTGGGATGGCTTGTGCTGCTCTCGGCTGCCTGGGCCAGCCTTCATTTGGAGTAACAGCAGCTCTGGAGTGTGATCTAGCTGTGTTGCAGCGTGGGCCCATGCATGAGCAGCCTGACCCTGACGGCCTCTGGATGACTCCCTGCTCAGCCTGTCCGAGGGGATTCCACACTTCAGCAAGCCTGAATGACATTTCCCTGTTTATTTTGTTTTCTAGTCACTTCTGGTTTTGAGTTTTTTAGGTGAATTGTTTTTATGGTTGGGTGCTTTGTGAAACCTGCCATAGCCTTTTCGGTCAAGGAGGAAGGATGCAGGTGGGTCAGGAGGTGCCCTGCCAGGGCTAAACTGCCAGGGAACCAGGCTCTGCTGGGACTGCTCAGTGTGGATCCATCTCCCCCTTCCCTGGTGGCATATGGGAGCCTTCCTCAGTCACCTCTCAGATTAAGTTTAGCCACAACCCCTGACCTTTAGGGGTGGTGGGTGTGCTGTGACACCCAACTGCCCTTTCTCAGCAGAAATAGGGGTGTCCTATTTGGCTTGTGCATGGTGACTTACTTTCCCTCAGTGTGTCTGCATTTAATAACCTTGGTGTGCCGTTCCTGCTCCAGGTGGCCTGGGGCTTCCCGGGATTTTGCAGTGCTGGGGTGTCGCGCTCCTGGAGATGCTGTGGGAGCTCTGCCCATGCAGATGAGCCCTGGCTGCTGTCACAGACACTGCCTGCCCTTTCCAGCTTAGGTCAGGGTGTCACATCTTAAATTTGTCACTTAAAAGTCTGTGATGATGGGGCTCTTAAAGGCCAGCTGCAATCTGAGCATGTGCTTTGGGGTGATCCTGGGGTGCTCTCACCTCACGGATCAGCTTTCCTTAAGGTGGTGGGGGCACTGGTGCAGTGCCAGCCTTGATAACAGAGCTTGAGCCATGCAGTTGTATGCCAGGAGCAGGGATTCTGCTTTCAGCTGATGCAACGCTTTGTCCTTTGCAGATCTTTGATCCCCAACTGAGTCATTGCCAACTTGATTCAAGATGCCACCGGCCATCGGAGGCCCTGTAGGATACACTCCTCCTGAAGGAGGATGGGGATGGGCTGTGGTCATCGGAGCCTTCATCTCCATTGGGTTTTCCTATGCCTTCCCCAAATCCATCACAGTGTTCTTCAAGGAGATTGAGATCATCTTCAATGCGTCCAGCAGCAAAGTCTCCTGGATCTCCTCCATCATGCTGGCTGTTATGTATGCAGGAGGTAAGTGGGCTGGAGGCAGTTGTATGTCTACTCCTGTATTGCAGCACAAGATGCTGCTCTCCTGCTGGGCCTGGTGATTCCCATCTGGCTGTAGTGACAACAACCAAAACTTTGCTAAAAGTTGGAATGCTTTCCTTATGTGTAGGCAAAACCTCCCTTAAGGAGTTTTCTTAAAGGAGGTTGCTCAAAAAGTTTCATTTAATGCCCAGAATGCAAAAACCAGGTTAATCTGTCCTGCTCTGCAAAGCTGTAAAATCTTTCCGGGGAATTATGACTTGTGTAATTGTGCCCTTGTCCTTGTTACAGTGGGTTGTGGATGCCATGTCTGCTCCCAGCAGCCTCCTGAAGGCCAGGGAGCTGCTGTGCCACATGTGGCAGCCCTGCTCTCAGGGGCACTTTCTGTTAGATAAGACATTGATATTTTTAAGTTATTCTTCTTTTTTTTCAATTCAGGGAACAGTGGGTGTATCTAGGGATCTGTCCCCAGTTTCTTGTCAGCTCAGTTGTGCTTGGAGTGCACTGAAGCCTCGTGCTGCATGTTACTCCTTGCTGGTGCCAAGCAGTACCATAGGCAGCTTGTGCCATTTGAGGATGGCAGTATGCACTGGAAGTACGGAGACATCAGCAGAATAAGGCAAACCCACCTAAATTAAAACAGCTCCTCTCCCCTGTCCTTCAGAGGCTGCCTTTTGAAGGCTTTTAATTCCTGAGATGGGTGCTTTATGCATGTTTTTAATGGGTGAGGAGCACGCAGGGCATTCCTAGTCTCCAGACCCTGGGGTTTTGTATGTGCCTGCAAACATAGCGTTGTGCTGGGCTGAAAGAAACACTGTGAGCCTGCTGTTGCGGCCACTTCAGAGGCAAATGGGAGCTTGTCCGGCCGCCAGTCCCCAGCTGGCGAGCTGCCCGCAGCCTTGTTGCATTTGTGCATCCAAAGGAGCTGACGTCAGCTCCCGGCTGAGCACGAGGCTTTTCCTTTGCAGGGAACAGGCTCTGCTTTGTCCTCGCTCAGCTAGCGAAGCGACCAGCACATTTCCCTGCTTCAATGTTGTAACAAGCTTGTAAACCGTGTAACTGCCTTAATGAGACCCAATCTGGGCCATTCCTCCTTTCCTGATAGCTCAGAGCTGGTTCCTCTGGGGGCACTGTCTGGAGCTGCCTGGCAGTAGGGGCAAGAACTCCGTCCTCCAGTCCTGGAGTAGTGGTTGTCCCTATGTCTCCCTCCTTCCATGCTGATACTGTCCCTCCTGCTTCCACTGAACTGTTACCATTAAATTCCAACAGCTGCTGGTCTTGAACCACTTGCCTGTATGCTAGTGGCAGGGATGCTGAAAGTACGCCAGATCTACATGGGTGCATTTTTTTCCCCTAGAGGGTGGTCAGGTACTGAACAGGCTTTCCAGAGCAGTGGTCACAGCCCCAAGGCTGCCAGAGCTCAAGGAGCATTTTGGACAGTGCTGTCAGGCAGAGGGTGGGATTGTTTGGGTTGTCCTGTTCAGACCCAGGAGTTGGACTCAATCCTTGATGATCGCTTCCATCTCAGGATTTTCTATGATTCATCCCCCAGCTGTGGGAGCACAGGAATCACTGCTGCCCCACTCATTCCTGCCTGAAACCAGACCCTTTACAGAGTCTGAATTGCACTGGAGCAGTCCCAGTGTGCATCCCATTATCTCTGTCTCTTAGGACACCACCTCGTTTGGAGGCCAAAAATGTAATTCATCCTCTGGAAAAATGTTCTGAGCTGATGGAATCTCACAAAGTTGGGGCAGCTCCTGTCCTGGGCAGGGCTAGGTGTGATGAAGCAGCACATTTCCCTACAGCTGCCCTGTGCAGTCACCATCAGGATGCATGGATGTCATGGTGTCAAATGCCCCTTTGTCAGCTCCATGTTGGGGTTAGATTCCATTACTTATATTTCTTTGGCAGCTTGGGCAATCAAGTTAGATCATGTAATGTTTAGTCCAAAATGCTTCATCTCAATCTAGAAAATAGAAGTGGGTGTGAATTATTTCCCTTAAAAAAAAAAGGTGTAGGGGGGTAAATTGCCCTGGGGTACCTGTCACTGCCTGGCTGGGTGGCTTCCTGCTGATTGCCCTTCAGAGCCTGCTGCTCCCAAGTGGACTTCCCGGAGGAAAGGCCGTGGTTGCCTTTAGACTCTGCTCAGGGGTATCACATTTGCTAAGTTCAAGGTCCAGGTTTTGCAAAGCACTGAGTGCTCTATGGGGAAGTCTGTGGGACTCATGATGTGGCAGCTTCCAGGTGCTGCTGCTGTCACCTCTCACAGGACCAGGGCCGTGGCCCATTCCTGGTGGCATTGAGTTGGAGCCTCTGGTAGCATTCTATATGCAGGGAGTGAGCAGAATGTTGTGGGGCTGGGGGCAGCCTCTGCAGCGCCAAGGCTTCTGTAACCTGCTCCAGGCTTTGTTTAAACTGGGCAAAAAGGTCAAGTACCATCCGAGGACCCATGAATAACATGTTGACGACCTCCCTGTCTGTTAATAGCAAAGCAAGGTCTGTTAATATTCAATGGATGTTCATTCAGTGTATTTAAATATGTTTTAGTGTCTGTAGAGCATGCTTGGCAGTATCTAATCACTGTTTGCTTTGGATTAAAGCTCTTGATAGTGAAGCACTTAAAAGGGCAGTTGGGCCCTGTCTGCCTTAGGCGTAGTAGCAGTGAAAACAGAAGCCCCCCTTCTCCTGGGGCATGCTGCTTCTCCCCAGACCCTGTGGAGCTTCACCTGCACCCAGAGAAGAGATGTTTCCTCACAGCTTTATCTGGTCTTGATAAGAAACCTCTGGCAGGAGATGTGCAGTTGTTTTGTTGCTGGGATCCCAGCCCATGGCGGGTGGGTGGCTGCGTGGCTGCAAGTAGGGCAGAGCACAGCATGGGGCAGGTGGCTTCAGCCTGTCCCAAAGCCCTGTCTCTGGGCACAGCTGGTGCCCAGGCAGCTCCTATTTCAGCCCACAGAAGGCAACTTGCTTGGATAAGTCAAAGCTTTCTGTGCTCCAACAACTCTCTCTCTCTTATGGTTGGTTTAGATTAGATACTAGGAAGAAATTCTTCCCTGAGGGTGATGAGGCCCTGGCACAGGGAAGCCTAGAGAAGCTGTGGCTGCCCCATCCCTGGAAATGTTCAAGGCCGGGTTGGATGGGGCTTGGAGCACCCTGTTCTAGTGGAAAGTGTCCCTGCCCATGGCAGGGAGTTGGAACAAGATGATCTTTAAGGTCTGTTCCAACACAAACTATTCCGTGATTCTCTTATCTCCAGCTGCCTCTGAACCTCCTGCCCTTTCCCCTTACCCCAATTCCCTCACTGGGAGAAGCATCACTGTGAGAAAGCTGGAATCCTCTGGTAGTAAAGCTGCAGTGTGCTTGCCTGTGTGTGTCTGGTATCATGCAAAGATAACTCCACTCTGTATGCATCTCCTTTGTTTGCCCAGGTCCCATCAGCAGCATCCTGGTGAACAAGTATGGCAGCCGGCCCATCATGATCGCAGGCGGCTGCCTCTCCGGCTGCGGGCTGATCGCAGCCTCCTTCTGCAACACGGTGGAGGAGCTCTACTTCTGTGTTGGGGTGATAGGGGGTAAGTGATAGCTCTACCCTGGTGGAGCAGTGAAAGGAGCAACTTCGACCCAGTAATTGTTAGTTGATGTCTCTGAATTTGCATGAATTCTGGTTCTTGTCAGTGCCTGGGTGCCTTTTCCTTAGCTGGCAGCAGGGGCTGACTCCAGGAGGGATATGACTCCTGCTCACACAGCTGGGAAGTGGGTGGTCAGGTGTTGGAATGGATTGTCAGGGCACTGGTGGAATCACCATCCCTGGAAGTGTTCAAAAAGCATGTGGATGTCACAGCTGGGGACATGGGTTAATGGTGGACCTGGCAGTGCTGGGGGAATGGTTGGATTCCATGATCTTAGAGGGCTTTTCCAACCTAAATGGTTCCATGATTCTACGTTGGAAATGGAGCTGTGAACCTCACTTGTCCCTTCTGCCAGTGCTTCTGGGAGTGTCCAAGCCCTGAGCCCCTTATCTCTCTCCTGCAGGTCTTGGACTTGCCTTCAACTTGAACCCTGCCTTAACCATGATCGGCAAGTACTTCTTCAAGAAGCGTCCACTGGCCAATGGGCTGGCGATGGCAGGTAGTCCCGTCTTCCTCTCTACCCTGGCACCCATCAACCAGCTCTTCTTTGGCATATTTGGTTGGCGTGGCAGCTTCCTCATCCTGGGTGGCCTCCTGCTGAACTGCTGTGTGGCTGGATCCCTGATGCGGCCCATAGGTCCCAAGCCAGATCAGCTGAAGAAAGAGGCCAATAAAGAGGTGCAGCAGGAGGCTGGGAAGGCGGGGAAAAAGGATGATGGTGACACCAGCACGGACCTCATTGATGGGAAGGCCAAGAAAGAGAAGAGCTCATTCTTCCAGACAATCAACAAATTCTTGGACCTGTCTCTATTCACACACAGGGGCTTCCTGCTCTATCTGTCAGGCAATGTAATCATGTTCTTTGGGTTGTTTGCTCCCTTGGTCTTCCTCAGCAATTACGCAAAGAGCAAGAAGATTGCTAGTGAGTCTGCAGCCTTCCTGCTGTCCATACTGGCCTTTGTGGACATGGTGGCCAGACCTTCCATGGGACTGGTGGCAAACACCAAGTGGATCAGACCCCGCATCCAGTATTTCTTTGCCATCTCTGTGATTTACAATGGGGTTTGCCACCTCTTGGCCCCGATGTCCACCACCTATGCTGGCTTCTGCATTTATGCTGGCTTCTTTGGCTTTGCCTTTGGCTGGCTGAGCTCAATCCTGTTTGAGACCCTGATGGACCTGGTGGGAGCTCAGCGTTTCTCCAGTGCTGTTGGCCTGGTGACCATCGTGGAATGCTGCCCTGTGCTTCTGGGACCCCCTATGCTAGGTAGGGTGTGCTGTGCCTGGAGAACTCACTTGAGGACATGGTTTTAATGGGGTGGTGCTGGGTAGCTGATCGGACTTGATGATCTTAAAGGTCTTTCCCAACCTTAACTATTCTATGATTCTTTGACTCTGCTGTCCTGCCTGGACTTGCTGAGTGGTGGTGGGTTCCCTTGAGCCATGGGCAGCCCTTGGCACTGGGGCAGCGGCCAGGAGACTACCCCAGCATCTGAGGAATGGCCGAGGAAGTGGGGTCTGAACCCCTGGCACAGGGTGGGGGGTGCAGGGGATAAAGTAATGTGGGACAGATCCTTGCATGAAGGTGAGGGTCATGGGCTTGGGCTGCTCTTGGGAGCATCTCCATGACTTGGAGCTGCTCTGGGGGCATCTTGCTAAACTGTCCCCTCCCTTGTCTCCTAGGGAAGCTCAATGACATGTATGGTGACTACAAGTACACGTACTGGGCTTGCGGGGTTGTCCTGATCATCTCTGGGATCTACCTCTTCATCGGGATGGGCATCAACTATCGCCTGGTGGCAAAGGAGCAAAAGGCAGAGGAGAAGGCAAAGAATGAAGGGAAGGAGGAGGAGACCAACATTGATGAGGCTGAGAAGCAGAAAGAGGCAAACAATGACGTGGCACCCTCATCTCAGAAGAGTACAGAGGATGGTGTCAAAGAGGAGGAGAGCCGCATGTGAGGGACCGGTCTTAATCCCGGAGTGTCGGGGAAGCGCTGCTGCCCTGGTGCGGCGGCCAGGGCAGAGCTCCGCTGGCGCTGGGTGGCCGTGAGAAGTGTTTAAACCGGGTGTTCATTTTTACACAGGCTCTGAATTGTCTTTCCATCTGTGTTCAACAAAGGTAACAGGACTACACATGCAGTATCCTCGTGTGTCCAGGGGCAGGGGGGCTTTTATAGTCTGGCTTTTTAACAGTAACATGAATGTACTAATATGTGCCTTACAGTCTCCATATCTAGCTGAATCTGGATGAGCCTTAACTCTAAACTGTGCTTTAGCTCTGTATTCTGCTTGGGGGGGTGGGGGGATATATGTGTTTTGGGGAGTTTTGTTGTTAAAAAGCCATAAAAAGCAGGATACTGGATTTGTTGAAGCACGATGGGCTTCAGGGCCGGCCCTGGATGAATACTGCTTCACACGCTTCTTACCGCAGGCCCTCTGTGGGAGGGGGAGATGCGGGCATGGGGCAAGGTGCTCCGCAACCCCTGTGCCCAATGCTTCCTGGCTCTGTAGGTGGTCTTTAGGTATGTTTTGAAAACACTTTAGCTACTGTAGTTCTTTAAAATCCCTGTTTTTGTAGCTGTTCTCTCATGGGATATTCAGGTTGAAGAAAGCCGGCTGTGGTTCTTGTTGGGCAGTGTCACCCACCCCAGGGCTGTGGCAGCCCTGCTGCTTGCCCAAGCCTTCCTTGGGGAGTGTTGGGGTCCCCACTACCTCCCCACTCTGCCTCAATAGTGCCTTTTCTCAGCCTAGTGCTGGGTAGTGTGAAATGGGCTCAGGTTGGGGTGCTGGTGTTCGTGCTGCTGTTGGCTGTGCTGCCCCATCCTGCCCGTGGGGTGGATTTCCACCAGAGCATCCCATCCAGCCAAGTGTTTTGGGTGCCTGCCCTGGGCAGAGTGGTGAGGTGGGTGGAGATGGTACATCCCTGAGACTTTTTCTGCTTTTGCTCTTTTATCTGTTAGAGAAACCTCTTTTACTTGCTTCTGTTCAACTGAGATCTTAAGGCGGTGGATGCTGAACCTCTCACATCTAGGACACGTAAGGGGGAGGAAAGAATTTGTATGTATTTATTTTTTATTTTTAGTGTTGGAAAATATCTCAATGTACGTGGAGCAGGTTAATGGCTCTCAAGTTCTAGTAAATGTTGATCAGAATTCATGTTAAGAGGCTGAGTTTTTTCAAATAAACTTGTTTTTTTACAATTTACCCATCAAATGTTGAACTTCTTTCTTAGAAGTGTGATTTCTGTGTGCTGGATCACATAGATTTAGGGTTAATTTTGGGGAGAGGGTGAGTGGGGCTGTGGCAGGGCCTGGCTCTCCACTTGCTGCTCCAGCACCCTGTGGAAGCTGGACACATACTGAGAGGGTGAGGTGCCCCTTTCCAGCTGGAAGAGGAGGCTTTGGTTAGCAGTTGGGATGGCTAAGCATAGTGTCCCCATGCACTCTGGTTTTAGAAACCTGTAAAAAATCTTGAGAACTCCCTTGATTGTGAGGTGGAGGGATATGCACTTAAAAGTCTGAGTGATGCGCAGATGCTCGTGCTGTTTCCTTCTGAGCTGAGTGGGACCACACCTGTGTGGGGCTAAAACTAAATGAGGGGTTAAATGAAGGTGGTCTTGAGGAAGTTGTTCCAGGGTCCCTGGACCTGTGGCAGGTTCAGGCTCTGCATTGCAGCTGCTCTCCTTGCTCTCCCTTGTCTGCAAGGCCCCTTTTGCCTTTTTTTGGTCTAAATGTCTCATAAAGCAGCCTGGATTGTTGGGAGTTTATCTGTACTGTAGATTATAAAGCCAGGGGAGTATTTTGTACAAGAGGATGTTTGTACAGTTACTCAGCTGTGATATTGTAAAGCCAGGTATAACTGGGGTGTCTGATGGACTGCAGGGATGGGCTCACGTCACAATAACCCACCCCATGGAAGCTGCCCCTGTTACCTGTTTTTGTAGATACAGACAAGCTCCCCTCTCTGTGTGGGGTGGTCTCTGGTGGGACTCAGTCAGACGGCTGCAGGAGGGCCTGGGCTCTTCTGCCACACCAAACATTGGTGATGCCTGTTGACAGGAGCATCTGTCCTCTGCAGTGAAGGTTGTGCTCAGCCCTTCTCTGCTGGTCCCCACCCCTTGTGGGCATTGGGGGTCCTGTCTGGGCTGTGTGGATGTTCCTGTAGCCAGCACCACTGGGAAAGCTCACACAGCTGGGGCAGGGAGCCAACCCTGCTTCTAAGGAAACAAGTGTATAAATAATTTCCTGCTGCTTGGATGTGGCTGGCTGGGAACACTTCAGTAGTAAATCCAGGTTGTTTTCTACCAGTGGCCTCCATGCCCCATGTGGAGCTGGGTGTCAGCCCTGTCCTGGCTCCAGGATCTCCAGTGGGACTTGTTCCTAGGATCCAATGCTGTGGAAAGGCAGGTGAGGGAGGAAGATGTCTGTTGGATTGGGAGGAGAAACTTTTGCCCTGTAATAGGCTATAAACTATTAAGTGCCCTAATTAGGATAGGGCACGCTCCTTGCTGTGGCAGGCATGGCACCCCCTTAGGGCACGGACTATGCCCTGGGCCAGCCTCTCCCACCAGGCAGGGGCTGTCCCTGTGCCTGCTCCTGGCTCAGCTCTATATTTAGTCACGCTATTTCTGTAAGCAATGTTATCTGCAGTGCTGGGAAGTACATGAGCTGGGCTTCCAGAGTCTCTCTCATTCTTACGTACCTGTAAAACAAGAGCTAAAATTAGGGCTCCAAAACAGGGCTTTAAAAAGCAGATGGGAGCCCTGGCGTTACCCATGGTGATGGGTGAGTGGGCAGTGGATGCTCAAACCAGCCCTTGTCTTCCAGGGATGACCTGCAGGCTGAACCCATGGCACTGCCTAACTGGAGGAGATGAAGATCTGCTGGGATGATCCCTTTGCAAAGGACCACATGGGGACATGTGTGCTTCGCCCCTCCCCAGGCCAGGAGCTGTGAGCAGTGGGAGTACTGCTGGCCAGATGCCCCCCCATTCTTCCACAGGTTTCCTCTATGCACCCAGCCACGCCACCTTCCTTCCTCCAGGGGTAGCAAAATAAAATTCTCTTCATAGCGGGCAGAATTGAGGAAATACTTGGGAGCTAATTCCCCTGCAGTTTGTTTTCCCAAACGTCTGAGGTTGCCAGCCAGAAATGCTCAGCAGAAGCTGGGTGGGGGGGGGGGTTGTTGAGGGCTCCCAGAGGGGCAGGGGCGTGTTCCAAGTGCTGGTTGTCGGTGGCAGCCAGGCCTGTTAGTGGGAACTGGGATGAGGCAGGCAGATCCCAGCTCTCCCCTCTCCTTTCCTTTCTTTCCTCTGTTAGGGAATTCGGGGGCAGTCCACCGGGTGAGCCCTCTGGCTATAGTGGTTATGGGCTGGGAAGCTGCTGCCACCTCTGCTGTGGTGTTGGGGCATCCTCTATCACCTCCCTGGGGTGTGCCCAAGTGCACCCCAACCCTATGGGTGCCTTGAGCCCATTTTTCCAGGTCTGTAGGGCCGTGGTGCCTGTGGTACTGTGAGAAGCCAGGCAGCCTCACAGCCCTTCACCCACAGATGTTCCCAGCCTCCCGAAACAGCCTAATCCTCCCCACAAGGCAGCACAATCCCCTTCCTGGGGAGAGGGGAGCCCGGCTGCAGAGCTCATTCATGTGACAAGCATGAGGAGGGGATCTGGGTCCCTGCCTGCACCCGCTCTGCCCAAGGACTTTATTCAGTTATTTTGGGAGATTTGGGTTATGCTGAATGTACAGCTCTGTCCAAGCACTCTGGGATGCTGCTCTGCAAACAAATGCTGCTGTTCCCAGCCGCCGCCAAGGCGCTAATGGGGCTGTGCTGGGAAGGGCAGGCAGCTGCTGGGAAAGGTCTGTGTCCCATGGCCAGCACTGTCTCTGGCTGTGGCTGTCTGCCCTGGTTGGGACAGGGAGAATTACAGAATTATGGAATGGTTTGGGTTGGAAGGGACCTTAAAGCTCATCTCATTCCACTCCCTGGCATGGGCAGGGACACCTTCCACTAGCCCAGGTTGCTCCAAGCTCCATCAGCCTTGAACACTTCCAAGAAATGGCAGGGTGATCAGTGCCACCCACATTGCTGCTGCTAGCTGCCACTTTCCTGCTGCAGGTGGGTATATGGAGGTGACCTGTGCAGTGCCCATCCTGACTCCCACAGAGGCTTTGAGATGAGCCACGGCTGCAGTGACAGTTCCTCCAGCATCACTAACAAACCACCCTGGCTTGCAGCTGAGGAGCAGGAGGAACCTGTAGGAAGAGCTCCTGGCCCTCAGGGAAGCCTTCCTCTTTCTCTTCTTCCACCTTGGGCTGCCTGTGGGACAAGGGTGTGTCCAGGTTTGTGTCCTGGCACAGACCAAACAGCCTTGTGCAATGAGCAGCCTGATTTAGCCCTGATGTTGGAGAGCCCTGCCTGTGGCATGGTGCAGCATGGCACAGGGATGGATGTACAGGAGTGGGCAGATGGACAGGGCCACAGCTCAGCCTTTGCAGCCTGGGCTGGGCTCTGGGGGGGAAAACAATAGCCCCTTAACCGAGGAGCAAAGCAGAATTACAGGAGACAGAATCAGTGGCTGCAGGATGATCATCGATTACTTTCAGTGCACATTATATTCTCTTAACGAGAGCCCTTTGCTGTGTTAGGTTGGGTGGGTGAGCAGTGCCTCACTGTCATGGAGCTGTTCTGAGATGGGGTGGTGAGGGATACCCCACTGTTCCATTCCAGAGAGGGGTGAGGGATGTCCCAATGCCACCTGGTGATGGGGTGCAGCACATGCCCAGGCTGGCTCTGTGGGGCACAGGCTGTGTTCACTGCAAACACGGCCAAGGACTAACTCTGCTGCACTTTGCCCAGGCTTTTTCCCTGGGTGGACCCAGGACCTTTGCTCTGCTTCAGGCAAAGATTGTGGCATCCCCATGTTGCTCAGGTGCAGCCTTAGAAACAGCCCTGCAGTCTGGGGTATGTGGTAATGTCCAAGCAATACTGGGATGTTGCTGCCATGTCCCCATGGAGGGCTCGAGGTGGTCCAGGCCAACGAGTTAAAGGAGGAGAAGCTGTTCAGAGGCACACAGTGGGCAGATTGGTCCTGTCTGTGCTGTGAGCTGGACTGTGCATGACAGAAGAGGCTACGCTGGCCCCATGACTGGGCCAGGCACACCCTGAGCATCCCAGGTTTTCTACAGTGCTGGCAGATGGGAAGTGCCTGAAGCTGCTGGAGCCAGTGCCTCAGCCAAATGCCCATCTATGGCCACTGCTCTGCTTGCCCTGCTCTCTGGGGAGAGGAGGAGATGCTCAGGGCAGGAGATACTCATTGGGGCAGGCACCAATTTCTTCTATCTAATGACCAGCAATAGGACCCGAGGGAATGGCTGGAGCTGTGTCAGGAGGTTTAGGCAGGATATCAGGAAAACGTTCTTCCCCCAAAGGGTGGGCTTAAATGGAGCAGGCTGCCCAGGGCAGTGGTCAAGGTCCCAAGGCTGCCAGAGCTCCAGGAGTATTTGGACAACACTCTTAGGCACAGAGTGGGATTGTTGGGGTTGTCCTGTGCAGGGCCAGGAGTTGGACTCTATGGTCCTTGTGGGTCCCTTCCCGCTCAGGATATTCCATGATTCTGTTATTTACCCCCTGTAAATCAGCTGAGCCTCCTGGGGCCACAGAGCATCATCTCCTCACCCTTGGGCTGTCAGTGTCTCAACAGGAGCTTTTATTGTGATGCCTTGTGATGTTTTGCTGTGGCTTGACATGAATTTAATTACTGCTATTAATCATCAGAAGGGGCTTGTAGAGCCTCACCAGGACTTACAGCCAGAGCACTGGTAAAATTAGGGCTGGGGCAGAGTATCAGTGACCCACACTGGGGAACAGTTTACAGGCAGGAGCAGGGTACAGGCGGGAGGCTGCACAGTCATTCCAGAGTCGGATCCAGTTCCATGAGCACCCTCTCGTGGCAACCACCCCCCTTACGGCCCTGCTGCCTCAGCAGCACCCTCGCCCCACGTTCCTGCTGTGCTCAGAACCCAGGACTAGGGGGGGCTGGACGCTACAGCCCGGCAGCTCCCACAGCTCCGCTGTTCCTGCTGGGAGTGGTTCCCGCCATGGGAAGATGAGGTGGGAGCACAGTGAGACAGGGTGTGGGGAGATTGAGAAATTTAGGGGTTCAGTGGGAACCAGGACAGGATCTTCCAGGGGCTGTGGGTAGGGCTGTGCAGATTTATCCCAGACTCCGGCACCTGTGACTCTGGGCATGAGAGCTGGGAATAGTTGCAGTGGGAAAAGACTAAAACTGAGTAAATCAAACCAGTATGATCCTGGCCACGATTAACAAAGTATTAATTAACTACATACCCACAGAAAGAAAGGTTGTTAATTACCTTCTGTGGAAAATAAGGGGGGGAAAGAAGAAAACGAAACACGTTTAAAATGTAATTGGAGGCTGCATGTTGTGCATAAGAATGAGCCTGTTTTCGTCAATTTAATTGTTTGCAATTACAGATAATTGTCTGATTTCCATCTCCTCCCTGTCAGACTGGGAGCTGCATCCCTCCACCAGTGGTGCTGACCTCCCTGCATCCCCCATCCAGCTATGCTGGCCTCCTACTTCCCCACCAACCTGTCCCCAGCCATGGGCATGGGGTGTGCAAGCTAGGGGGAGCCAAGTGGTGTCACGAGGGCTCCTCGGCCAAGAGCCTGAGCTGCTCCCACATGTGGGTGCAGTTCCTGAGCCCCCAGTGACCCCTGCCTCGATCCCCTTCCTTTGATGTCAGTGTCAGGAGTGCCCATGATCTGCAGACAGTGCCATGGTGAAGCTCACCAGGCTTTGAACTGCACTAAACCATGTGAAAATGGAATCAATCCTGCAGTCAGATAACTCAGTAATGAGCAGTCGAGTCCTCCACGGTGGTGTGACACGTCTCTGATATCTTCATTGCTTTTATCTGCGTGGAGGGAGCGGATTTACCAGGTGGCTTTTCAACCAAGACTGCAGCAAATGGGCTGATGATTATCCCATTCCCAGAGACATCCTGGACGTTAATCCCTTGATCCATCCCCATGCACCAGGGCACAGGGGAAGTTGCTGGCAGAGAGTTTGGTTCTGTGCCATCAATGGGTGCTATGGAGCATTGCCAGCACCTGCAGCTCTGCCTGGCACCTGTGTGTAGCCTGTGGCAGGGTGGCAGGGTGGAAAGGGCAGCCCAAGGGACACCCAGTGGGCTTTGGAACAATTTTCCAGTAGGAGTGTGGCCTGGGAAGAGTCAGGAGCAATGCTGAGCTACCTGAGATGCCAGCAGGGCCCCCTGTGGGGCTCTACAGGGCACCACAGCTGCTGACAGGGCTTCAGGCTGAGGCAGAGAGCAGAGCAGTGAGGGACTAATGCATTAGTAACATTTTAAAACACTTGCTCTCACCCAGAACAACTCCTGCTCCAACATCAGGGCAGGCCCAAGCTTACAAAATGGCTGAGAAGCCAGTCAGGACACCGTGTCCTGGTACAAACCCTGGCTGGCATTGGACCACCCTATTGTTCTGCAAAGTTAAAGGGGAAAAAGGAGAAAAAGCCACATCTGGCCGCAGTCCCAGCATCCCAGCAAAGGCTCTCTGGCAGCCCTAGCACTGCACCCACCCACAATGTGTGTCCTCACCAAACGTGCAGCTCCATGGCTCTGAACAGCCTGTGCCAGACAGATCTCATGCAGGAGCTGAGGAAACAGATGAGCATGTCTATAAAATAATGTAGGAGCTCTATTTCAAGTTTCTTCCTGCATAAAGGGAAGAAACTGTAAGATGGGGTGATTTATTCCCAGTCCATATGGGCAGCAACGGTGCCTCACTGGGAAACATTGGCACTGTCCAATGCTTGGGGCAGCCAAGACTGCTTAGCTTCACCATCAAGATAAGGTGCACCAGGGCACCATGGATCACCCCATGATGGGTCAGAGGGGAAACACGGACACACAATTCCCCAAAATAGTTTCTTGATGCCATGGCCACAAGTGAGCATACATGAATCAGCGTGGGGGATACCCACATGGGTTGCAGGAAAGGTCCTATTTGCTATGTGGGGTGCTCAAGGAGGGACCAAACGGGGATGAGTGGGGATCGCTTTTCTCTAGGAAGGGCCAATGTCAAGGTCAAGGTCAAACCTCTCGGTCCTGCCCGGCCGCTCACCGCGGCCGTTCACGCCGGGGCCGCCAGAGGGCGCCGGCGGCCTTGAATAACTCCAGGGATGGGGCACCCACAGATTCCATAGGCAGCCTGGACCAGGGTCCCACAATCTTCCCCCAATATCCCATCTAACCTGCCCTCTGACAGTGCGATGCATTTCCTCTTGTCCTGTCACTCCAGGCTTTTGCCCCAAGTCCCTCTCCAGCTCTTTTTCAGCCCCTTTAGGCACTGGAAGGGGCTCTCAGCTCTCTCTGGAGCCTTCTCTTCCCTAGGCTGGAAAGAGGGCATGTTCTACAGCTAAAGTAAAACACTTGTTGCTGGCACACCGCGCTATGCTGGTCCTCTGGCTAGTTTGTTGTTAGAAGTAATGGACTTTGTCTAGAGAAGAGGAGGCTCGGGGGCACCATATCACTCTCCACAGGAGGTTGTTCTGACATAGGGGCCAGTCTTTTCTACAGTGACTGCAGTGAGAGGAAATGGCCTTAAACTAAGACAGGGGAGATTCAGATTAGACATAATTTTTTTTATTTTTCACTGATAAAAGTGGTCAGGCATTTAAATAGATTGCCCAGGGAGGGGGTGAAGTCATCATCCCTGGTGGTGTTTAACAGCTGTCTGGATCTGGCACTGGGTGATGTGGTTTAGGGGTTAGAGTAGCAGTGCTGGCTTGACAGTTGGACTGGTGATCGTAAAGGTCTCTTCCAACACTGATGCTTCTATGATTCTATAAATCAGAATTGAACTTTAAAACTTCAGCCTTGAACTTTAAAAAATCAAACTAACCAGAACAACAAAAACTGGGAAAAATGAGTAGCAGCATTCTCAGAATGTCTCTGTGAAAGTAGATTAAGCAGGATAAATGCACAGCAGGGTTGAATAAAGAAGTGCTGCTCTCAGTGACTTCAGAGAGACAAGAAAGAAGGAATGAAAGCAAAGTGTGGGAGGGGAATTAAACTTCACACAGATGGAACTCTGAGCATCTCACTGAAATGACCTTCACCTCTGAAGCCTAGAGGAAACCCACAGGACTCAGCATTGCTGTCCCTCAACCTTGCCTGGGAAGCCCAGGGTAGGCACCTGTCCTGATACTGGTGAGAGTTAAAACTTCCTCAAGGTAGGAAATCCATCCGCTGCCACACAAGGACCTGAGCACACAGCAAGCATCACTTGACACACGGAGTTACTTAATTTACAGGATTTATGACCTCCAGTACTTCCTGTGTTTTCTCTACCCTCTCCTATTAATGCATAATCCCCTATTATAACCCTTAGGAAATGATTTATATATTTTATCTTCAGTTTCTATCTTGGAAATTATACCTGTCAGCATCACAGATGGTTCCAGAGCCTCGGGACTGGCAGATTGGATAGAGATGGTGGGGAAGGGACAGAGGGGATAACAGGGCTACCTGCCTGGCAATGAAGTTGTCCTGTGCCCCAGTGTCCCTGCACAGCACCAAGCCACAGATCCCCTGTTCCTGCCTACACCAGAATGGTGTGGCAGGGTCTAGACTGGAGAACAGTAGGAACCAGCCAGAAGCAAAGCACCAGTAGCCCAAATTCCACTGGCCACTGGGCTACTGGTCTGTATAGTAATTTTTCTGTCACTGCAGCCACTGCTGGCAGTGTGAGCACAGCTGTGCCATCGGCTGCTCAGTGTGCTATCTCTAGAATTAATGCACAATCAGCCAGGGGCAGGGATTATTATAGGGAAATTATGCAACTAAGTAGGTTGTTAACAAGATCATTTAAAATTCATAAACGAGGGGGAAAAAGATAACAGGGCAGAGAACAGCAGGCTCAAATTAATTTAAACTGTTTGATGAGGAATCAGTGATGTAGGGAATAAGATAAGGGAGGAGGATTAAAGGGAGTTCCTATTTAAAATCAATTTGAAAAGGTGCCAAAACCCACTCCATTGAGACTTGGTCATTGTGAGTCCTCATCACTCCTTTCATTAGCTCCAAACTCTTAGGCTGTTCTTAGTGGATCCCAGACAGGGGTAAATGGCAGGCAGGGGCTGATCTCCTACCAGGGGCTGCAGAATGACTTTTCTGCCCCAAATAGGTTTGCTCAGGACCACAACAGCCCGGATCCTATGCCAGGGGAAGTGGAAAGGTGCAGTCATATCTGAAGAGGACCCAGATGGTGGGTATGAGGACGAGAGGCTCATGGGGAGAAGAAAGAGCAGCGACAGAGATGGGTTGGTGCTGCAGAGGCACAGCTGTCGCTGGAAACCAAGAAGGAAAGAAAAGGTGGCTCCAGTGCTTCTGCCGACGACTTCTCCACAGACAAATAGGGAGTAACCTCTCCCGAAGTCAGCTGCCATTAGAAAGGGCTCATCAGCCTCTCTTGGGTGCTGCATATAAAGCACCAACAGGTCCTACACACGGTGTCAGTGACAGGAAGGCAGTTCGTGCCAAGTGCTGATGTAGGGATGTAGTGGACGGGAGCTGTGGGGGCAGCTAGGGCTGGGGAGCCAGCACCAGGATCTGGAAAGGGATGCCTGGCCTGTCAGACACTGGGCAAAATCCTGTGCTGTGGCTGCCAGGGCACTGCAGGAGGGAGGAACCCAAAGTGGGTTTGCAGGTGATGTGGAGGAGGTGAAAGGTGGAATGAATTTGAGGACCCAAAGTCAACCTGTTTTAATCATCTAAAATTGAGAAGGCTGAAATCTAGGATTATTTTTGCACATATTACTTTGAAATGCAAATTCTAATGCCATCGTAGATACCTGTTCAGTGTATCAGGGTTAAAGGACAAAGGGCAGTTAAGAACTTGAAAAAAAATCAATTTCCCCATAACACTTTGTACTATCAGGCAACATTTAGCCCTTGTTTCTTCTACCTGGTTGATTTCCATAAATCCAAGAGTAGTACTCCTTTGTGCTTTGCAAATAGCATGGAGTTCCGAGCAGTGGCTGGTTCTCACTTCATCCCCTTGGGATTAACAGTGAATGCCAGATGTTGTGGTATCAGGGAATTACCAGGCTTTGCCTGTTCATCACAGGGAGTTCCCCTTTTCCTCTCTCTCTTCTCTCCAGGATTACCTAAAGCTGCTGGTTTTTCTTGCATTGTTAATGTTACTTAAATCCAGATGGATTTACAGACTCCCAGTTCTGGTCCTGGTCACAGGCTCCTCTCCAGCAAACACCCTAGAGGGGTGTTAATTGGACAAGGGTACAGTGGCAATAACATGTGGTGAATGTTCAGTCCTCCCACTCTCTGTGTGTGAAGTGGATCAATAAACAATTCAGCCATTAGAAATAAAGCTACTCCTATTATCTGCTGATCAATAATTCATTAGCCTTGGATGTACCTGCCTTGGAGCACCTCTGGAAGGAGAGAAGCTTGCAGCAGGCAGACCAAGGGCAAGGCAGGGGATGCAGCAATGTTTTCCCCTCCAACACCCTGTGAACCTTTGGTGACTGAGGACAGTGGGATTTTTTACATCCCAGGTCCGTATCTATGATTAATATGCAATTGTAAACAGCTTTTTATTATTGAACACGCCCAACCTCCCCATTCCCCCTTCCCTCCTGTTGCTGCTCCCCACTGTCCCGACTGGAAATGTTGACAGTAATAAATGGCTGGCAAAGCAATTATACACATTAAGCTGAGAAGTATGAAGCTGAGGTCAAAACTATTTTCTTTCTATAATTACATGGAGGGTAAATTCATTTTGCCAAGAATTAAAGCGATACAGAAGGTCATGGTGAGCAGGTGGTCATGCTGTCCCATCAGAGGCTGCCTCTGCAGCCATCCTCCCCTGTGCCCCAAAATCAAGGTGTTCAGCTGGTGCATTTAACTAGAACACCGAGCTGTGAGGAAGCCCAAACCTAGGCAAGAGCTTTTTGCTTCATTTATGGTTCTCTTTTTGCTTTCAGACCTCTTCCCATCTTCTTGAGTGAGCACTGAGCTGGCTGTCTTGCTCTTCGAACATGAGCCAGCCCCGAAACAAGGCTGTTCAGTCTGGAATCAGGTTTATTAAACTGTAACAGGGTTTGTTACCCTGTTAATGCACCATATAAGAAAGCTATGAAAATCAACTCTCTGGTGTAACAACCTGCTCACTTCCAGCTCAAGTGTCTTGGCTGGTTTATAGCTGACTTTATCCTCTGCAGAGGAGGTAATAGAGCCTCATTCTGCAGAGCTGGGATGTTGTTTCCATCCTACCTCATGTGCTGCTCCTACCTCCAGGCCCCACCTGCAGCTGGGGTGACCCTAGATCATCCCCAGGGATGGGCTGGGGGGCAGATGTGGCTGGAGAACCCATGACTGTGCTCCTCGAATGTGTGACTCCTTGTGGACTATGCTGGTGATGGTGGCATCAGAGATGAACTTGAGCTTCCAGAACCTGAGCAGATTCAATTTTTCCTGGGTATTAACAGAGTCTCCTGGGGAAAAGCATGTCATTGGCTTTCCAAGCACTGGGTTGCCTTTCCCTGGAATCCATCTGCAGGAGCCAGCATTTCCCACAGCCTGACTGCCTCAGGGAAGGCCTTTGAGCAGAGGTAGGACATGGCAGTAGCTTTTGCTTGTCCCTTGTACCCACCATCCATCACCCATCATCAGTGAGATTTTTTCACACTTTCGTCCTGGCAGGGGCACAGGGCCGGGTGGGAGCATCAAGCAGCAGCACCGAGTGGTGTGTCCTGGTGGCATTGGATGGGGGTGAATTGGGACAAAACCCAGGGCTCTCCCTCTGCTGGGTAAGGTTTCTCCTAAGACCTCCTACTGGCTGGCTCTGGAGTATCTGATTGTGGCTGAATAATCACCTGTCCTGCACTGGGAAGGCATTTCCACTCCTTAAAATTAGCTTTGATGAGTTTATGCTTTCTTTGAATCAAAGACCTGAGACAATTAATCACTGCCCACCTCCTGCCTGTGCAGTTAAAATGCCCAGTTTGAAACAGAGACCAGGAACAGGAATTAATCTCTCTGTAACAAGGTCTTCAAAATAATCATCACTATCCTGCTGTTGTACTGAAAGAGCTGTTCTGCCACCCTGCAAAAGGAGAGGATCCTGCTCCAGGTTTCACCAGCAGCAAGGAATGGCAGGATCACCCTTCAACTGCCACCACATTTCCTGCTCTTCCCACTCAGGTGCTGGAGTGTGTCCAGAGAAGGGAAAGAGAACTGGGGTAGTCTGGAGGGTAGGTTCTATGAGCAACCAAGGCGACTGGGGTTGTTTAACCTGGAGAAAAGGAGGCTCGGGGGGACCTTGTGGCTCTGCACAACTCCCTGACAGGAGGGGGCAGCCGGGGGCGGTCAGGCTCTGCACCCAGAGAACAAGAGACAGGACAAGAGACAGGACAAGAGGAAATGGTCTCATGCTGTGCCAGGGGAGGGTCAGGTTGGATACTGGGAATAATTTCTTCACTGAAAGAGTTGTTAAGTATTAAAATGGGCTGCCCAGGGAGGTGGTAGAATCCCCATCCCTGGAGGTGTCCAAGGAATGAGTGACTGGACATGGCACTCAGTGCTCTGGGCTGGTTGACAAAGTGGGGATCGGGCACAGCTTGGTCTTGGAAGTTTTTTTCAACAGGATTCCCCATGCATCGGGATGAGATCTGGGGCAGCAGCTCCTCTGGGAATCATGCAGTGCACTGGGAAGGAGGAGGAGGAGGAGGGGATGAAGAGAAGGAAGAAAGCATTTCCAACCTTTCCAGGCACTGTGCTTGTGCCGAGCCCTTACACAGGGCAGGGCAGCAGTCAGAGCACAACTCCAACACTGTGCTTGTAGGGACAGAGGTCCCTGTCTCCCCAGGAGCCCTCTGCTGCAGAGGGGGAGGCCCAGTGTGGCACACTCCCCTCCCTGGCGCTGCCACCACTTGTGTGTCAGCTGGCTGGTGACCTCCTGATGTTCTCAGAGTTCTTGAGTTAACATCTGGCAATACCTAATGAAACTGCAGTTTATTAATGACTTCCATGCAACATTTACAATAAAAGGGCATTTCCCACAGCTGTTCAGATTTCAGCAGAGGCGTGTGCAACCTTTCTGTGAGATCCCCAGGGCCTCACTACGGTAACAGCATTCGATAAGGGAAATTCAAATCGACTCCTTTTCATTTTCCCCCCTCTTTCTTTTTTAGCTCACAAACCATGAAGGAAACAGATGGGAGTTAGAGAGAGATTGAAAATGACAAAGGAAGTCTAGAGACATTTATTTCCACTCAGAACAAATTAATTAGCATGTCTGGGGACAACTGATTAAAGTTCTTGACAGAGAAAGGGAGCTAAAGCACCATTCCCTCTCCATACAGGGAATATTTTTGCACACTCCGTCACCAAAGCAGAGTGACTCGGATGAGGGGACCCCAGCACAGGCAGGGCCAAGCTCACTGTCCGCTGGACGGGATCTGGGAAGCTGTCATAGAATCCTGGAATGGTTTGGGCTGTGAGGTACATTAAACTCATCTCCTTCCACCCCCTGCCATGGGCAGGGACACCTTCCACTATCCCAGGTTGCTCCAAGCCCCATCCAGCCTGGCCTTGGACATTTCCAGGGATGAGGCAGACACAGCTTCTTGGGGCACCCTGTACCAGGTCCTCCCCACCCTCACAGAGAACAACTTCTTTCAGCCACTCTGCTTTCCAAGCTCCCAAGGCACCTAAAGACTATTTTTTTCCAGGCCAGGTTATTCTGGGGTTTCTTGCCTGTATAAGAGAGAAAAAGAGAAAGAGAGAAAGAGAGAAAGAAAGAAAGAAAGAAAGAAAGAAAGAAAGAAAGAAAGAAAGAAAGAAAGAAGGAAAAAGTTTTCAAGTTTTTAAAGATGATAGTTTTTCTCTTTGGTGTTTGGCTTTTTCTCCTTCTTCCCAATTATTTTGCATGACTGCCAAAGGGGAAGAGAAATAAAGAAATAAAATGTTAAGAGAGTTAAATCTGAAGTCAAAAGGAGAAGCACTGGGAGAAAGGCTGGGAGCAGCCTTTAATCTTAGAGATGTTCCACCTCAGGGGATTGCCCTTCCTCTTACCAGGCAATTAAAGCCTTTATTAGGGAGCCCTTCATTAAGGCCCATCAGCTGGGAGCTGCTGCTGCACCAAACGCCTCTGAAGCTGCAGCAGAGACTGGTCTGACTAGGAGCAGAGGAGCATGAACACTATCACTTAACAATCACCTTTAATGGAAGTCCCGTATCTCAGTTAGGTGCTAACTGGGTTTGACACTCCAGGTCCTGCCCCATACAGCAGCAACTGTTCCGAATTTTGGGAGGTGGATCAGCACCCAGAGCTTTGTAGCTGGCTCTGGGTTTCATTCAGCTTTACTTCATGTCCGTTTGGGTATTTCCAGGCAATTTCTACTTAATGTGCTTATGGCTTGGACTGAGCCAGGAGGGGTCTGGTACCCAGTTTACTCCATTGAGGATGTAGGTGGTAGTTATTGGTTACCATGCTGGGATGAGCCACGGGGATGGCAGGTACTAAATGGGGTTGTGGAGGGCTTGGCATGAGCCCCTTGTGGGTGCTGGATATCACATCACCACCCTAAATTAATTAACCTTTTGCTCATGTCCAGACTGCCTTGCAGTGAAGAACCATTGAAGCACCTAAAGATTTGTGTTTGCAAACCAAAGTAGAACAGGGGTTTCCATCCATGCCTGCAGGCTGGGATGTAAGATCATGGCTACAAAACAAAATGCAGCTTTTCAGGATTCCCAGTGTCCCTTCCTGGTGCTGCTGCAGCTAAAGGAGGAGAGTGATCCCTGACCTGTGGCAATTCCTGAGGCCATCACTCCCACAGGGTTATGATGCTGATGCCAAGGTATGCAAACTCCTCATGCCTATCCTGGGAAATGACAGCATAATGAGCCATTTCCATTTGCTGTCTCCTGATCTGGCTGGAAACATCACAGCACATGGCAGCAAAATGCTGTTTTTAAACCCATAATGACTCCTGGCACTATTACTAATATAAATCAAGGGGGATGTAGTTATGGGAGAGATTGTTTTTATGACCCTATCTTCATATAATCCGTCAAAAAGACAATTTGGCCTCTGCAGTACTCATCTATTTTTATCTAGACATGTGCACTTGTTACTTCCATGCTATCACCTTCCAAATGGTGAGATTTATTTTTTCCCTGTTAGCCTCAGGAATTGCTTCCATTCCCCTGGATGCTGTGGGTGGGTAACTAATGGATACACATTTATGGCCTGATGTAAAGTGTTTGAAAAGCCCTTTCAAACCTGCTGAGTGGGTTGAAGATGGTACAGGGTAAGATGGTGAACCCTTAGCATCCCTGGCCCAGCCTCGCACTGTGCCTGAACCTAGCACAGGAGCTCTTCCAGCCAGGACACAATTATCTGAGATTAAACAGTGAAGTCCTTCCTAAATTAAATATATATAAAATCTGTAATTACCAAGCTGTTTTCAGCAGAGAATGCTATCTGCTCCTGTTTGTTCCCACTCAGTGGTCCCTCAATTTGCTACCATTGCTGGGCCTAAAGTACTTCCATTGTTCTGTACTCTGAGGGAACCTTAACCAACACCTCCATCGCCCCCGTCTTTTTCCTCTGCAGCTTCTCATTCCTATTGGCCATGACATGCAAGTGAGCATGGATGTAGCTCAGCTCATGATCACAAAGAGGAGGGAAGGGAGGAAGAGGATGAGGGAGGGAGAACATATCAGTGTATGTGTGGGGACTTCTTTCTCAATAGTTTCTGTTTAAATTCTATAAACTCTGTGAAATCAAATTTCCTGGTTTAACTCACTCCAAGAGAATGCAATAAATCTCCTTTGGAGGAAATCTTCCAGAGGCTGCAGGTATGGGAGGTGGGGGTAAGACCATCTCTTTCCTCCCCCAGGAGAGAGGAGGGCACAAGCAGGGTGTGCTGGGGCTGAATTCATTTATATCAGTGGGAACTTTCTCTTTAGTCCAACCGTATTTGGAAATTTGCAGTCTGCAAGAGCACAAGCCATTAGAAAAGCAAAAGGAAAACTTTGCTTATGAAGCATTTCATGCCCAGGGTAATTGGATGCTACAGCAGGGCTGCAGGAATGAGCAAACCTTGTGATCTAACCCATGCACAGGGAGGACACACAGACCTTCTGCCACTTCCCTGCAAGAGCAGGGCATAAATCAGTTTGTCAGAACAAGCAGGGCTAAGCAGAGGACAAGCTTTTTTAAACCCCCCATTTATTCATGTCACCATCCATTTCACTGGTCCGCAGGCCCCTTGCACCGTGCCAGTCATGCACTGTGATAAGAATGGTGCTCCCTGTGTTGCTCAGCAACCTCAAAACCACGCTGAGGAAAAAAATAATAAATAATAATAACAATATAAGGATGTAAGGCCTCAAACAACTTGCTCAACAAGACTTTTTAAAAGGCTTACGGTTGTTCATGTACCCTGAGTTAAATGCATGGGAGAAATAATGACAAGATATTCTTAAGAAGTCAAAATTACAAGAAAACCTTTACCGGCAACTTTAGAAAATCAAAGAACTTTGGCAAAATGTTTAGAGCAGCATTCAATCAACATAAAACACTTCTCAAAGCATTGACATAGCCCATTCAACTTAACAAAGTCTAAGCCTGTTCAATTTTAAGTTACTAAAAAATTCTGAGAAGAGGGAATTAGAAGAAGAAAGAGAAAGAGAGAAAAGGTATTGAAAGAAACAAACTATCATTCCTGGTTTCAGTGGTGTTCAGCTGTTAGAAATTCCAAGAAGAGGTGGGGTCAAGACGTGTGCTTGCCTTGGGTTCCTTTAAATACCCCTTTGCCTTCCTGGGCCCAACCCCCAGATGGGACTTGCAGTCATTTGGCCACTCAGAATCTGGGTTAGGGGCTCCAGAGGCGGATGTGGAGCATTGCCTCCTGTGTGTCAGGGACTGGCAAACATTGCCAGGCTGGGATACAGGCCCTGGGGTGTGGGGTGTGTGGGGCAGGGATACAGGTTTGGGGTAGTGGGGTGTGTGGGGCAGGTCATTGTCTCACCGAAGGCAAGGTCCAATCTGCCTCTTCCCCCATACTCACCCAAAGAAATGTTTTGAGCCAGCAAGCCCTCCAGCCTCTCACAAATGATAACAATAACAACAATACCAATAATAATATAAATAATAATAATACCAACACTAATATCAATAAAACGAATACTAATAATAATGCTGTAAAAGAAGGAAGATTGGTGACGTTTGCTTGGAGCTGTTTCCCCAGCCAGTTGAGCTACTTTCAGTGCCCAGACAGAGCACAGCCATGGGAGGCTGGGACACGTCCCAGAAGCAGCAATCAGCTCACCCAGAAGCCACAGAAGAGGCAAAATGTTAGTTGCACTTTCGTTTCTGTGACTGTTGCCTATTCCGCATGGAAAGCTGTGACAACCCACTCTTAGGGAGAAGCAATCTCTGTGTGGGCCTCTACAAAAGCTGTTCCAGCAGACCAACAGCCTGAAGCTACTCTGTTCTTTCCCTCCCATTCTGTGAGAATGCCCTTTGGGCATCACATTGTCTAAGTGGAAATTTGCCCATTTTTCCTGGAATAGAATCTAGTAACAGGTCTGGCATAGCTTCCCTGTGCCTGTGTGTTTGCAAAGGGACACCAGGATAGACTCACATCCTTTAACTTCTGCAGCCTCTGTTGTTGGATAGCAACATAGATATGGAAAGCATAAGGGAATCACAGAAATAATGATTTCTTCAAAAATATATAAGTTGGAAACAGCTTTTCTATTTCCACTTTATTGGGTATTTTTAGTTGAGCAGCTGTTCTTCTGGTGTTGATCTAAAACCTGTCTTTCATTCCTAAAGAAAGAAATACTTTATTCTTGTGGCTATAGAATTCAACTTTAGAAGTCACTTACTGTTTCCAAGTTCAACACACTCTGGAAGGAATCTATATTCTTCTCCTATGGTTCCTGAGCATGAAAGCAATCTCTAAATACTCAGAGGATGAAATGAGGTCAAACCTGCAATTCCGCATGGTTACTGCAGAGAGAAGTCAGCACGCCAACCCACCAGTTTGTTTCTGTCAAAGCAGTTTAGAAAACAGCAATGGGAAATGATTTTGCAATATATAGAAACTTACAAGCACAGATGGGCTGCAGCCTCGGGTTTTCCTTCAAGCTATTTCCCTAAAAAGAAATTCGGAATTCCAATTGGCTGAAGGTGAAGGACAAGCTGTTTCACATACAAATTATTACAATTGCATCATTTACAGACCCCTCTCATGCAGGAAAGCCTTCACATGTCCACCAGCATCAGGCTCAAGCCTCAAGATTTCCCTTTGCATGTGGGTTAAAATGGTGCTCAGAGGTGGGAACAGCACCCAGCACCTCACAGCTCCTATGGAATGGGCGCTTCTCTCTCTGTCTCTGTGAGAATTGAAGCAGGAGCTGAAGAAGTGCTGCCAGTATTTGTTCAGAAATGGTGGAGCTGAGCCACTTCGTGGTGAGCTTTGAGGAAATGCTCTCCAGTGCATCATCCAGGGCTGGCTGGGGTCTGCAAGGCCAGATCCACTCTCCATTTCCCAGGGGAGGATCATAGAATCACTACCAGTAAGGTTGGAAAAGACTTCCAAGACCATCAAATCCAGCCTTTGGCCAAATACCATCCCCACTAAGCCATATTGTGGATAAGTGTGTCCCGAGCCAGGGATGCTGCAGAGACACCCCTTCACCCGAATGCTGGCTGGGAGCTGCACATTACCCTGGAACTGCTGTAGCAAAGCATTTCCCTTTCTTCTCTGAGCTGTTTATCTGGAAGCCTCCATTGTGTCTGAGGCTCAATGGAGGTGTTAATTACACTGTGCTCATTTCCAAGGTGGCTATTACAATGCTTTTCCTGCTGCAGCTGGGGGATTTTACAAAATCGTTAATACTCTGTGCTGGAGAAAATCAAGCATTCTCAATGTTCCCCAAAATGTGTTTAAAAATTTCACACAATTCAACGTTTACAGAAGTTGCAGTTAGCTAAGCCAGTGCAGAGCTTCCCAAAATAACCAGCTCCTTTCTCTTCTGGTGCTTGTTGCAACACACAGAGGTTGTTAGACATTTTCTCACCATCAGATTGTAGTTAGATTCAATTCATATAACAGAGGACATAAAACCAGTTTCTTTTTAACCCTGTTCTTACAAAAAACTTCATTTCCTCCAGGCACCTGGATTTGAAGTAGCCTGAAATACTTACAGAATTTTGCTATATGAAATCCAGGAAAATTTCAACATTCATGGAACATACACCTGCTTAAATTGTCCGTTTTTGTGCTCAGAAGCTCAAATCCTTTATAAAGTTAAACTGATACACAAACTAGAATTTATGTATGTATAGATACACATACACAGTCTACCTTATCTCCTGCATTTTCTATTTCACGTGTCAACAACTCTGTATAGAAAAATATTGTGTGTATAAAGAATCATTGCTCTGACTGTAAAACTGCAGGTGTCTCTGTGTGAGAAACATTAACTGTTTAACTGTGCAGAGCAGCACTACAAATCCATATAACATGAGGCAACATTATTACATTGCTATTTCCCATGGAGTTAGGGCAGCATCCTGTCAGCCAGCATGCTACTCATTTTCTGCGTGAAATGGCAGAATTTGGGCAGGGATTGGCCAAGGCTTCATTGCTTCCACAGCATTCCTGGAAATGTTCAAGGCCAGGTTGGATGGGGCTTGGAGCAACCTGATCTAGTGGAAGGTGTCCCTGCCAATGACAGGGAGTGGAGTGAGATGAGCTTTAAGGACCCTTCCCACCCAAACCATTCCAGGGTTTTTTCCTTATCTTGAGGAAGACGTGGCTTTCTCTGCCCTCAGACAGCTGCTGTGCCATCACTGATACAGCCCAACTGTGTGGGCTGCTAAAATCATAAAGTTTGCTTTCAGGAGCTGCCAATCCCTTTTTTTTTTGAATCTGTCAGCCCAGAGTTTTGACCAACAGAGAAAAAAAAGCTGTTTAAAAATAAGTTTAAGCAACTCTGTGTGTGTGTCTCATTGAAGTAAAAAAATTGCCCACTGCAGCTTCAAGATCTTCGTAATTAATACACATAAGTGATTGATTGACCTCAAAACTTTGTGGCAGAAAATCTATTCACTTGTCAATCAATTCAAGAAGAGCTGCCTTTTAAAAAGGACTAAGACAGATGGCACCAATGAATTGTGCCACAGTGAAATGAAGCTGGGAATGCAAGATCAAATTTTCACTTTAATCTACACTGGAGTGTCACCATGTTCATTTACAGAACCTGTGTGCAGGGCCATGCTCTGTATGTAAAACGACTGGCTGAGGCTGAGGGAGGGGTAGGAATTTGGTAACAAATTACAGCAGGAGATAGAAACAGAACGTGAAATGCTGTACCTGCGATATGGTTTGCCAAAGGCCAGATCTAGAGCATCTGATGGAAAGGAGGAAGCTCCCAAAGCAGGAGGCTCTCAACTTCCTGAGGAATTGGATGAAACTCTGCAGAACTTTGTAAAACCATGGGAAAATGTGATTTGTGAACCCAAGTTAAGTTCCCCCATATTACATATATAGGGGTGTCTGAGTGTGATGTGCAGCAGCAGAGACTGGTGAGCTGTGACCAAAAGTCATTTGGGCTTGATGACAAGCAGTGAGGTTGAGAAGTGCTGCTGTCACTCACCAGTCTCCCACCTTTGCTGGAACACTTTGCATTGTAACCTGTGCTTCCATCGGTACTGCTTTTAGGAACAGACAAACAGAACAGACAGGTTCAAGAGCATTGCAATGTCTTGGCCTGTACAAGCAGGTACCTGCAACAGCCTTGCCATACCTGGCAATGCAGTGGAGGTCACAAAGTCATGGAATGGTTTGGAAGGACCTTAAAACTCATCTCGTTCCACTACCTGCCATGGGCAGGGACACCTTCCACTAGACCAGGTTGCTCCCCACCCCATCCAACCTGACCTTGAACACTTCCAGGGATGGGGCAGCCACAGCTTCTCAGGGCACCCTGTGTCAGGGCCTCACCACCACCATAGGGAAGAATTTCTTCCCAAAATCTAATCTAAACCTATTCCAAGGTATATTACAGGGTCATCTGCAGAGAGAATGAAGCTCCCAGGCAGACTCCCAGCCTGATGAAGATGCAGTTCAGCTCAGGCTTTAATGTCCAATGTTCCTCAAAGAGTGATGAACTTTGAGCAGGTAGCAGGGCAATTTCGTCTCTGGATCTCATTTGGGCCAAGAATGACAAATGTAGCTGTTAATTTAAT
The DNA here is from genome assembly GCA_013397915.1 of Daphoenositta chrysoptera. Classification (NCBI taxonomy): domain Eukaryota; kingdom Metazoa; phylum Chordata; class Aves; order Passeriformes; genus Daphoenositta; species Daphoenositta chrysoptera. Next base: position 378,893 of record VZRO01005774.1, on the reverse strand, counting down.
TATCAGTTGAATTGCTTTTTGCAGAGCTGGCCCAAAAATCAATGCATGGAGTTATGTTGGCTGCATGTATGAGCGTTATATATACACCCCAAAAAACCCCACGCCTGCTTTTAGTCAATTGGAAAACAGTGTAAGATGATAATAAAGCCTGAACTTAAATAGGCTGTTTGGCTGAAATATCTCTAATTTAAAATGTGTGTTCCTGTTTCCACCAGAGCAGAAATGGACGGTCATGTGCTACAGCTGGGAGCACAAGGATGGGGCAGGGAAGACCGGAGAATGGCAGTGAGCATGGTGATGGATCTGCTTTGTGGGAAGTCATGTGGGGGGGAAAATCCATGACTGAGTGGGGAAATGTCCCTAGGAAAGGGCTGCAAGATGTGAAATATAAGCCCTGGAGAGCTGCGTAGTACTGGCTGCTGGGGTGAGTTTTAATCCCAGAATGGTTTGTCTTGGAAGGACCTTAAAGATCATCTCATTCCACCCCCTGCCATGGGCAGGGACACTTTCCACTAGACCAGGGTCCAACCTGCCTTTCAATCCCTTGAACATTTCCAGGGATGGGGCAGCCACAGCTTCTCTGGGCAACTTGTGCCAGGGTCTCACCACCCTCTGAGTAAAGAATTTCTTCTAACATCTAATCTAAATCTCTCCTCTTTTAGCTTAAAGCCGTTCCGTCTTGCCCTGCCACTGTCTGCCTGTAAAAAAAGTTGCTCTCCCTCCTTTTTGTAAGCCCCAAGGATGCACTTGGTGCCAGCAATACTGGTGATCCTGGCCACTTTGCCAGGCAGGACCCACCTGGCCTTCCAGCTCATCCCCAGGTTGTTTGTTCCTTATACTGGAAAGGTGTAGAGACACCAGAACTGGTTTGGTTTTGAGTGTATTATTTCCCATGAGCAACATTGCCCATGTTTTGTTGCTTGAGCAATTTAGACCACTTAGTTTGTTTCAAACTATTTACTTCTTCACTATAGCAGCATGCCTACTACAAGCACAATTTCAAACAATTTCAAAAATTTGATATGCAATATAATCCTTGAGCTTTGGGCCAGATTTTTGCTTAATAATTAAATTTAAAATTCATGTGAATCCCCAAAGAATCACAAGCTCTCTCGGGGAGTCCAAATGTGTTTCTCTCTGAGCATCACTTGCATTGCCCTCAGTACCTGAAATGTAATGTAATGCCGATGTGATGTGAAAATGCTATTTTCTCATCAAGAGCACAATGTCAGAATTATTTTTGTTCTGTTCTTTAAGACACCTGCGCTTTCCCATCCTCAATTAAATGTCAGGTCACACTGGGTATCCAACCAAAGCTGAAGCTGTTCCAGATCCCATTTCGCACAAGCATGGAGACGAATGTTGAATTTTTATCAGCTTTGTTTTTTTAATTGAAACATCTAGATATATCTGGAGACTATATAACCTGAGGAATAACCTGACATATCCAGCCAATGGAAAAACAAAGCTGAGGCTGCCTGCACCCACCATCACATCCTGCACCCACCATCACATCCTGCACCCACCACCACATCCTGCCCCAAACTAACCACGCACATCTCTCATTGCCTCCTTCATCCACTATGTTCCACTGAATTAAGTTACAAGATGAAAGCAATAAGAAAACAAAAGTGAATTAAGTTGATGAAAATGCAAATAATGTCATTTGTAATTAGATTTTTTGTCTTCCCATTTCATTCCCTGCTCCTTTATGGTCTTTCCAGCTTTTGTGTCCCCTCCTCATCCTTCTTTTAATTTTTTGTTTTTAATCCCTTGCTAAACTCTGAATAACACATCTGCATTATGTAATCCTCAGACAAATAATTAACCTGGAGAGGCCGTGGCATCTTTCTCTAGCATCACTGTGGCCTTGACCTCTGGTTTCTGACAGTGACATCCCACAAATCCTGAAGGCACCAAACCTGCTGCTCCCAGGCCACCGCAGGCAGAGGCTTTGCCCCAGAAATCCAAACGGGAGTGTATGGTGCTGTAGGAAACCAGCCTGGATTGTTCTGCCAAGGCTGCAGGGAAGGCTGGAGAGCAGCTGGGGGAAGATGCAGCTCCCAGTCCCATGCCTTGTGCTCCCCCCGGCTGACCCCTCATCCCTGCTGGGCTGGGCAGGCAGTGCTGGTTTGGGGTGTAACACCCCCAGAAGTGCCAAACCTTTTTAGTCCAGCTGTGATCTGTAAATTTCTGTTGTCACTCCAGAAACAGGCTTAATCAGCCCAAGACCCTGGTGTTTGAAAAGCATCACCAGCACAGAGACCTGAGCTGATCAACAAGAATTTGAGCAGGGACCAAGGGAAAGAGGAGAGCAGTGCTGTCCTCTCGTCACTCAGAGCTCTGGCTGTACATGAAGAAGGCTCGGCTCAAACTGCCTCCCAAGAACTGCCCGTATTTGCCTTGAAGCCCAGGTTTTATAACCACATTTTTGTAAATTGATAAAGATGACAGCTTTATCAGCTTCTTATTCCATCTTCTGCCAGGCTGGTTTTATAACCCAGCCCACACTGCTCCTATTCATTCCTACCTGGATGCTGTAGCTGTAGCTGGTGTTCTGTGACTCATACTTTTGGTTTCCCTCAACTGGATTATTTCAATCTGAGGCCCTTTGGGCTGCAGCACACTGTTCTGGTATAGTGCTGGGCTGCAGCTCAGTGTAACACACAGAATTTTTGGCTCTGATCCCTGTTACAGGTAATTTTCATCCACTTCCTTGCAGAGCAGATTGAGCTAAAGCTCTCCGGGGTGCTCTGCCCTCTTCATCCCACAGGAATCCCCCTCCTTCCTCTTATAATTCATGTGGTTTTGAGCCAGCCATGGGGCTGCAGAGCTGATGCATGTCCAGGTCATGTTCTTAACCAAACTCTGAACTTACTTGTGAAGAAAATGCCACCAGGTTAAAACAAATTTTCACTTTCTCAGTGGAGTTGCTCTTTGTTCTGCTGTGGCAGCTCACGTCCCATTTTCCACACCGACAGTAACCCCATCCTGAGGCTGATCCTGGTGGGACTGCGTCAACATCCCAGGCCTCATCCTGCCACTGTGTCAATATACTTGAAAATATATCCAAAATGTTATTTTGTTGCCATATGTACACAGTAAATATGATTTAAGTATTTGATTGAGGGAATCAAAATGTTTTTCCCTTTGCATTCTCCTTTACAGGAGTTTGAGTTGATTTTTAGTTTGCCATTGGTAATTAAGAGCGGAAATTACTGCTTCTAATTTCTCATTTTATTGTCCTCTGGTGCGGACCAGTTTCTGTGGTATCAGGGAATTTTCTGTCTGTGCTGTGCACTCACATGGGTGGGAGATGGTGTTGAGTTCACTGTGTAAAGAACCATTAAAAGTGACTCCAGGAGTCCCAGCTTCTGTTGTGTTATCAGTATTGATTCACTTACAAATTATTTCTCTTAATCCCAGGCCCCTGGCTGCTGTTGGTTTAACCCTTTGGAGGAGGCATGTTATGGAGGCATCTGCCTGGCTTCCAGGCTGTGGGAGATTTTCTCTGTGATGAAACTTCTTACTGATTTTCTGCTGTGCTGACCCAGGTGCTCTCCCTGATGACTGATTTGAAGCTGAGATAAGTGGCACAGCAACTGGTGCCTCACTGGGATGGGATGTGAGTATTGATCCCACTCAGTGGGGCTGGAAGGACCGGAGAATCTCTGTGCCGAAACCGATATTCCCTTGTTCCCCATCCAGGGGGTGTCCATTACTGCACTGGTTTCTCCTAAGACATCTGTGCATGGTATTTCTTGGCTTGGCTGTGCCCCTTCATTCCCCTTAACCTCCCATACACCTTCCTCTTTCTTTGACTCTCCAGTATTAAACACTAGTTTCCCATTTATTCTCAAGAAAAACCATTCTTTAACTCCTAATAGCTTTCCTAAAGCCATAACGTGCTTTGTCTGCCGTTTAATAGGGAATCAATATTGTTGTAATACAATGAAATTTACATTGATTTGTCTCATTTTAACTGGCAGCTAAACCAATAAGATATTAGTCCGTGTGCTCCTGCCAGGAGGCCCAGTCGGCTTCTTCAAGCCTGACGTGTTTCTCTTTGCTAACAATTAATTACAAAAATCTGGCATAAGCTTTGCAGAGGCGGTTAGGCAGAATTACTACTTGCAGCACTTTTGTAAATTAATGCAAAAGTGGAAGCTATCAAACTGAGATGCCTTTTAAATGTACTCACACTGGCAGGTGCAGGCTGGACAAGGACGTCCACCTATCTAAATCATTGTAGAATCCCAGAATAGTTTGGGTTGGAAGCAACCTTTAAAGCTCATCTCCTTCCAGCTCCCCTGGCATGGGCAGGGCCACCTTCCACTATCCCCGGCTGCTCCAAGCACTGTCTAACCTGGCATTGAACACTTCCAATGATGGGGCAGCCACAGCTTTTCTGGGCACCCTGTGCCAGGGCCTCATACTCAGGTGGATCAACAGAGTTGTGTGAAGCCCGTGCCTTGGGAGCCATCAGTGGGTGCCCAACATCTTGATGATCTTATACTGACTTTTCACCTCAACCATCTAATTGCCATCATTTCAGCTTCCCTGATGCACACCCTGTTCTTCCACTAAAAATGTGGGTTTAGGGTGAACTGTCTACCGTGGAGACAGGGGAGGTCTGTGTGAGCAGTGGTGCTGCTCTGTCAGTCTCAGCCCTGCACTGTCCCTACCACAGCACAGGCAGCAAAGTGTGGGCTGGAGATCCGAGCCTGGGGTGCCTGTGCCATGCTCTGAATGCCTAATTAGCCAAACAGCTTCTCTGATTACAGCAGCACAACCTTCTGCAGGAGTATTCCCTAACAGGAAGCTTCAGGGAGTCAACTGTGTATCCTTGTGGATCAGGAGGGACCTGAGATCACCCATGGAATGACTCAGGCAGGGGGAAAGGGCAGGGTTCTTGTTGCTTTTGCTTCAACAGCTGGTGTGGATCAGCCAACAAGAAATCAAAAGGTAAAATGGATTTCAGGCCAAGGAAAAAAGAGGTTTGTCTCTTACTCAGGGGACTGGGAGAGCCATTTCTCATTCTAAAAGAGCAGTGATTAACTCAGAGGCAGGAGGGAGTGCTCCTCTGAGACAGGAATGCTCCCAACTGCAGTTTACATGGAATCTACTGTAATTCTGTTGTATTAATATAATTAACCAGACAATCCATTTCAATAACATAATCACAACCCATATTTCATTCCCTAATTAGAGTTCTGATGAGAACAATTTCTAAGCCATAACCTCCTCAAAAACCCACCACCAAAAAGAGAACAATCCAATAATTACTCTAGCCACGTTAAGCCAATTAGCCAGTGGCTATGGAGCAGAAGGGATTTTTCTTACTGGGTACTCATCAGCAGTGGAAAGAGAAGTTTCAGGGGAAGAATATCTGTCTCTTCAGAGGCCTTTTCTTAGGATTGAGCCATTTCTCCAGTCCTGCAGTTCTGCCTTGGCTGTCCTTTTCAATTTAGCTATGGGGTTTTCCACTGTTTTTCCTGCTCCACCTTCCTGCACTTCTGCAGTGTTTTCATGCTGATGATGATTCCAGGCTTGGCCAACTTCTATTTCTGCACCCAGTGGAGGGAAGGAGAAGGGTGAGAGAAGCTAACAGCTGAGTTCACAGATGACTGAGACACCTAAATTCAAAATTTTTGGACACTCCCTGTCTCAGAGCTTGATCTGTTCCCAGAGGTGATGGAGCAGGGATGATGCACCCTCCTGCAGGTCCAACAGCCTTCAGAGCCTGCACTACCTCCTGCTCCAGAGCTGCTTCAGACATCAGCTTTATATGACCTAAATGTAAACAAATTACATTTCCACCTGTCCAGGAGATCACAACAACATGCATGGGATGAATCCCACTTACCTCAGCACTGGAATTAAGGAGCAGAAACTTCATTGTTTGCCACAAGAAAGCAGTTCAGAAAGCTGCATATTACACATTGTCATGTTATACCTGATGGCTTTGCACTGCAGTCCTTCGAGATTGTAATGAATAAAATCTTGACAACATGCTCTCCTGCATTAATCATTTTAAGCTGATCTTACAGGATACAAGGGCAAATTAAATTCTATTTGCAATTTCATGCATGATGCCCAGCACTGGCAATGCCTGAGCCAGAAGTTTTTCAGTAAGACAAGCGTGTAAGCTGCAATTATGCAGTTACTTTCTCCCATGTGTCAACTCTCTTATTACTGACACATTTATAAATAAAAATGTATGAATGGTATTAAACTCACCTTCAAGGACGAAGCAAATTAAAACAAATAGCTTGTAAGACTGTATTTGAAGAAAAACACCACTTTTAATGGTTAAAATGATAAATGGAATGTGTGTGCCTTCAAACACTGCAGGGACCAGGAGGTTCTGTTTCCAGCCTGCCAGGACCAGCACGCAGTCTCACACCTGGAAATAAACACAGGCACACCTGGCTCTAATGGGATAGTTATACCCTGTCCTGGGTTTCTCCCACCAGAAGTGCTGGGTGAGACACCCTGTCCCCAAGCAGGCAGGGCTGCACAGGCAGCTCACAGGCAGCTCACAGGCAGCACAGGGATGGGTCTTCAGCCAGGTGGGTTTTTCCAGACACTTCTGGCTTCTTGTAGTGATTCCAGCATGCTTCTCTCTTCCTTTTAAAACCATAAATCATGGGAGGAGCCTGCCTATGGAGACCTTTGATGAGACAAGGGGGAATGACTAAACTGACAGAGATCAGGTTAAGACTGGATATTAGGAAGAAATTCTTCCTGTGAGAGGGGTGAGGCCCTGGCACAGGGTGCCCAGAGAAGCTGTGGCTGCCCCATCCCTGGAAGTGTTTAAGGCCAGGGTAGACGGGGCTTAAAGCAACCTGGGACAGTGGAAAGTGTCCCTGCCCATGGCAGGGGTGGAATGAGATGATCTTTAAGGTCCATTCCAACACAAACCATTCCATGATTTGATGATTCCCATGCCTTGGCAATATTAGTCAGCTCTGGAGAAGCCAGATAACAAACCTTCATCTGGGAGAAATGCCTTGAACTTGCCTTTAGAGGAATTAAATTCCTGCCTAAGTACTCCCCAGCCAACCAGCCCTGTGATCTTCTGTCCCCCTCCACAGCACAGCATATGCTGATCATGCTCTGTGCAAAAGTTCAAAGCCATTTCCTGCTTCATTTGTAAGGAGCCCTGTTTTAATCTAGTTAGAATATAACATGTTTTTAGTCCTCTGGAGAGGAAACTTACATTTTTCTTCAAAGCAGTTTTCTCTGGTAACTTAAAATCTTGTCCCCTCTGCCTTTCTCTTCCTTCAGTGTTATTTCCCCACTGGGAAGAAGTGAGTTTTGTGAAGTTATCACGTAGAATATCATCTACCAGACTCCTCTGCTTTGGTCTTTCTCAGAGCAATTGTAGCAGAGCCCCAAGAACACCTGGGGCCCAAAGTGCTGGAGCACATCCCACTGGGATCATGCCCTGCTTCTTGAGATGGCCCCCCTTCTGCCCACCTTCTCATCCCCATGGAGTTTTTTCCCGCTCTTCCTTATCTCAGATTGAGAAACTCATCACCTGAGACTGCAAAAAGTTTGGTAAGACACTGGAAAAGATCAGGCATCAGTACACAGGACAAGGAAGCTTGAAAACTAAGAGGACAGGTTTAGATTGGACATTAGAAAGAAATTCTTTACTCAGAGGGTGGTGAGACGCTAGCAGGGGTTGCCCAGAGCAGCTATGGCTGCCCCATGCTGGGAAGTGTTCAGGGTCAGGTTGTACGGGGCTTGGAGCAACCTGGGATAGTGGAAGGTTGAAACAAGATGAGCTTTATGGCAGGGGGTTGGAACAAGATGGTCTTGAAGGTCCTGTCCTATCCAAACAGTTCTGCAATAATATGAAATCTGTGCCCTTACAGTGCTTGCCAGCCCCTCACATCCTTTGTTCACCTCTGCTTCTCCCTCCCTCTCCCTGCTCTGTGTGTGATATTCTTCCCTGTAATTAGGTCAGCCAGCTCTGTAATGCATTCAGGAGGGCATGTGCCTGAGAGATTATCTGTGTGACCCAGCAGCAGGGTGCTGTCAGGACCCTGGTGCCACTGGCATTGTCACGCACCCCACACCAGCTCTGTGGGACCCATCCTGCCCAGACAACTTGTGAGAGCAGCCATGATCCCTTGGCAGGGAAGCCACCAGCACGTGGCTGTCCATGAACCCCCCCCGAGATGCTGGGGCGGAACCTCGATCACACAGACTCATCCCAAGGCTCCTGTGCCCTGTGTCCACTCGCCCCATGGGCAGGCGCTCTCTGGTGTCAAGCAGTGAGCAGGCTGTTTCTGGGGCTTTGTCAGCCACATGAAATCCTAAATGTGGCCTCAGGCACCTTGAGAGGGAACACATCAGGTTCTGACAGCTGGTGTGCAACAGGCTGAACCCTCTTCAACAAAGCCGTGTGCCCCGCTCTCCAGGTCCAAATAAAGTCGTCAGCTCCCTGCTACTGCTGCTCGACTCTCAAATTTACCTAACCCTGGAAACATAGTCCTAATTAAAATATTGACAGGAGGAAGTGGAATCAATCAGCAGCTGGCACACCAGGCTGAGCTCTGCATTAAGTAGAAGGTGCTGGGCTGTGACAGACTCCTCAGGTGACATTTAATGGCTGTTTGTACAGGAGGAGAAGTGACCCCCAGCTCAGTGGTGGCAAAAATTAGTACCAAGTACACCACAGTGTGAACGATTTTAATGTCAAATAAAGTGTCTTGGTCCTGCTACCCTTGAGCATCCCAGCAAAAAGCTGAGTTTTATTTTTCAAGGACGATGAAGGTCCTGTTCTTGAGCTTCTGGGGTACAGCTCTGTGTAGATCATGGAGAGGGGTCGTTATTGGTTATCATCCTGTGGCAGCTTCCCCTGGGACCTGGCACAACTAAGGGGAGATTTTCTCATATGCTTTTAGGGAATAGCAACCAAACCCTGGGATGGAGGGAGAAGAGCCAAGGGCTTCACCAAAGGAGGCATTGGGGAAAGAGGGGTCCCTCCAGCAAAGCAGGGTGGGAGGTGGGGATTTCAAGGCTGCATTTGCTACAACTCCATACTTGCAGGTAATTATGGGGTTCTTTCCACCTCACTGCCCTCACCAGTGCCCCAGCTGTGTGTGCACAGTGTCAACTGGTCCAAACTGGGCTACAAGATTCAGCTGTGGGTGCCAGTGAGAGTGGCTTGGCCCCACTCCTGCCCTGCACATTGCTACTGAAAAATGTAAAAGCAGTGTTAGGGGAAGCATCAAACGACTGAGGAGGTATTGTTAACCCTCATCAAACATGCAGACCCGAGCAAGAGGCTTGGTGGGGGCAGCAAACACCACGGCAGCCAGATCAAAGGGAATAACACCCTGCACCCTGCACACCAAGATGTGCAGTATTGCTCTGCCAGCCAGAGAGATAACTAAGAGAGCTTCAAAGGAATCTTCTGCACTCATGACTGAGCTCTTAACCCTGCTTGATGAGCCCGTTACTCCCTACCTTCCTGTCTCTGCTCCACACAAAAGCAATAATCACAGAATCATAGAATCACAGAATGGTTTGGGTTGGAACGGACCTGAAGCTCATCTCATTCCACGCCTGACCGTGGGCAGGGACACCTTTCACTGTCCCAGGTTGCTCCAAGCCCCATCCAACCTGGCCTTGGACACTTCCCGGGATGGGGTACCATCTGGGTACCCTGTGCCAGGGCCTCACCACACTCAAAGGGAAGAATTTCTTCCTAAATAACCTAGGAATAGGTCAATACTTGATGGGAAACACCATCTGAGGTTTTGCCTTCACTGTATATTCATTTTCCTTGCATGCTCCAGGGGTCTCAGGCCCAGAGAGAAGCTGATGGTCCACGACCCTGTGGCAGAGCATTCCCAGTTGCCCAATCCTGGCATGTCCTGCCCTCTTCTTTCCCTGTTGTCTGTGGCTTTAAGCAGATTTTTTTCGAGACTACTGTGACTCCTTGCACAAACTGCCCTCCCAAGTATCATATTAAAAAAACTATTAAAAGACTTCCAGAAGTGTAAGTTTGCACGCTCCCGTTACCTCCAGTGTCTGCCAGCAATGGCGCCCAGCATTAATTAGCAGCCCCTGTTATCAACAAATGAAACTCATTATTTGCAAGTAACCTCTTTCCTTCTCCCAAGGTATGTTCAGAAAATGACACATCAGGCAATTTCTTGTCATTCATGAATTACACTCCAATTTCTAGGTATTTTGAAAATGCATGATAGGTTTCATTCTTTGGGAAATGAGGGGTTTGCCATTTGGGAGGAAAGCCAAGTGACAGTGACATAGCCCTTTTGATCCCTTCCCCATATGACTGATCCTGTACAATGAACCCATGGCTGCTTCCAAAATAGCAATCCCCTGTTCCAGGGAGAAAAACCCCAAGGGTGCAGAAGCATCCTGTGGGGTGGGATCATCCATCAGTGTCAGAGCACCAGGGCTCATGCCTATCTTGGCAATGGTTTAACTTTCCCAACACACAGAATCTGTTGGGGCCTCAAAATGGACCAAATGATCAGCATCACAGAGAAAAGGCTCTTGCTCATCCCCTTCTTGTTTTGCAAGCATTATGAGGCAGAAATGAGACACCCCAAACCATTTCCTTTTAATTCCAACATCTTTGTTCTCTGTATTCATGGGGCAGTCGCACATCCACCAGAACCAGGGGTGCAGGTGTGACTCCCTTTGGAAGCATTTGGGATATTTTTCTGATTTTTGGACATTCTTCCTGTCAAGGAAGCTGCAGCAGTAAGCCCAGAGCTGCTGCTGAGCAGAGGAGGCAGGTCTTTCATCTAAACAGCAAATTCAAAAAATAAGCAGGGAAAGAAACTCTGAGCAAACTGCAAATTATTCTGTTTGAAAGAAATGAGCCTGTTGGAAATTTCCAATTGGACAGTTCGGTTTTGAGTGTTGGCGGATCAAAAGCTGCTTGTCCTGCGTGGCTGGAGGCAGTGGAACGGCAGAAGCAATTCCCAGGCTCTGTGGGGTCCCTAGGCTGGGCTGGTTATTTACCCGGTGGCTTTAACCAGAGTTCACTCAGCCTTATCTCTGATTACTGGGTCTTTAGACTAGTCATGATGAAAATGAAATAACAGCACAGCAGAGGCAGACTGAGCTCCCTTTGCTCAGCAGACCTAGACCCCTCTCCCTGCTGGTGCACCAGAGCACAGAATGGTCCATTTAACACTGGAATCGAAGCCAAACAGGAAGAAATTTATTAATGGCATTTTTGCAGCTTTTGTTTGGGATCTGCAGGGGGGAATTCGGTGTAAATGTGCCTGGCTAGGCTTTTGTTAACCCTTGGCTTTCTTTGAGTGAGGGAAAGGGAAAAGCAGCAGAGCTTCAGGCAGACTGTGTGGCTTCTGGTGTCCTGTAAAAACCAGGATTAAATTCCTGGAAAAAATGTCCCTTGAAATGTGACACAAATGCAGACAGTGGAATAAACAGGCTCCTCCTCAGCTCATGGGCTCACTGCTCTAAGTCAGCACCGTTGGTGGCATAGGGTTTACATCTCCCCTGACCAAGGCGATTTCCCATCCTAGCAGGGCTTTGGGCTCTGATCCTGCAGGTTTATGTGTGCTCCATTCAGCGACAGGTTCCCTTAGAGTCTCCTGCCCTACGAGCTCTTGTTCTAACTACAACACTGAGGATTATTTTCCTGATATTTTTTCCTCTTTGTTCATTTTCTCCTGAATTCTCCAATGTGTTTGGAGCACATTTGTGTATGCAGCATTTATGCCCCAACCCTGGAAGTGTTCAAGGCCGGGTTGGATGGAATTTGGAGCAACCTGGTCTAGTGGAAGATGTCCCTGCCCATGGCAGGGGATGGAATAAGCTGAGCTTCCAACCCAAATCCCTTCCAACCCAAACCACTTTGTGATTCTGTGACTGCTCTTCCCCGGCTGTTTCGATGTCTGACCAGGCTGCCTGAGGCTTGCCTGGAGGCTCCTCAGGATATCCCAGCAAAGGCCTTTTGTACCAATTTATTTCATTGCTGATTTAGGCTTAGGAATGCTTATTGTCACCTCAGTTGTTTTTTGGCAGTGCAGCTGCCTCCCCTGACAAACACATAACAGCAAGGTGAAGAGCTTGGGAGGGTGAGGTGGTTAAAGGGTTACAAGGTGAAATTCATAGCAAAAGGTCTAGAATGAGCATTTACTCCAGGGAAAGGGGACTGCATGCCTGTTCCAACCAGGACAGGAGTGAGATAGGAATGGTGATAATGCACTGGAGAATAAGTGTCCTGATGGGACACTGATGGGCACTGGTGGTTAAAAGTATCCTGATGGACCAAAAATTTTTACCATTATGGGTAATTGTATCACTTCCAGGACCAGGTTAGGGTGTTCAGCCCTGTGGAGTGGGAGCCAGCTGGTGTTTGAAGTTCTGTACATTTGCATTATAAAGGATCAGATCCAGGTGTAAATTATATATCTTGTTTCAATAGAAGTTTTAAGCCAGTGAAAATTTTCCTTTGAAGAGCTGATTCCTGTGATAACAGACCTGTACCACACTTGTGAGGAGCTCACTCCCTTGGCAGAGCAGGGATGGGAGAGGGGTGCATGATGTGCCCCCAGGAGTTGGTGGGGTACACACAAAACCAAAGTCTCTTGCCAAGAGCCACAGCAAGGTAGGAACTGGCACCTTGCCTAAGAGTGGGACGCATGGAGCTCACCTGGCACTGCTGGGCACAGACTGTGTGAAAACCTCCAGTTTTCTGCAGCCTTGGCATTAGAAGCTGTGGAAGTCTGGTGCTGCCCTCATCTGCTTGAGGGACAGACAAAACTCACTGTCATCATCCCAGGGACTTGCACAGTAATTTCCCAGCTAGATCATTTTACTGAGCCTTTCTGTGCCTATTACCTGTTAGGGTCACCCACATGTGTGGTCGGGAGGAGACAGAGGGCATGGAGACCCCAGCTCTGCAGTCACCCCTCAGCTCTTCACCTGGGCAGCACGCAACGGAGCAGACCTCTCCCCAGGTGGAAAAGAGAGAAAAAAATTAATGTGGATGCTGTGGAGCTGGGGCTGCAAATAAATGCCTTTGCTGCCAAACAGCTCTCTTGATACGGGGCTGCACAGAGGCCCTGCTCTCACCCCAGAGCCTCTGGGCAGCTCCCCCAGCACATGTCTGGAGCAGCTCCTGGGAGCCAAGTCCAGGCACTCCCACAACCTCTGCCCACACAGAGGTGTAGCTGTGCCTGTGGAGGTCCAGGACTATTCTTGTATCACAGCTGGAATAAGACCTTTTCTGTGTCTATGGGGAGATGAAGAAGTGGTTTCCACCCTGGAAGCCTGGGAGCCACAATCTGTCATGTGATGTACGTATTTTTGTTGTCTCCTCTGAACATATTTAGAGGATTAGAGAAAACCCACATCATAGAAGGGATTTAAAGGTTATTAGGGGAGAAATGCATTTTTCAGCACCTGCTGCCTGAAAAGTGTGCAGCCAAGTATTTTAAATACCCTGGTGCTATTATTAATAGAAAATGCCTTTCTTTTATTTTTTTCTTTCTCTTTTTTTTTTTTTTCCAGTGTAGCTGAAGTCATCATTCAGCCTTATAACTATAATGGATGGTTGCTAGAAGCCTTCCAAACAAGGCAGCACAATAAGATACAGACTGTTAACCCACATCAATTCTCTAAGGAAATTTCATGTCGGGCCCTTTAATTCTCTCCTTTTGAAATTATTCCGATCAGTCAGTGCATAGGGCACTGCTGCAGGGAAAAGATTGAACCTGGAACGAAGTGGAATGAGATTTGAAATAATAAAAATAAAGAAAAAACACAGAGGAGAGATTCAGATACACCTCCAAAATTCTAATGAGCTCATTTGCAGAGCTAAAAATTTCTCAGGGACTCCAGTTGATTCAAAGAGAAATGTATTTAATTTAAAACAACTCACTTCAGGGAGCTCTGCATTGGGATGAAATGTATTAAATAATTGATCAACCGGGGCGTAAGAAAGAGGGGAAAAAAAGAGAAAGAAAAAAGAAGGGAAGAAAGGTACCCAGGTGGTGTGTGACCTGGAAAAGAAAGACACCTCTATGTGGGGTGTAGGTGACACACTGAAGGGGTGACAGGGGTCCCAGAGCCACCACATTGTCCCTAAGGCTTGGTGGCACCAGCCAAACCAGGGACACATCCCTATACCCCTCCAGCTCTTCACCTGATCCCACTGGAGTAACACAAATTTTATTACATTTCCTTCCAGTCCCGAAGTCACATAGAGACCCTGAGTCCTGTGTGGCCTCTGATATGGGATTAGTTTCCTTTCTGCTTCATTGGATGTTTTACAAAGAGCTCAAAATAAAACAAATATACTTCATCCTTTCTCCTCAGCAGCTCTAAGGGCAAATTACTATGGAGCTGATATCAAAACACATGAACTGATAATATTTCTGCAGTGTCTCAGATTTGGATGCAAAATGGAAATACACATTTAGCGTTTGGCTGTGACACTGCTGTGCATGCAAACAGCAATTAAAACCTGCAGCCAAATGCCATAAATCCAACAGTGACAGAGTAAATGCCATTAAAGATGGAAAATGAAAAGGAACTATAGCTCATTTGCATTTTGTAAGAGTAATTTTGTTCAGGCTACAGTTATTCTGAATGAAATGTAACTTCTAAGTACTGTTCCACTGCACTGTGACCAGGCTGTGAGTGCAGGAGGCTTTGAAACACAGACGGGCTGCTCTGGAACAGGGATGTGCAGAGCAGCAGGCGTGGGGGACCATCAGTCCAGTCTGGTCCATGGCCACCAAGTGCTCCCTCCCTCTCTGCAGGGAGGTTCCGAGCAGCCCTGTCCTCCTTGACAGCACTGCCTGTCTGCATACTCTTTTAATGATTTTTATTTAAGTAGCTTCCCCTTATTAACCAAACCAGGAGATGGCACAGCCTTCCAGACAGTGTCCTTGCTGCCAGCAGCAGGGACTTGGTGCGTTAATACACAATGGAGTTGAGATCCATCTCTTTTTGCTGCAGACTTTGCCCTCTCCTTGTCAGGGAGCCCCCAGACAAATGGGCTGGAGACAGCCTGTGTGAGTGTTTGCTGATGTCAGGAGCAAACAAAGGAGCAAAGCAGATGGATGCCCTTATAACTTCAAATAATTAAATTAGAGGCATAAAAGTAATTGCTATCCATTTAATTTACTCTTGACTATGATATTCCTGCTCCATAAAACTGAATGAGGGAAACTGTGATGCCCCCAGGATCACGGCTCTCCCCAGCAAAGACCGCTGCATAGATCACAAATAAATTCTGCCTGCTTGGAGAAAATAAACTAAAATTGTATGTCTTATAAGGAAAGTGAGGCAGAGGATGGGAACAGGCAGAGATGGAAGCGGACATATTCCTTTATTCATCTTAATAGCCACATGTAAATGTGTAATGTAAAAAGCACAAACAGAATTTTGAACATTTTTGTTCCTCTGCCTTTGTTCTGAGAGTGTTGATGCCTTAGATTCCGAGCAATGTTTGCTTTTTCTCTGCAAGACATCACTGTCAAAACTGACCTGGTTTGGGACATCAGTTGTGCTCCTCAAGAATGCAGAAGTGTTTTATGTTAAAAATCACAAGAACTTTGCTTCTTTTTCCCTTTCTTTCCTGATCCTAAATAAAAAGAACCATTCTCTTTTCTCATACTTAAGTGTCAAAGAGTATTTCAGCTCTCCAAGAGGTCTCAATTCTCCAGCAAGCATTGGTACTCCTCACCAAAGGGTGAAGCAGAGGGTTAAAGGGTCGGAAACACAACGGTCAAAACCAGGACTTATGACAATTCCTGAAACACCAATTATTTTTTATCCTACAAGTATGCGCATATGTGGCATCATTCAACAAGTGAGCTAAGCCCTTGGGGTGTTAAGCACACATTATAATACAGGACTGAAGTCAAAGTGACAAATTTACAGAGATTATTTCGGTAAGTGTGAATGTGAATTTTAGGTCCCTTTCTTGCAGGAACATTTTTATCCTCTCCACACACCCAATTTCCATGGCAAGCTAATTGTTGTAATTGCAACCAATTTCTTGTATGTAAATTTAATGAAATGCTGTTTTCAATGTTTAACCAGCTCATTAGAAGGTTTTATCTTTGTGAAAAGGAAAAATAAATCACGCAGAGACTGGAAACACTGATGGGATGAGCTTCTATGGATCAGCCTGAACCCAAGGGTCCATTTTATCTTCCAGCAGTGAGGGGTCCCAGGGCTGGTTGCGCATGAGGGGTCCCGTGGGATGGGCATGCTAGTGTAGCCATGGCACTGCTGCTTCGAGGAGGGAGCCACAGTGAGTGGGCAGCAAGGGACCAGGGGGTCTCACCCGGTGGGCTCTGTCTGGGCTGCGGGGTTGGAAGTGTCCTCATTATGCATCCGAACATCTCTGTCAGGCTGTCCCCAGGGACAGGGACTAGCGAAGAATGCTGTTAACAGAGGGATAATGAGGTATGAACTGAGGAATAAATTTAGGCTGGAAATAACAAAAAGGTTTCTAAGCTTGTAGCAGGGCAGGTCTAGGCTGTAAAACCCTTCCAAGAACAGTGGGGAAAAAATCTACCCTTACTTCTCCTCCATCTAAGGAGTGGTTTGATGAGTTTCCACAAAGACTTGCAGGGAACAGTGCTGATGGTAGGACGGGACGGGGCTTACAGGGCTTGCTCCAGCCCTGAGGTCTCAGAGGTCAGCACAAAGCAGCACCAGTGCCTGCAGCTGATGTGCCCCCTAAAACAGACATGTCACCTAAAGCCTTGCTGGAGTGGGATGGGAATATCCAAGCCCTGCAGGCTGCAAGGGAATGATGACCCGGGTACCAGCAGGGAAATGCTGAGGTCTGCTTTATAGCAGGGTCAGAAGGGAGAGGTTCCAGGGAATGCTGAGGAAGCCAATGCACATCTTCTGTTGAACGGGACCGTGCTGCTCAGCATGGGGAGAAGCCAGAAAATCGTACAAATAATCCCAAAAATTCACAAAAACCCAACAAAATCAAAATCAAAACCACCGCCAACAAGAAAACCCACCTAAAAACCAAACCAAAGAACTGAAGAAAAACAGACAGGACAAAAATCTTCTTCAGCTCTCTAGAAAAAACCAGCAGAAGGTACCCCGTGCGGAGCATGGCTCATGCACTTGGCTCCCTCCCTGAGCCAAATGCATCCCTTGGAAAAAGTACTGATTACGTGGAAGTGGACTAACAAGAGGCAGGCAGCACCAATAAAGGCAGTTAATTGCTTATTGCGCTTTCCTTTGCCTGGTCCCTGGTGATTTTCTCACCAATGAATAATTCAACAGCCACTGACACGAGTAACATCTCCTGATTTGCATTGAGCATCATTCATTAGGAACAGGATGAAAACCTTGCCTATCCGCCGGCTAACACCCCATCCCTGGAAGTGTCCAAGGCCAGGCTGGACAGGGCTTGGAGAAAGCTGGTCTAGTGGGAGATGACCCTGCCAATGCCGGGGGGTGGGGGGGGGGGGGGGGGAACTGGGTGAGCTTTAAGGTCCCTTCCATCCCAAACCGTTCCATTATTTGATGATAATGCTGGTTCAGTTTCTCGTCCAGGACCTGGAGGCACAAAATATCCTTTTGTGGGCAGGAGAGGAGCACCATGCCCTGCTCCCAGGGAGTCCCCACCCCACAGAGAGGATTTTGGGACCATCACCCCATTCAGTGCTGGCCACACGTGGCCTCCAGCCTCCATCACCATGGCAGGGATGGGAGCCTGCTTCTCCAAATCCACCTTATTTCCAGCATCAGCCTTTTGGCATTTTAAATCACTGAGTGCTACGCAGAGCTGATAATCAGATTTACTGATGGAACTTCTCTGTCTCAGAGGCTCAACTAATCCCTTTTAATCCTTTTCTTGAACTCTTTCTTACAAGTGCTTACAACAGAGTTTATCTTTCAGCTTTGCATCTAATTTTGGTTTCCAAATGTGTTTTTTTTTCAAGCAAGGATGTAGCTCTACTCGTTATTTCTAAATGGCTGAAGTGGAACATATTCCACACATTTTACAATTATTCCACTGCTCTCCCAGCTCATGCACCATCCTGAAAAATTCATCCAAACATACCAAAGGGGCTGGGAGAGACAGGGACATGGAGTTTGGCAGCAGCTTTGACTTCCTAAAGGGTACATGGCAGCATCTGCCTGGCATGGTGCTGGGGCATGTCCAAGCTCCAGGCTGACAGAAGGGAGGGTTTTAGCTCAGGGATCATTTTTAGGAGAGATTAGTGGTTTGTGGTGTGTGATGCACTGTCAGGATTGAGGTTAGGCAGTCCTATGGCTTCTTTTAGTCCTTCCCATAGCCGACAATAATCTCCCAAATGGAAAAAAAGTCCATTTTTAACCTGTGACCAGTACTGGTGAGACCAAGCTGAGCAAGGGCAAAGGAGGGAACAGCCTCTTGCCTTCCTACCAGCAGCAGATGCTCCTCATGCCTTAGCAGTGATCTTTATGAGTGAGGTGTAGATTGGATATTAGCAAAAATTTCTTCTCTGGAGGGGTGGTCAAGCACTGGAACAGGTTGACCACGGAAGTGGCAGAATCACCGTCCCTGAAAGTGTTCAAAAAACATGTAGATGTGATGTTGAGGGACATGGGTTAGTGGTGGACTGGGCGGTGCTGGGTTAATGCTGGACACAATGATCTTAGAAGACTTTTCCAATGTTAGCGATTCCGTGATTGTAATCTAGTGGACAAAAATAAATCACCCATTTCCTCTTTTTTTTTTTTTTGAGTAGGTGCTACAATTGTTTCAACAAGCAATGAGATTGTTCTCCTGTGAACACCTCCTCATTGTATTCCAGCTCCAGTGCCCAGGCACCTTTTGGGATGGCTGCAAATTATATTTAGCCTGAGTCACACCAATTAATCTCTGCATGCGCAGCCCCACTCACTCCTCTTGCCTCTCCTGCATGTGGGCTTCCAATCAACCAGCTCAGCCTGTTCCCATAGAAACTGAGCAGCACATCACTACAGAGTCGGGCTGCTGGGGCCTTTTAAGTTCTCATCAGAGCTTTATTCCACCCCTCAGAAAGCCAAGGTGTTCACTGTGTCTGGAGACAGTCACTCTGCCTTGGCCGCCAGCAGAAAGTAGGACTCAGCAGCCAATGATCCCATGCCAGCACCCGGGGAGCTCAGGAGCTGCAGTTTGCTGTCAATATTTGCATCTCATTAATCTATTCCAGCTGCAGATGGAAGAGAGAAGACAAGAGAGGGTAAAACCAGTGATGTTTCTTGGCCTGTTGGCACCAATATTGGTTCCTTTACCAGTATGTTAAAAACTGTTTTCATTGTCTGCTATGAAGATCTTTAAGGTCCTTTCCAACCCAAACCATTCTATGATCCTCTGATTATCAGACTAGTAAAATTGCACATCCTCATCCATCTCTACCTGTTCCGTGACTGTGTCCAATCGCTGTGCAGGTATGGGCTGTGTGCCAGCTCTTGGAGCAGCAGGAAGATTGGGGCAGTGAAGTCTTTCTGCATCCCACCACCTGCAGAGCATCCCAGAAGAGCTTGAACCAGGCTTGGTCAGCAGCAGCAGCAGCAGCAGCAGCAGCTTCCTGGTGTTTCTCAGCTGGGGGTTCCAAAGCACTTTGGCGAAAGGAGGCGATGACCTCTCACCAAGCCCTTCACACAGGGAAATTGAGTTTAAGGCCTCCAGTTAGTGTGAGGAGTTCTTGTGAGCAAAGGTCTTTAAAAGATGTTTCTGAAAAAGCTCTCTCCCTGGGTTCCAGGGGCTCCCTCCACATATAGCCAGGCAGATCCACCCAAAAATCCCACTCCACTGGGGAGAGCAGCAAGAAACCAGCAAGTCTCAGAGCTGCATCTGATGGGAAACCTTAGATCTTCTGCCTGGGGTTTTGGTTTTCCATCTAAAGCTGCTAATATAAATATTTACTGGCAACTTTTCCCATTTTATTAATGACAGCGCTTTGTGCAGGCTGAGTTTCTTAAGGAAATACTTTAAAAATCTACTTTATGTCTTGAAATAATCTCGAATGTTTTTATTTAATTTGCTGTTTTTTGCAGGAGTGGAACTCCTGCACATATGGCTTTACTAATGCAACTATTTTGATTAGATTTTACATTTCCGTGTGTAATTTATGGCATATTGCCCACAGACTCATTAAAAAAACCCATCCTTTAAATATGTACTGAATAATATCTTCAATGCATTTTAAACATAGAACAAAAGTGGGGTGATTCTGTATTCTAAAGGGACACCTACTGATAAGAACACGTTGCATTTGTAGCAATTTAAATGCAGGATATAGAAAATATGTACGTTGTTGGGATTTTAAATCCCCACTAAAATGCATTTCAAGGAATCAATCAGTACTAAGTCAATGTATAAGAATTGTTTTAATAAATTTAGAGGTGTCAAGTTCTAAGTAAATTGCACATTAAATAAAATCTGACTCTTCATTGAATGTATTGATTATTATCATTAAGAGCAGGTCTGTTACTCTTGGCCAGCAGGGGGGTAACAGGATGACAGCAGCACTGCTGAGCTCCAGAGAAAGGATGTTTTGTGTGCAACTTGGGAAGTATCACAGAATCCCAGCATAGTCTGCGTTGGAAGGGGCCTTAAAACTCATCTGGTTCCATCCCCTGCCCTGGGCAGGGACACCTTCCACTAGACCAGGTTGCTCCAAGCCTCATCCAACTTGATCTGATCTGAAGGCCATCTCCATGCACATCTTCCCAGCTCTGGTTGAGAGCCCAGCGGTAAGGCAGGAGCTCGTCCCCAGGATGGGGCTGGTGGGGACTGTGGGGATAGAGGGGATGGCTCACACCTCTGCTCTGGACACAACACCGTGCCCTGCACTGACCCAAACCACTGAGCCATGACTGTGGCAAGTTCTTAGCTCATTGCTTGCACACAGATAATGATTGTAAAATAAAATGTTAAACTCACTGCCCTTACATTTTCTTTAACTCCTTTAACTGGTACAGGACAGATATTCCATAAATATATATTCCCCCCAAAAGGCTATTTTCCAAGTATGGGTTTGATGTAAAACAAGCTGTTCCAATGTCTGATTTATAAGGCATATGAAGTTTCTAACTAAAAAAAAAGATTATGAATTTCTCAGGTGTCTCACTGATTTATTTGCCATGTGGCAATTGATCAGTCATGTCAGCAACTTCATAAGTAACACAATTAATTCTGAAGTTATCTCCAAGTTATCCAAGTCCTGTGTCACTGATGAATATGTGATGGGTCTGAGTTATAGGTTGTCTCTGAACTTGACTGACTTGAAATAAGTCACCAAGCTGAGTTGTAAATCACAAGAGATGGATCTGAGTACACTGCTGAGTCACAAGCAGGTTGTTAGATCACACACATCTCGATTTATGGGCTCATGAGGTGGCCTCTGCTCTATCTCATGGTTTGGGAGTAAATGTCAAAGTGTAAATCTGGGATGCCAGTACCAAATGGCACCTTCCCTGGGGACACGCAGCACCCACAGGCTGCCGTGATGCTCTTGTCACACACAGGAGCACACTGGAATCAGCACCGACATCTTCTCCTTGCAGATGAAGAACTCCAGGTGTGCCTCACGTCTCCGTTCTCACTCTCCTCCTGGGGTACCGACTCCACAGTAAGCCTGACTGGCACTGGCAGATATTGCAGGCTATTAATTAAGATGTCATTTACAGGCTCACTGGGTGACCTTAATTAAAATATAAAATGGCAAACACTAATAAGAAAGATGATATTCCTGTGGGGGGTGAATCAAGCACATTAACCTCCTGGTGAAGAATTCTTTCTTCATCTGACAGATACGAGAGACCTCACAGCTTGATGCAAGGTGTCCTCGGTGTCACTGCTGGGCTGTTCCTTGGGCACGTTCCTCCTGCACAGCTGTGATTCCTCCTGCAGAGCACAACTTGATGGATAACTCCTGCAGACTTCACATTGGCACAGGGACAGTCCTTGAACCTTTCCTTAGAGCATCAGGCACTCTGTGGATGTACATGAAGCTCTTCTGTTTGTTTTCCTTCCTGTGCATTGCTCTGATGCTGTTACACTGAACACTCATTTCATATTCCCAGGAGACGAGGGAGATGCCATGGGAGACACATCTACATCTGTAAACTGCAATCAAAACTAATTAAACCCAACACAAATACTGATTAATAGAAGAAGGACCCTGATGTCAAGTCCCATGGCCCCATCCCAAATAACATTGGCTTCTTTTTTAAGACACAGATTTGCTTGTTCTCTTTAATTCCCAACATCTGGTGGCACATCTCCAGCTCCTGGTTCCAAGGCAGCCATACTGCATTTGGGAGAGATACACGGAAAACCATCTGACATCCGGATCTCTGCCTGAAATGCAGCTTCTCTTTAAAAACTCACCACTGGGACACTACAATATGACATAAGCTCCATCCCTGTGCTCATTTTGCACCAGGCCACTGGTTTCATTTTATTTCATTAAAGCTGAATTTATTCCCGCAAAGCAGTTAAAATATTCATCAATAGCCTTCCTGCCTTTAAGAGTCTCCATTCCCTGTGCATCATCCTAGATTCCTTACTCCAGGCATCAGCTTTCCAGACAAGGTCTCAAATGGAACAGGTGCTAACAGGAGAGATGAAGGTGCAGAAACAGCTCACACTGGAGTGAGTGGCCACACCAACTCCTCATCAGCAACCCCGTGGTGAGCACAAGCAGCAGGAAAAACCCTCTGCACACACATGGACTCTGTGGGAAAAGCACAGTGCATGACACTTGTTAAACACAGCATGTACGTGGAGCACTGAGGGGAACTTGGGGAAATGGTTCTCAAGGGAGCAAAAATCCAGTTTGTTTAAAAAGCAAATCATTGATTATTGCAGAGAGAAAAGCAGAATCACTGGGTGGGGTATGAGTGATGGACATTTCTAGGAATATCGATTTGGAAGTGGTGACTGTGGCATCAATCATCAGCTGTGTCCCTGCAGACAGACCCACCTGCTTGAGCACCAGTGATGGGACCCTCAGCACGCACCCCTGCCCATTCCCCCAAACGATGGGAATCAGGGAGCAGCTAGCCTAGGGCAGGAGGGGCTGGGCTGAGGGACAGAGGCAGGGACAGGGATACCAGACAGTCGTCAGCGCTCCCCTCCCAGTCCCAGGGGAGGCAGATTAGTTCTCTTTCATTCCCAGCATCTGGTGGCACATTTCCAAGTCCCTGCTCCAAGGCAGGGATGTGCCACAGAAAAGTAATTAATTCAAGTAGTTCTGTGAAGAACCATTATGACACTGGCTCATCTGACTTTTCCCTTCACAATGAGTCTTTATGGGGATGGCACCTGACAGTCACTATTGTCACATCACAATTTTTCCACAGTAAAACACTACTTTCCCCAGGCAGCCAGTGGGGATTTTATTGTTTAAATAGTGTGAAATCCTTCATTATGAGGACACTTGTCTTCTGGTCTACAAGAAGGACCTTTTGCAGTATCCAGCACTCCCTGTTATCCCCAGTACTATTTACTAGAGAGACCCCTGTCCTCCCCTGCCCCACCGTCCTGCTCCACACGTGCTGCTCTTGAGGATTTAAAGATAAAATGAAG
This sequence comes from Daphoenositta chrysoptera, assembly GCA_013397915.1. Taxonomy (NCBI): domain Eukaryota; kingdom Metazoa; phylum Chordata; class Aves; order Passeriformes; genus Daphoenositta; species Daphoenositta chrysoptera. Next base: position 355,315 of record VZRO01005774.1, on the reverse strand, counting down.
GAGGCTGCAGATGAGGACTTCCAGGCACTCTAGCCAAAGGTCGTTAATCTTCCTATTTCTTGCACAGGTTTTTAACAACATTTTCTTGTGGAAATGGGAGGTTTGCTCTGCTTGCACTTCTTGGGCTCTGCTGTGCAAGATTTCCAATTCAAAGTGAAGGTGGAAAAGCCATACCCAAAAGTTAACCAAATATTGACCAGACCCCACAGTGTTACAGCTCACTCCTGCCTTTTCCCAGGAGCAATATCAGCTCCGAAAAAGGCCGAGATGGGGCTGAAGTGGGAGGGATGTCTGCCCAGGGCCATCCCTGTGCCGGGGCTCTGCAGGGCAGACACTTGGGTGGGGAAAACTCTGAGATCTCCTTGCCATCAGCCAATATCAATCTCCTGACACTGACATTGGGTGGTTCAGTGTTCAGACACCCTGCATGGCAAGGGCACTAGCTCACAGTTATCAGTGTTGGTCTGATCAGATAACATTGATATTCCGCCTTCAGCCCAGTTTATTAACCCACCATTCCTTTCAAACAAAATATCACATTGCTTATTATGTTTTAGCTGACCATTTGCAAATGCCACCAGATATGGAGAACATGACACCATTGCCTTTTGCCAGGCACTGGAATCAGTCTCTGTGTCACCCTCTGACAGGAATATTGTAAAACTGCATTAATCAAATTGTGTATCAGTCACAAAAATTGAGGAGTAATTTGTCAAAGTCGTGTCTGGGCTCAATAGCCGTTTGGAGATGACTAAGTAATTACTCAATAATGTGTTCTCACCTTTTCATTTCCCTAGGTTCCTGTGACTTGCACAGCAGAAAGACTGGAAAATAATGGACTGGGTTGTCTGGTGGCTTCGGAAACGTTGGTTGGTGTTTACAGGGGAGTTGATTCAGTCCTACCTTCCTTCCTGTCTGGCATGTCTCCAGCCCAGTCCCAGCGGGAGCTGCACCTCACAGTGATGGGTGCTGATGCTCAGAAGCCCGTGTGAGGCACATGCCACCAAAAAGAGGCCAAGGCATGAGCAGAGGCACTACGAGAGGGATGGAAGGCATTGCCTTGTGCTTGTGTTCCCAGCCAGACTCCTGGATGGAATCCTGGCCAAACCCTCTGGTGGGATGGTTCACCTCAGAGCCAGACACAAGCTGCAATTCCTCAGTCAAAACCAGGCTTTTAATCTCAATGCTCACCCCATAATTTAAATAACTGTTTACCAGAGGTCCTGTTAGTCTAAATTCCTCTTTCTTAATGTTTCTGAAATAACACCCTCTAATGCAATCCCAGAATAACCCATCATTGAAATGAAAAAATTTCCCCATGAGACTGAGTTGCTACTTCTTCAATGACCTAGAAGTGATAACTTGATTAATAAAATGGTCAGATTTGCAGTACCAAAAGGCTTTTCAACTCAGAATCAATTGCTTTACATCTGTTGCTCAATGCTGGATTCACTGAACGCATTGTTGAACTCACTGAGAACTCTATTAGTAATATTAAGTAATTAGTGAGATTAATGCTGTTGCTGAGCTATAACCTGGGCAGAGTCCAGATTGACTAATTATCTTCTGCCTGCTTAAATAATTTATATTCTGATTTCCCTGCTATGTAAGAGCAGAAAACCCTGAAGGAAGATTGCTGTCCTCAGCATGCTCATGCATGTACCCAACGGAGGATGTTTCAGAAGGACAGCCCTCACCAGGCAGTCACTGTCTCCTCCTCCCCCTTCTCTTCCTCTTTGTCCTCCTCCAGGTCAGGTCACTTAATTTTGTGCATCCAGAGCCCAGCAATCAGGCCCGTGGTCCACATGCATCCTGGATGGATCAGGCACTCCTGTGTCCACTGCAAAGCCAAAATATTCTCAACTGGATTCATGGATTCAACACACTGCTTGGCCCGGAGGGTGGATTCAGTAACTTATGTATGATCCTGGCTTTCTAATCAAAATTTCATTATTATGAATGATTGCAAAAGTTTTTGTATTTTACATTTTGTCTTTGCAGGGAATTTTAAACACTAATTTTGTCCCTTGGTGCTGGTGTGTGTAATAATCCCACTGATCCATATTCATGTCCTCCCAGCCCTGCATTTCCTGCACAGTTTTCACAACTCATAGAATAATTTCCTTATAGAACTGAGTATCCACAATATTTGTTATTGTTGCTAATGAACATGGTCTCAGCCCCTGTAATAATCACAGGATTCTCAGGGTATTTAAATATTATTGTATTTAAATAATTGATTGACTTAGAGCTCGCTAATATGAATACATACAGAAGTGTTTAATAGGATCATTACTTAATCCTGGCTCTGTGGGCTATATCATGTCACTAATAAATCAATTATGCATCTCTCTGCCTGTAGGATCTCACTCCTGGTGCCTCAGAGGACCAGGCTGGGCTGGGAGCACTGCGGAGAAGGTGACACAAGGGGGGTGGCCAGTCCTACTCCACAGGACTCCAGGTGCACCTGGCTCCTGACACACGTGGGGAAGCTGAGACCAGAGTAAAGCACATCGTTAGAAGGAAATGGAGCATGTGCTAATTTGTCTGTGTTTTCAGTTAGCAGGCATTTATTAGGGATGTCTGACTTACTCATATCCAGGTCAGCCTGCTAATGTGTTAACCTCTGGTGCCACTGATGTGCACAGGAAAAATTCCAACCACAATTCTCAGGGATTTTACACACTGCCCAAGGCACCTCCTGACCACGCCCAGCACTGGCAGCTGGAGACACGGCTGGCTGCCAGCACAGAATATATCACCCTGACAATGGAGAGGTGCTGAGGCTCCTGGCTCAGGGGACTGGGACCCCTGTGAGACAGGGAACAGGGTATTGGGAACCCTGTGAAACAGGAAGCAGTGGATCAGGACCCCCATGACACGGGAAGCAGGGGATGCTGAATAGATCAGGAGAGACAGTGCTAGGTCACAGACTGAATGCTCCTGCAAATGTCAACAAAATCATGCACATATTTTCATTTCTACCTATTTGACCTATTAACTAACTGCAAAATTTCTCAGTAATCCCTAGTAGATGAGCATCAGAGCAGACCTATGGTCCAGGCTAATCCCTTTATTATGAAGCAATGCTATGGAAATCAAATACCAGCAGTAAATCGGGGGATTAACAAGCTGGGAAATGCACAAATTAAATTGCATCCTCCCTCTCTGCTCTGCCCCAGCCAATGGCTCTGTTTCTGCTGTAGCCACTGCAACTGCCCCATCAGGAAAACAAGGCTAGAAATCACTTTATAAAAATGAGTATCTATTTAGTCCCTGATGGAAGTAGCAAGCAGAGTCTGCCCAGGATGAGGCCATGTCCGTGCAGCCCCTCATGTCCTAACTCCTTTCTCCTGGGGAGGGGAAAGCATTAGTCTGTGATTCTATGATCTGGCTTTGCCAAGAGTGCGGGGATCCAGATGTGGAGATGGACAGGAGAGACTTATGGCACTTGGGACTCCTGACTTTTCCTGCCTGCTTGAGATGGAAGTCAAGCATGGGGCTTTGACTGCAGCAAGATGGGACATGCAAATTTCTCTCTGGTGCTGTGCCAGCTCTGCACTTCTCTCCCAGGCTGTCCCACGTCACCTGCCTGAGTGTGGCACGGAGGGACTGACCCTGGACAGAAGAAAATGGGCAGCAGCAGAATTGTAGAACCCTGGAATGGTTTGGATTGGAAGGATCCTTAAAGATCATCTTGTTCCACCCCTGACGTGGTCAGGGCCACCTTCTACCAGACCAGATTGCTCCAAGCCCTGTCCAACGTGGCCTTGAACAATTCCAAGGATGGGGTAGTCACAGCTTTCTCTGGGCACGCTGTGCCAGTGTCTCACCAACCTGTTCAGCAGTGACTGCTCCAGGGCCAGATGAATACACGAGTTCTGTGTGGAGGGCTGTGCCAGAGCCTCTAGAGAGGGCTGGGGTCTCCCAGGCAGGTGGCAGCAAGGGCCACCATCCCTCATCCACACCAGGCACTTGGTGGGGTTCTTGGAGATGTCCTGTGTAGGGCCAGGAACTGGACTCGATGATCCCTGTGGATCCCTTCCAGCTCAGGATATTTTGTGATTCTGCAATCCGCAGGGATCCTCCTGGGGCCTATCAGAAGTCAGGCAGCAGGGCCAGCTCTGCCCTGACCCAGCAGCATGGTTTCTGCCCTGACTGCTTTTATTGCACAGTAGCATCTCAATGAATATTTTATTCATTCCCTTAAGAACATCTCCACAAATGCACATTTGAATAAAACATGAGGATGCATTTTTGGAAGAGCCACCTAATGCTTCAAACAGCCCCATCACAGTGTATTAACCAGAGCAAACACTGTGCTGTTGTATTTTTTCTTGGTGATTCTAATGGAGTCCCAAGTCCCCACAGCCACATGTCCCCACATCCTGGCAGAGGGTGCTGTGGCTGCTGTTGGCTTCTGTAGTGAGTGCTGGCAGGATGGGGCAGCATGCCTGGATGCTGAAGCCATTTTCTTCACATACCCAAAACAGGGATCTATCTACTTACAAACATGCCAGGGAGGAAAAACAAAAGTAGGGTTTCTTAGTGAAAGGTATTGGCAAAGTAGAAAAAGACCTGACCTATGTGTTCATGTCCAAACACACGAGTGCCAGAACAGTCACATGCACCTGCCACCTCTGTGAATCCTGTAACCTGGACGAGACAGGTTCTGCTTCTCATCTGATAAGCCAGTTCCAGGTTTCGCCATTCCTAAGCACAGGGTGGGAGATGCACAGGGATGTTTTTGCACAGCTGAGGTGATTCGAACAAAAATCTTTCTACTTCTGGAAAAGACAATTCTTTTATTGTTTGAATTCACTGAAAAGCAGCAATAAAGCAAATGGGCAGAGAGAAGGAAGCAGAGCAACGGCAGGAGGGTGGAGGGGGCAGAGGTTACAGGGAACAGGAGCCAATTAAGCCTGAGAGGAAGAAATTTAGAGCAGTTAAAGAAAATGTTCCTCCAGCCCTAAACTGGACTTCAACTCATCAGTGCAAGAGGCCACTGATGGTAGGTTCCCTGTGAGATGCCATAGGAGCAACACTGGCTAAAGTCACAAGGGTGGCACTAGTTAGAGCAGCAAAGCATCAGGGAAAGGGAACCAGCTTTTGGGGACGAGGACAGACCAGATCTGGCCTGAATGCCGCATAGCTTGGTGAAGGAAAGGACACCAAAGATGTGACCCTTGGAGGTATCACCTTCTCCTACAGTGACAAATAGTACACCATCCAGGGGAGCACAGCAGCCCCAGCTTGGACAAGGTGAGGTCCCTGTGATCAGCATCCCTTGGAAAGCTCCTGCTCTGGAATGGTTTGGCATCACTGCTGACAGGTAGCACTGATTTATAAAGTAGAGATTAATGAGCCTGCTCTGCAATTTCACCTAATTTTGTCTCCCATTTAAATTTGCCATCTTTCAGCATAATGCCGGCTGGTTAATTATGTTTCCGTCTTACTTCTCTGATAATACCACACCTTGTACTGCTCAAAGGGTTTCATTTTACCTTTCATTTCACCTCCTAGCACAGCTCTAAATTTAGTCAGCTTGTAATTTGGGGGTCTTTTATGCATTATGCTTTTAGTATTTTGAGGTAAAATGGAATCCTTGTCTTTTAATTCACTCTCTAATAATTCTCCACCAAATCTTAATACTAAAGGTTTTTTTTTTTTCCCTGGAGACTAATTGAATGGGGTGTAATTATAATACCCAGAGAGATTATATTGGAAGTACATTAACTGTGACAGTTTCCTCTGACTAATCACCCCTCAGGCAACTTCAAATATTGTCTGTGCAAGCTCCCAATCAGTTACTGCACAGATGTGCCAAGACGGAGCTTGGCACAAGACTTCCCCACCAAGATGGGGACTTGGGCAGGGTGGATCTGAAACCCCGGCCTGGGAGCCTGGGGTCTCCAAGCTGCTGATGCAGCCGCAGGGGCTGATCTGTCCCGGGACCAGCAGTGTGGTCACATGTAGGGAGAAGGGATCAGGGTGTCCGAGGTAGCTGGGGGCCATGCACGTGGCGTTGTCCCACTGAGGCAGCGAAGAGACGGGGCACCAAAGTCCTTGCCTAAGCCCAGAGATGTTCCCATCACCATCACCCTCTTCCTTGGCTTATTGCTCCTGCTGGGAGTGTTTGCCTGCTTGGCTAAAAGGAAATGTTGCAAATACAGAGAGTGGAAGAAGGGCAGAGGGCCAGAAGCTGTGGCAGGAGCATCCTTCCCTGGCTGCTCAGGAGTCAGAGATAACACCAGCAGTCCTGCAGGCTGCAGCATTTTCCTTGGAAATGCACTTACCTGCCAGGAGAGGAGCAGCAATTTGCAGTATTTGTGTATTCTGATCGTGTGATAGCAGCGAGGTCAGCACTCGGCAGAAACACCAAGGGGCTATTTCCTCACTAAACTGTGGACTACAGTAAGTGAAAAATAAGCTTCAAGGGTGCCTATTATGCAGACAATAAAATGTTTTTATATCAGTGTAGGTGTCAAGCTCAATACTTCCGCAGAGTGGATCCTTCACATTATGAGCCAACTATGAAAATGCTCAGCCAAGCAGGGATGCTCCCATCTGCAGCCTGGTGTTTGCTACTGGAAATAACAGATTCCCACTCTGCATTCGACAGCCAGGACTCCGGGTGGGGATCTTACAGTCACTGTCTGGCGTTGGGTAGGGGTAAGCATCTATGGGGACATGGCACGGCAGCAGTGGGAGCTGCCACACAGAGGTGGAGGGACAGGACAAGAGAAGCTCTCAGCAAAGCATCCTGTAGAAATTAATGCACTTTTCTTTAGGATCACTATGAGCTAATCAGCCTTTGTTGGCCATAACAGGCTTTCAGCTCTCCTCCAGAGCCACCATTGGACAAGCTGGTTGGGATTGGAATGGCCAGGGCAGAGTCCCCAGCCCCTTCACCTTGGATCCAGTCAGCATGAGAAGCACTCCTAGAGCCTACCTTTGCTGGTGAGTGAAAAGATCCTTTGCAGAGATTAAAAGGAATTTATTATTTCACAGTCTGGTATTTACATCACATCTGGACAAGGTATTACATACCCCATTACAAAGGCATCTCAATAATGAGTCCTGTGGTGGGAGCCAGGGCAGGAGGCAGGTGGCAGCAAACACACCAGTGACCCTGGCACTGCCATGGCCCCCACACCATCTCCAGCCCCTCCAGAGACAGCACATCCCCTGCAGGGTCCCAGAGCAGTCCCAGAGAAGGACTGGAGATGTTGGTCCCACAGTCCCAGGGTCCCAAGCACCTCTGACTTTGGGGGCACAGAGCTCACATTCTCCCCCATCTTGAGCTGCCGCACCACAGGAAATGCTGTGTCCTGGAGAAGGTCATGAGCTCACGGCCAGGGGGTGGTATATTTTTCTTCATTTTGGATTAATGCAACAAAAGCTGGCTCAGTCTGAGGCCCTGGCTTGGCATCTGCATGCCCCAGACACCCCAGAGCTGCAGACAGAGAGATCCCCTCGCACAGCTCTGAAATTCAATTGCAAACACAAGCAGAAACTTGGTGCCTGGGACTTGCATGGTGGAAATCATTAAATTTTCAACCTGATTAATGCAATTACTGAGGAAGAAGAAACCAGCAGCATGCGCCATGGAGATATCTCACCATCCCTGGGGGCCAACAGGGTGTCAGACACCCTCTGACTACGCTGCCACATCTGCTGCATGTGGTCATAGCAGGAAGGTGGTGGGGCAGGGAAAGCCCAGTGCTCCGAGGGCAGAGCAGCCCCCCAGTGACTCAGTATCAAGCTGGAACTCAGCGGCTGCTCCTAGGAACCCGCAGGCCAGGAGCCTGGAGCCACGTGGGGAAGGGTTTCACAAAACCATTGACTTCCCGATTCCTGACTGTAACTTGGATTCAGCATCTCAAGAGATAGGGAAAGGTGACTCACAGCAACGATTTCAGGTATTCAGATCAAAGCCCATTTTGTGGGCCTGCTGTCTGTCTGTCTCTGTATTGTCAACAGCTCTTACATAGATGGAGTATTTTATTCAGGAGGATTGGAAAATGAGCCCATTTCTTGGTTGGTGAACACATCCACGGAAAAGGAGGAAATCGTGGAGTGATGGGATTCTGGCAGCTGCACTGGGGTCCCTGCCTGCAGCCTCCAGGGAAGCTGGGGCTAAGCGAATGCTCTGATCCAGTACATGTCACAGTCCCGCTGGCGGGTGCAGGATGGTGGCCCTGGAGCATCCCACTTCTGCAGGCACTGAGCCACACCCTGCTGCTCACGGGAGCCCCAGGACCCACGCCAAGGCTGGTCAGCCGGTGCCACGCTGCACGGAGGCTATCGAGTGACCTGTGGACAAGAGAAGTTATCCAATGCATCCAGCTGATTCCCCATCCATGAATTATCAGCAAACAACCTCAAGAGGTGCAAATAAGATTTGCTCTTTACTTTCATTTAATGGAGTGGTCATTCCAAATGTCACCTCACGGACAGTTTGTGATTTCTGTGCTCTGGCTGCAGCTCCCACTGAGGTCTGTCTGCACAGGGGACTGAGATACAAATCCAGCCCTTTGGCACCGTTCCAAAGTCACTAAAGCCTCTCAAAGTTACCAAAAGTCCTTTTGAAAACACAGGGCTATGTTTCCAAACTGCCACCTCCCTAAGGGAGGGCACAGCACCCAAAAGGAGGTTGGCCATGAAGGGGTCTGCTGGATGAGGCAGGAGAGCAGAAGCTCCAGAGTCCTACTCCCGTTTCAGATGGGAATGGTCCCAATGAGAATTCAAGACAGCAAAGCCAGAGCAGAGGCTTTGGGCTAAGTTAGTAGCTGGAGGAAAACAACCAAACAACACTAAAATAGGAAAAAGACAACCAGCTCAGTGTAGTGCTGCAGTTACTGGTCAGTGATGGATGCTCAGGACTGGAGGAACCTTTTTGGATTTCCATAAAAACACTTCAGCATGAAAGTGCTTTCCATGCACAAAAATAATAGCAGCAATGAAAAAATTCCCGCCATTGCTTAATACAATAATTTTCTGATGGGCGATGTGGGGTGAGGAAAACGAAAGCATAAGGAATAATTACACTCAACAGTATGAACAATGATTACAAAATTATGCAACTGATTAACCATGGCATCTATGTAATTACTAATGAGTTTGATAAAATTTTAATTACACCTTGTTCTTCGGAGCATTCAGCAAGCCATGAAAATAATAATCATGTAGTGCTCTGTCACAAATGATTGCTTCAGACGGGGAATGGGGACAGATTAAGGGATGTGTCACTGGGTTGGGAAGGGCAACCTGCTGCCCCGGAGCAGCGGGTGGTGCTTGGGGCAACCTGGACACCCTGGCAGCCCTGGGATGTTACAGAGACACACCTAGTATGTCTGCTCAGGGGCTGAGCCATCCAGCACCGAGCCTCCCTGCAAGAATTATCAATTGAAAAAGCTGTGGGATCCCCTCAGCATTGTGGTATGCCCGCCAGCCCCTCCAGCACCAGTGACAAGTGCACAGCCCAGACCCTCTGCTCTGCTTTGGTGGGTCCTTATCAAACAGTGTGTGCCCTGAAGGAGCTGGAGCTCTCTCCTTCCCCACAGAACTGTTTTGGGATGCTCTCCTGGGTTTTGCTTGCCCCAGGCTGGGGAAGGCACAGCTGGGTTCCCCCCATCACCTGCCAGGGATGTACCTTGGTCGTCTTCACTTTGTTGCCGCTGCTGCAGCTCCATCCCGAGAGGTCAGGCAGCACTTTGCATTCCTCCCCATCGAGACACGGCTCCATCTGGCACCACCACTTCTGCAGCACGATGGAGGCTGGGGGAGAGGAGGGGATCAGCAGCCAGGCTGCAGCACAAGGGTATGGAGGACCAGCTCTGCCCACCCTTGGGTGACATCAGGAGATACAGGCCCTCTCTCCAGCATAGCTCACATCAAGGAGCCTCAGACAAGGAGCTGCTCGTCACCTGCCTGGCCTCACCTGACCCAACTGCTCCACCTGCCTCTGGAATACCTGGTTTTCTCTCACTACCCCAGGTAAAAAGCCCAATGTTCTCACTGCCAGTGAGAGCAGTGAGAGCAGTGCTGTTCAATAACCTGTTCCAGGCTCCACTTACAGAGCAAAGGGATTGTCTCCTACCCTTCTGCTCTGTTAGGGCCTTGTGATTCACACCTCCAGTTTGGACAACCAGAGCAGGCTCTCCTGTATTTGGGAACAATGTGACCTGAGCTGTTGGGGACAACAAGAGCCTTTCCTGACAACTCATTCTGGCATTTCTTGGTGTTGCACAGAGCTGCAGTCACAGGGCACTGGCTGTCAAGCAAATCAATACCACAGTGGCAGGGGCTGCCAGTGCTCCCAACAGCTCTTTGGTCATGGCACGTGATGGCATTCGATAAAACATACACAGTTTGAGTTTTGCTTGGTGCTCCTTGCAGGTGAAGGTGCTGCATGGCTGGAATCATATCCCTGCTTCCAGCTGTGGCTGCACAGTGAGGAGACCTGCAGGGATCGGTGCTGCAGACCTGACCCCAGCACAGTGATGCTGGAACCCCAGTAACTCCCCCCGAGCACATAGCACAGGGCTGCACAGAGTGGGGTAACACAGCCACACCAACTGTCTGAGTGTCCAATGAGAGAGTGTCCCCAAAATACGTTCTCTTCCCCACTGCTCTGCTGCAGGATCCCTGGGCAGGTCTCCTCTGTTAATGCCGGGGCATGGAAACCCCACACCAGCTTAACCAGGTGTGAAGATGAGGTCAGGGATTAAAAAGGATGGGGTTGCACCATGGGGTACTCACCGTCCACACAGGAGGGAGCCGCCCGCGTTGTCCCTGCCACCTGCCCTGGGAAACAGGAGCATTTAACCGTCTGGGAGCGCTCCTCGATCTTGTTCTTATTGCAGCACCGGTGAGCTGCGATGACTTCGCATGTGCCGGGCTCTATGTGCACTGCAGGAGGAGAAAGAGCTACCATCAGACCCCAGGGACCCAGGGCATCTGCGGCCCAGTGCCTTGAGAAGAGACCCTAGACCACCTCCTGCCCACTGCCCTAGGCATCATTGCTGGTGTGAGCTGTGACCAAGGCACCAGGAGAGCCTGGTATGTGCAGCGCTGTCCTGGCCTCTGGAATCACCTCAAGGGCTGCTGGTGACATACAGGTGTCTAGGCACAGCATCTGCCCAGCCCACCTGTAAGGAAAAGCTGGGGTCCTGCTCCACACCTCTTGCATCTGAGCTCTGGCTCCTAACAACCCTCACACCTGTCCTACCCTCCAAAATTCATCCCCTCTTGCCATGGCCAAGCCAAGAGCTTTATTGAAACTAATGAGCACATTAGCTAATTGCAGCTGATAATAAGACGCACTTTGCTGCAAGAGGGGATGGTGCATCGTGCTGTTTTTGGCTTCAAGCAGAGCACCACCACCTCTGACCCCAGCTACAATCAATGCCTTCATCTCATCATCACCCACCACCCTTTGCCTGGAGGAGGAAGGATCAGGATGGCGTTTCCACCCTGCAGTGGCAGAGAAATGTCACAGAGTTCATCAGCAATCCAGGCTGCTCTGCTGCTCCCCCTCCCAATGTCATTAAAATATTAAGGAAAATAGAAAACTACTGTGTTGGCTGATCACCTCTGGGATCACAGTCTAGAGCTGGTTAGCATCTCAAATCAATGCCTTGGCTAGGTAATGGCCCACACAAGCACAATACAAATCAGCCAAAAAGGGCTGAGAGACTTCATTCCCATGACCCCAGAGATCCCTGCAGGTCCTGCTTAATGAGCACTGGAGGAGCAGTGCAGAACCACACATGGGAACAAAATGCAGATCAGATGGATGGTGTGTTTAAAACCAATAGCAGGAAACCTCCCAAGAGCCCGGGATAAGTTCCAGAGCTTCTGACATGCTTCCGCCTCCCATTTCACTGGTATTTCCCCACTGGAACCCTTTTCAAAAAGACACAGCTTATCTCATGGAACAATAAAAGAATTGTAAGAGCACAAGACTTTTGAAGCCTGCATGCAAAAATAAAATAAAAATGCTGTCCTAGTTTGGTTGACCTTTAAATGAGTGGCAGAACATGGGGTTTCTATGACATAACCTGAAATGACACATTTTGAGTGTCTCAGGGAGCGTGGGCACAACTCCACATGTTCAGTGTAAAATACTGCTTGCTGGTGGAGAGCTACAAAGTGAAGAGAAGTTGGATGCATGTAAGTGCCAGGCAATGCCCAGAGAACCTCATTTCCCAAAAGAAAAAATCCCAGCTGACTTAATGCCTTTTACTTCTGCTTCAGGTTGAGTGATAAGCACAAATAAAGGCAAAGACAGCCCTTTGATTATCAGCATTAGAAAGTGCTGGGGCCACCTTTGTGGGAGTTGGATCCAGACATTCCAGCCTTGTTCACTATGAAGACCTCACCATGTTACACAGCGGATTAAACTGCTGGTGAATCGTTCTTCACTGAGGAGTCTCCCATTCTGTTTCCAAATGACTGTGCTTGATTCCTGTGGCTCTTTGAATCCAACCACATTCTGCAGGAAGCACCACTTTGCTTGGACAGGGCAGCATTGCCACGTGCTGGGTGGGCACACGGGATCTCAGGCAGATGGTATGATTTGTGTGCAGGGCCAGGAGTTGGACTTAATGATCCTTGTGGATCTCTTCCAATTCAAGATATTCTATAATTCTATTATCAGACCTGATTGCCACAGTCAGATGTGTCTCTGCACAGCAAACAGAGGGTCTGCATGGGGGCTCTCTCTTCAAGAAATTTGTAAGTTTGAGGTCACAATTACAGACCTTCCTCTGCTATTGATCATTTTTAGATGGTTTTACCTGTGCATAAGCACAATTCTTTAATGGGATGAAAGCTCTGGATGTATCTGTCCCTCAGCATATCTGACCCTGGAGGTCTCAGGCATAAGTGACACAGCTATCCCTGTTCAACTCCACACAGAAACATAACTGCAGCTTCCTTGGACACAAATGTCACTGCCACTGAGAATGCAGCATTACAAAAGTGTTTTTCAAACATAATCTTCACCGAAAACTGTCCCAAATGCAGCAACAACAGGGCAGACAACAGGAGAATAAAACCCATGAACACACCAAGTAGACCAAGAACTCTTGTTTTGAGACCATGGAAACACAGCCCAAGAGATAAGGCAGTCACAGGAAATTTTTACAATGTCAGGAAAGCAGGATAGGCAGAGAGAAACTGTGTTCATACAGACACAGAGTGGGGTCAAACTTTTAAGTGTTTGCTCCTGGTCTGCCCTCTTTTCTGTGGATCAGAATTTTCCTGAATAAAAAGCACACAATTTGGTCTGCTGTGGGTAAGTCTGTGAGAGCAAAAAATCCTTGACTCTGTGCCTGCTGGCATGTGAATCCACGAGCCTGGCTGCTCATGGACGAGTGAGATTTATACATAATTCACACCCACCACACTTGGGCATCTGTACTTCAAACCTCGGTGAGTCATTGCTTTATTAATCCCAGGTCTGACTCTTCCCCAAAAAAGCGGTTCCCTACAAATCAATCCCACGGAGGAGCAGGTCTCTCTGGCACTGGGATTGGGCAAGCTGATTGATCACCTGAGCTGCGAGCAGTGCCCATATTCCTGGTAGACCTGAGTCAGTGCCAAAATGTAATCCCAGAAGAAAAATTAAGAGTTTTCTCCTGATTAGAATCACAGAATGGTTTGGGTTGGGAAGAAGCTCAAAGCTCACCTTGTTCTGCTCCCTGCCATTGGCAGGGCCACCTTCCACTAGAGCAGGGTGCTCAGAGCACTGTCCAGCCTGGCCTTGAACACTTCTAAGGATGGGGTATTCAGGGTTAGGACAAGGGAAAAGCAGATAGCTGCTGACTGATGGGGTGAGGGAGTCACTCTGGAAGATGTGTTTTGGTTTTAAGCAATGCGGGTGGGGATTACAGGATTAGAACTGCTTTAACTGTCAGGCAAAAATGACAGAAATAGGACAGGGTTAGGTGTGGGGTCAATCAAGAGCATGAATAGTTTCAAATTAACTCTTGAATGCCCTTTCCAAGCAGAGGCACAAGAAGCAGACAGCAGGTGCCCCAGGATCGAAGTGTTTGCCTGGGCTGCCTGGCTCTGCCAGTAACTTCAGTAACACCAGTACCACCAGTAACACCAGCATCCACCTCCGCACACATCCTCCCACCGTGCTCCAAGGAGCCCCCAGCCCTGGACAACTGGGTCCCCCCACTGGCCCATCAGGCTTGGTGCCAGGCAGGATGGGCACAAAGGGCTGAGCACAACTTCTCAGATGCTTCTCCTCTCTGGACACAAACTTCAACCATGGGTTCACATAACCCTTCCAAAAAATCACATTCATACCACAAAGTAGCATTCCAACACTCACAGCGGGAATCTCAAATTCACGGGTGGGAATAAAAAATTATCATCTCAGAGCCACAGTGATGTTTTCCAGCAAGACTTTCAGTTCTACATCACTTTACACTTGTTCCATCTTTCTAGATGATCTTTGCAACCAGGGGCATGAAAATTTTTATTTCTAGTGAAAGTCTGAAGTAGGGAGTGTCCACCACATAAAAAGTGGGGTTTGTGATACTCATAGCAACTCAGATGGAAAGATTTACATCTACTGCTCACAGAGCAAGAATTACTGCAATAGTAGATTCACACAGATGTATCAGATGTATAAATGGATCATTGTATGTGTCTCAGATTTTGCTACAGACATGAAGAAATCCCGTCTTTAACTCCTCAGACCATCCAGACTCACCAAGTCACAGGTTTTAAATGCCCCATAAAAAGTACTCACAACTTCTAACTCCAAGGAGCAGCTTTACAGCCCCACGGCTGCATGCTCCTACCCATCTCGAAGGAGCAGTCTGGGGAGTTTCCTGCACACGTGAACACCAAATGCCAATCCAACAGCTGTCACAGTGGCACTGTGTTGGTGCCTCTAGGTGTCTGTTTGCTGGATGCTGCCCGTCACCTTTGGCACACTTATCCCTGCTGCCCAGACCCCAGAACCAGGAATGGACACCGAGCTCCTTGAGGCTGTCAGCATTTGGTCCCCAGAGAGATGCCTGCCAGCTCCTGGTGTGAACCACAGCCGGAAATTCCCTCCTCCCACCAAGAAGTGTGGGACAGAACTTCACCAAGCACCTCATCCCCATGTAACCCCCACCTCAGACATCCCATGAAAACCCCAAAGTACCACCAGTATCATGGGGACCCCGATGATTGCACAAGCATGTGACACATGCAGCAAGGATGTTGCTCCCCTACCTGAATGGCTTCTGTGATGATGCGTGGAGGCCAGTGTCAGTCGTCCCCACAGTGTGGTAAGGCAGAGACTGAGCACGAAAACCCATTTGCTCAGGCTCTGTATATCTCTCTCATTCATTCTACAAAAAAGAAGAGGTATGTGGAGGAAGAGGGATGGAGGAGGGCTGGGAGGTGCAGATCCACTCACCAATGCTCCTGCACACAGTGGTATGACTCTTGAATGTTGTGAGGACTGGGGTGTCCTGGCTGTGGGGACATGGCCCTGGGAGATGAAGGGATTCACCCACCATCCTCAGATGGCCTCAGACTTCATCAGCAGCATAGGCCATTGCAGCAGGACAGAAAGAAATCCCACCAGCAGCACAGGTGAGTGATAGTTACCTTTTACTGGGGATTCACGCTCACATCTGTACATCTGCCAGCCTCAGGTGGGTCAGGTCTTTGCAAGGAGCAGACATCAGCACATCTGAAAGGAGAAAGAAGGACATGGACAGTGATACCTGCTATTGGTGTGAGCCACTGTGTCCCTGGGAGTGGCTGGGGACACCTGGGAATTTCACCAGCCCCACTTCAAGACACACACTTTTGGGTGCATGAGCATGTGCCCACCACATCACCAAAACCTCTCCAGGAGCTCAGCCCATAACCCTGCTCACCCCTTTGAACAGCAGGACCTGCAGAGCTGCTCCTGATTTTTACTGCTGAGAGCACAAAATAATAGGTTATTAAAGCAGATGACAAATACTAAATGCAGACCCAGCGTGTGTGGGAAGAGCCGGAGTAGATCAGCAGCAAGTCATTCCAGGTTCTGCCTTTTCTGTGCGTGGCTACGCGCTGTCACTGTCCTTGTGTCACTGAGGTCCCTTGCAATGATGCCCAAGGTCTGGCATTTGCAAGCCACTTGCTGGCAAACAGAAGGATGGGCTGATCCCACTGGATGTCCTGAGGCCAGCAGCCCACAGGAATCCGAGGAATGGGGCAGCTGATTGCCAGTCGGATACACAGAGCCCAGGGCAGCGTCAGGAGCTGCAGTCCGCTCTCCCGGTATGTCACCTTCTTCTGGGGCTGTTCCTCCTTTCAGCACAGAAGCCAAGTTCATGCAACCACACACTCAAAACTGCATCCACTACCTCTGGACACACCGATAACCTCTCTTGGCACCTCTGCAAATACCAAGGCACCACACTGGCACCACTCCCACTCCATGCAGGACATGCTGGGAAGAAGCCAAGTTTTACATCATCTAGAGCCCCTAGGGAAAAATGTAAATCCCAAACGGCTTGATATTTTACTGCTGAGTGCTTTAAGTATGCTCTCTTCACTATTTACAGCCACAGACTTGCAGATGGGAACAGCTCCGGCACTCGGCAGGCAGTGGCACCAACAGCGACGTCACTGCTTGGCATCTGCCAAGCGACGTGGTGACCTCCCAGCCTCCATTATCACCTGCTGGGGTCTAACCAGGTCCAGCAAACAACCATGTCCCCCACAAAATTTTAGTGCTGGATGATAACTTACTAACAAGACGCCACAAAGACAAGTGGTGATGACACTGAGGTTGGGGAGTGCTGCCAGGACCAGCAGCAGGTGCCAGGGGCACCCCTGCCCTGAGCCAACCTTGCACCCACAGTCCCCTCCATGGGCTGTGCAGAGTTCCAGCAGTGCACAGGACAAATAGACACCTCTGAGAGAAGAAATCTTCCATTTTCAACCATGTTAAAAATTTCTATCTGCTCTGGAACATAAGACTGTGAAACAGACTCCTCTAATGAACAGCCAGGACACAAAACACTGACATTTTAAATCAAAACAAAGTGATTTGAAGTGGTAAAAAGGACGTTTCTTGTTTTGAAGCATTTAAAAGTTAATTGTCCTGTTTTAAACTGACATTTCAAAATGAAAAATGCTTCATTCCAAAGTGGTGATTTAAAGTGATACTTTGCCCTTTGATTCTCCCATCTGGAAAACAAAAATCAGAAAATGTCATCAAAAGTATTGACATTTGCCCAGGAAAAAACCAAAGGGATCTTGACAAAACCACATATTTTATGCTAAAAAAGAATTTAGAGGTAAGGAAATACTCCTAATTAATGCTGTGGGATGGTCAGCTTGGCCAGGAGCAGACTGAAGGGTGGCTGGGAGCATCCCGCTCACTGTCCTGACTCCATCCTTGCCCACTGGGTGATGAGGGGCAGATCCTGCTCCAGCCCCTCCATTGCCAGAGACAACTCAGTATGCTCAATGTGCAAGAAAACCGCTGCTCCTCTGGGTGATGTGACAGGACTGTGAGACTCGCTCCTGTTAAACCATATTTAGGTGATCTCTGGTGATGCTCTGCATGAGGCTTCTCAGAGGGGGATCATGTTGGAGTCCCTTTGGAGACGTGACAGCCCTCTGTGTAAATATGGATGTCAGCTTAAAGCATGCACTGTTTGCTCAATGACAAAGTAAACAGCTCTCTCAGAGCTGCTCACCCCTTCACCTGAATCCAGAGGCAGTGCATGCCACAGCACTGCATCCAGCCGGGAGTGGGGCAAGTGCCCCCCCACCTGTGGTCACCCCCACCCAGCCATGCTGCACCGCGGAGGAGCCGTGTCCCAGCTGGACAAGCACGCACATGTCTTGACCCATGATGGGGCACATCTGACAGCCCAGATGTGAGGACAGCAGACACAATGCTATTGCAATTCTTGCGACACTGAGTCCCCAATGCCAACGAAGCTCCCATGTGCCTTCCGGCAGAGTTGCCAGGTCCCCATCAGGAGACCCTGGATTCCTGGCTGCTGCTCCAGCTCTGGCTCCTGTTATATGCAGAGAGCACAGCCCAGCTCCCAGGCACCAGGCCCGAGCCCCACAGCACACACCAGAGCTCCTCTGGGGGAGCCCATCCCCAGCTCCTGCCCATGGGACCCTCCAGGCCATGTGAGGTTTCCAGGGGACAACCCTAAACCTCTCAGCTGGACCAAAAAACAAGCACTCCGCTGGCCAATCCATCCCACAGAGGACAGCAACATGCTCCCAGTGTAAAGTATATCTAGCTCAGAAAGGTTGAGCTGTTTGCTATGGCCAAGGAAGCATAAATAAATCACAGTGTTATCAATAATGCAACCCACCCTGTCCATGCCACACTCCAAAGGGAAGCCACTGAGCTGAGCAGAAGGAGCCGCACTGGCGGCCAGGAGAGCACATGTGGTTCAGGGGAGCACAAGGTGCATCCCAGTGCTCCATGCTGGCAGAGGCACTCAGAGCTCCCACTCATGCCCCAACTCCCATTAGAAAACACAGCTCCACAGAAATTGCTGTTTTGACAGTTTTCAACCTCCAGTGTTGTGAGATTACAACAACAAATGTTTGGTCTGACTTGAGATTTTCAGCCTGGAATGCCAGTGTGAAATGAAGAGTGGTGTTCTGGCATGTCAAAACACTTAATTTTGATTGAACCTCTCGGTATTATCTGTTCTGTGTTGTTTGGAATTTTGTGGAATTTTTCATTAACATTTTTTAGCTGCTTTCGCCTTTTGGGTCTGAGCTGGGACCTGAAGTAACTGTCAAGTTCCCCAATCTCTCAGACTGTCAGTCTCAGTTTCAACCAGTGTGTCAAGAGATGATGGTTCCTCCTATGTGGGCCCATGTAGGCACGGGCCATCATCCGCAACATCTCACCTGTGCAAGCTCTTTGCTGGGGTGTGGCTGTCCCAGCACAGATGAGCTCTTCTAGGTAAAGGGCACCCACATACTGAGCAGCCCCCCAGGCCTCTCCCTGCAGCAAAAGGGATGGCTGATGAGCAGGAGGAGGAGACTCCTGCTTCCCTGCCTTTGGCACCACGGCATGGACAAACTCATGACTGCAGAACGGGACTGGTACAGCACACACTCTCCTCTGGGCCACTGAGCCTCTACTCGTGGTGATGGGGCCATCTGACCCGTGCTCATCCAGATCCCTTGAGCCACCCCATGAGGAAGCTGGCCCTCAGTGCCACTGCCCTACTCCAGCCTGGTGTTGACCAGAGGCAAACCCATCCTGGCTGGAGCTACAGCAGAGAGGGAGGAAGCAGAGGAAGATGAAAACCACCGTCCCATCCTGTTTTGCTCAAGGCTTTGGCTGCAGTGACAGCTTGTGCTGAAGGCAGCAGCAGTTGGGATCCACGGTCCCTTCCAGGGTAAAGGAGCATCCTTGATTGCAGAATCTGGGGTCTCTCCAGCAGTGCTTTGCCTCCCAGAAAGGCGAGTAGCTTTGCAGTGCTCGCAGAACAGCAGCCGTGACGAGCCCGCTCCCGGAGCCGGTGGCCGGACAGGGCCCCACCGGGTCCGAATCCCCGTGCACGGCGCAGTCCCCGCCGCGGGGCGGGCAGGGACCGGGGGCGCCGCTGCTGTCAGAGTCACGGGTAAAGGGGCGCAGGGCAGAGCCGGCCCCGAGAAACTCACTGCAGGGACTCTCCCGAGCCCTACACCGGCACCGGGGAGCCCCATAGAGCGACAGAGGACTGCGATACGCGGGGACCGGGCAGCGACGTACGGCGGCCGGGCGGAGCCGGGAGCGCTGGACCCCGCGGCGGAGCCCTGGACCGGCATCCCGGTGCCGCCGGTGCTCGCTGGCACGCCGATCCCGGCAGCTCCCCTGACCTCGGCTCCCCGGCCCTTGTCGGAGCTGAGCGTCCCCTCGGAGCGGCACCGGGCCGGCGCTCGGCACCGCGACGGGAGTCACCCCGGGGGTCCCGTCTCGTTCCCCCCCGCCAAACTTTCCGCACGTACCTGCCGGTGGCCTCGGGGCGGGCGGGGGCCGACGCTGCCCATGGCCGGGGGCCGCTCCGCNGATCCCCGGCTGGCACCGGCACCGGCTGCGCACCGAGCCGCCCGCCGCCACCCCCGCCCGCGAGGGCGCTGCCCCGCCCCGGTCATCCCCGATGCCCGTCAAGGCGGCCGGGGAGGAGGAACGGGCAGAGAGAATTTACCGGAAAAATTATTTACACACACAACCCCTTTCCCGCCCCTCCCCTTCCCAAAAAAAGAGGGGCTAGTGGCCCTGCGAGCTCCGAGGGATATGGAATGGTGCGGGGATGGACGGACAGCCAGCCAGATTGCTGGCCCTGGCATTCTCCTCAAAGCATGCGCCTGGTCAGAGCTAATTTACCCAAAAACTAATTTCCCCCGCTAAAAAAGGTGTGATGGCCACGCAAGCACGGAGGGGTGCTGAATGGTGTGGGGACTGACAGACAGTCTGATGCACCCACTCCTGCAGCCCTCTTCTCAAAAAGTGAGCCTGTCTTTGGTGTCAACTCACCAAAATTCAGCTCTCCTGGAACTGGAAATCACCAGCCTGGACCGGGCTCTGCAAGAGACTCCCTGACACAGGGGATTCCAACACTCGGGACCACAACACCAACCCAGGCCAGTTCTTTCCCCAAGGCAGCTCCAGGCTTGTCCAGAAAACCCCTCCCGGTGCTCCCAGGACACAGCTTGCATGGGTCCTCCCAAAACAGGGAGCAACAGGCTTTAAAACACCAACAAACAGCAAGAGCAAAGGCTGAATTTTCACAATTGCTGCCAGGAATTAGATCTGCAGGCTCAGCGCAGCTGAGATGAGAGACTGAAGTTACATGCACTCATTTTCTTTGCTTTGCTCAAACCTATTTGCACGTCGATAAAAGCCTTTGGTTTCTGAAGACAGCTCACTGCTTACTCCTGGACCTTTCGCCCCACCACTCAGCTGGAAGCATGGAATGATTTCCAAGACCAAGCTGAGTTACAGATGAACAGCAGCTGTTGAGACAAATCACATATGGGCAGTTTGCGAATTTCCCAGCTATTTGCTTTCCATGGGATCCCCAAAGCCTTTGTGCCTCCCATCTCCTTTCCCAGGAAACCAGCCCTTGGAAAGGGCACTGCTGAGAGTCCCAGCCAAGTGCCACATTAGGACCCCTGGCAGTCTCCTCAGGGCACCGGACAGACGGCAAGGCAGATGCCCTGAGGTGACCCATCAGCTCCATCACAACCTTGATCCCTTCCCGAGGGGAGGAGTCCCCCAAAATGCACACAGGGATCCAGGGGAGACTACCCCAGCCCATGACAAGAATAGGTTACTTTGCTATTTTGTCCAAGGAAACTGAGTTCCTTTTCCCCCTTTATAGAGTCAAAATTGCCATATGTTAAATTCCAATTAGTTAGACTTGGTTGCTCAAAAGAAATAGGAAAAGTTCTACAAGATTAACCCAAACCCCAATAATAAGATATTAAGGAAATACAAGCATCTCATTCTTCAGATCAGAGGGTTTTAATAATAATAACAAAAATCAATATGAAACTAAATTAAATCTGCTGTTTATATTCATCAGGTAATATGATTGAGAGCCTGCCAATTCAGGTCTCTAGTGCTGTGATAAGTAAATACAAACATACTACTTTCAGATCACAAAGTTTTAGTGGAATGATCAAGAGCAAATGAAATCAAAACTATTTTTCACACCAGCCAAATTCCAATTAAATTCGGCCAGATTATTTAATAAGGAAGCCTACAAAACTCCAGCTCTTTATTGATGTAATGATACAGAAATATAAACTTGTTGCTTTCCAGATCACAGCATTTAAATGCAGGGGAAGAATTAAGACTTCAGTAAAACTGGTTTAATTTAAATTCTTCTGGAAGCGAACAGTAATTCCTCATCATCATCATCCTGACTTCTTATTGAGTGTCCAGTACCAGCCTTCTGCCTTGCTCTCTTCCCTGGCTGTGACTCCTCATAAGCCCAGTATTTTACTGGATGAGGAGACCCAAGTTTCCAGTATCCATAACAAGCCAAGTTTGGAAAGGAAAGGAACTGCCCAAGAAAATCTTGGAAAGGTTTCCTGATGTATCCTTAATGATAAATCCTGCTCCCATGTAAGAAATCTCATGCCTGGAACATGCCTGGAACCCTTCTGTACTTTCCAGGTGAGCAACCAGCGTTTCTTTTTTTTAAGAAGAAAACTCATTGATTGGGGCTTGGGGTACAAAGACAAGGGTTATGGGCAAATCGTTATGGCAGATGGGAGTGTCAGAATACTTCAAATGCTCAGTGCAATCAACTTACCTGCAGCTGCTAATAGGCAGAAGGGTACAAATTATTTTATTAAAGCTGGGAAAAGCAGAACTCCTGATATTTTATTCCTGGGGAAGATTTATCACACCCTCTTTTCAGTGGATCACTGAATTAAGATTCAAGTTTATTTATCCCCTTCCTCTGAGGAGGCCCCAGTGCCCCCAGGCTGTCTCAGCACTGAGTACCCACCTCCAAGGATTTTGTTCCCTTTTCAGAAGATTTTGCTGACAACAGGGAATTTCAGTGCAAATTCCCAGCCTGTCAAAACAGTGGTCCAGGGAGAGGATCTCTGGGAAGCCTGGGCACTGCTGCAAAAGCAGGGAGAAGTCATGCTCCCTGCATCCTCTGGAATGTGGGTCTGAGCTTCCAAATTGAAAAGTAAGTTCCCCAAAGGCTCCATAAATTCCAGTGACTGTTATTGTCATACATTTATTAATCTTCTTCTGTATTTCTACTGTCAGGTAATATTAAATGAGACCAGGAGGCTCCTGAAAGACTTTGAGAGCAGAATTGAGAATGAAGATCGCTTGGGAGATATGAAAACGATATGGAAGATTATGAAGCAGCAGAGGGGGAAAAGCCAAGTGACCCAAGGAGGTTAGTGTGCCCTCTCCCCCCTCTCCCCTTTGCAGCAGGGAGAGGAAAGGGTAAAACCCTCTGGGAGTCTGCACCAAATCCAGGTCATCTGCTCTGCAAAATACTGATGTACTCACCTGCAGAGAGGTCACACACATACCCGGAGCAGCAACGCTCCAAAGGCTTCTCTGCACTCCAGCAGGAACAGACAGGGAATAAAGATGTGTGGTTGCAATCAAATCATCCCTTCAAAGAAATAACAATAAATTCTGAACTTCCCAATTACAGGGGACACGCAAACCTTGGAAACTATTAAGAACTAGTTCTTCTGTTGATGAATTATCCAGAGTGCACAGAGCTATTTGCTGAGCTTCACTGTATTATGCTAATTATAAATTAATATATTACTCATTACACAGTAAGGCTGTACAGTCAACTAATGCACTGCTGCAAAGAGCCTGTTTTAAAACATCCTCTGGTACTTTTATGATCTAGATGTTTAATTTACTTCTGTTCTGGCTTTAATGCCACCAACATGTCATTCTTTCACAAAGAAATATGCCTGGCTCCATCCTACCTTCTCTGGAGCTCAGCAACCTAGATGAAGGATGAAACTTAGAAAGGCTTTTTCAATGCTGAGCAGTTGCATGAGAAATTAACTAAAATAGCATAATTTAAGACTAATTCCTGTGTTACTAATTTTAAAATCACTGTTTATCATGGCAGCAGGCTGGAGTACTTCACCTGAAGCTGTGCCCATGGAAGGTGAGTACCTGACACCCCCATGCTCAGGAGGGACCCTTTGGGTGAGATGGGGAGACAGGGGAAGCATGAGCATCCCAGGCAGGACTCCCACAGGGATGGGAAGAGCAAAGGGCAGAGTTGCTGGCATCCGAAGGGGCCATTTACCGGCATTGGCCTCCCCTGCACTCTAAGTCTGACTCAGTCTACAACATCTGCATCCCCAGGCCTTGTGCCAGGCAACCTTGTGAAGGGGAACACCAGCCTCGCAGATAAGGAGAAAACTTCACATGGATCTGGCTGGCAGGATGAATAGGGGGAAATGGAGCCCTCTTTCTTGGAAAACAGTCTTTAGCATCACATTGTTTCAGGGAACGTTCCTGCAGACTGTTTATTTGTCAGATCATTATTTCTGTGCCGTGCTCAAAATAACGGAAATAACAAATATCGAGCAGGGTCACAGAAGTCTGGAAACTGCCAGTTTCTTCTTTCCAAGAAAAGCATCCTGGTGACTCAGCAGTAAGGGGCAGATTGGCAGTCCCACAGCAGGGAGACACAGTCTCTGGAGAATCCAGTGATTTTCAGCCTTAATAACACAATGATATTGCACTCAGAATATCTAAGAGCACCCCATGTGTGACCAGCAGCTGGATAGGGATGCTGTGAGGGGGAAGGCATCAGGAGCTGAGGAGAGGACCTGTGAATGCTGGAGAGGAACTAGATGGGTGCTGACCTCAGGCTGGAAGGGTTGGTTTGGAAGGAACCTTAAAGATCACCTATTTCCAACCCCCCTGGAAGGGACCTTAAAGATAACCTAGTTCCAACCCCCCACCATGGGCAGGGATGCTGCCCACTAGATCAGGTCCTGAAGGGTACTGAAAGAGTTTAAAAGTGTACTGAAGACCTTAAATCTTGGGATTAGAAGGTGGGAATACAGGTACCACCGAGTGACTTCTGTACTGTGACCCTAACAATCTGGTACAGTTTGAAGATCTCTGGCTGAAGATGGCTAAAGCCTGGAGGGCTTCCTAGTGCTGCTTCTGCTTGAAACTTACAATGCAAAAACCCCATGTTGACGAGAATAAGTGGTTCCTCTGTGAAACTAAGGCACTGGGGTACACCATTTGTAAGAAACAGCCTCAATTTTCCTTTAAAGTAGGCAAGTACCGTGTTTTTTCATCAGGTTTTTTTTTTTTGCTGTCACGGGAGCCCAAAGGCAGGGAGATGCTTAGGTCAGTCTGTGCAAGCGATGGTTCTTAATGCTGGCGACGACTCCCCTCCCAGCCAGGGAGGATGTGTTGTTCTGGATCAGCTAAATCCGCATCCTGCTCACGCTACAGCGCAGCATCCTGGGTGAAAGGGAGGGAGAGGTTCAGCTTTCAGCCCTCTCACGGTACGTCCCTGCTCCTCCTCAGGCTGCTGGTTATTAATAGCCCGGCATGGCCGCGCGTGGGCCGAGGAGCGCGGGGGGCGGTGTTTGACACATCGCCTGGCGCTGGACGGGGAGGTTGTCCCAGAGTAAGTGGCTCTGCTGGAGCCTTGGGACGATCCAGTTAGGAAGCTCACCTGGCGGCAAAACGCGTGGACAGGGCGAGCCTGTCCCCTCGCAGCCCCACCTCCAGTAGGGAAAAAGACTTTCCCAGAGCATTTTCTGCCCCGGGATGAGTCGTGTCCCCGGTGCTCCTGGCGGGGTGCCGGGGCCCTCCCCGGGAGGGCTTGACCTCCACCCGGCTGCGGGATAACGGTGGGGGAGTCATTACCCGGGAGGGCTCGTTCTCCGCCGGTTGCGGGATAACGGCGGGCGATGCGCGTACGCGCTGCGGCGCTGAGCTGCCGCGCCTGGTTCCCCCCCCCGCACCGCGGCGGGGCGGGAGGCGGGGCGGGGCCGCGGGCTCGGCTCGGTTTGGCCCGCTCGGCTCGGTTTGGCTCCGTTCGGCCGGGCTCGGGATGCTGCTGCGGGTGCGCGCTGCCGTGGCGCAGCTGGCGGCAGGGCTGGGCGCGGGTGCGGGCGCGCAGCCCCCCGCAGAACCCCGGGGCGGCGGAGCCGGAGCCGGGGCCCGGCAGGGATCGCCGCCGCCAGCCGCGTTCTGCCGGCCGGCCTTCCTCCAGCTGACTCCCGAGGAGCTGCGCCGCGCCGACGACCACACGGGGCGGGCGGTGCAGAGCCCCCGCGACGGCCGCCGCCGCCTGCCCTGGAGCACGGGATACGCAGAGTGAGCGGGGCCGGGAGCGGGGCGGCGGCTGCAGCCTGGGGAGGGCAGGACGGCACCGCTCGGCACTGAAGCGGGGACCTTGGGGATGAAAGTGGGTCGCGGCGGGCGATGAGCTGCGTCTGACCCTTTTCCAGGGGCAGCAGCGAGGAGCGGGCGCTGTGGATGCCCGTGATGGGAGAGCATCAGCGAGGGGCTGTGCTCTGACGGATCCCCGAGGGGTTTAGGCTCTTCTGTCCGTTTTGTTTTCTGCTCTTTCTGCACAATACCGGCTATCACCGATGGGGTACCGAGAGCGAAGGAGCTGCGGCCGCTCTGGCAGGACTCAGGGAGAGCAGGAAGCTGGGGATTTCTTGGGAGTGGGACTGCTTGAGACTTCCCCTTCAAGGACCTGATTGTCTTCTTTCACTAGCTGAGAGTTTCACCCCTAACTTAAAGCGGGCGGGAAGGTCAGACTTTGAAGGCTTTTGCTGCTCAGTGCTGCCAGCCCACTCCCACATCCCCTCCGCGAGCTGATCTTCCCGATACCCTAGAGAGCTTTATGAGATGTTGGTTTGCCCCTGGCGATACTGGGGTAGGAGTACCCAGAGGGAAAAAAAATCCCCTTTTCGGTGTCTCAAGTGTTCTTTCACTTGGAAAGTCTGTGCCCAAAGAAAAATCACCCTGTTGTGTTTACAGTTTCTTCCTGTGAGCAGGTTCTGCAATTTAGACCTGAAATCCGCTGTGTCAGCATGGGCTGGGAAAAGTCAGTGTGAATCTTTTTGCAAAAGTTCTGCTGGTTTCATCATCATCACCTTCTCCCCTCCTTCCCTGAGCCCCCTGATCCCCCCAAGAGGTGATGGGACATGGGTGAGGCTGTGATTCTGTCTGTGATTCTGTGTCCCGGGGGTGTATATTTGAGGCTGGTGCAGGTGTTTGGGCAATTATTCTGCTTGGAGCAGTGCTGGGGACCTTCAGCAAACCCAGTTTATTTCTGGTCACCTCCCTTGGTAGGTGTGTGGACAACTGCTCCCCTCTGGACCCAGCTGTGTGTGGGACCCAATGCTGCTCCCGGCCCCAGATCAACTCACAAAACTGATCTGGGACACCTGGGACAGGACAGGACCAGCTGTACAGGGCATCCCTGGGGACATGGGGGCATGAGTGGAGGGTTGGGGATGGGGGGAAGAGGTGCTGCGGGGTGGTGTTTTCTGGAATATGATGTGAAAGAAAGGGCGTTGACACCTTTTTTCTTCCTGGCAGGGTGATAAATGCAGGGAAGAGCCAGCACAATGAGGACCAGGCATGCTGTGAGGTGGTGTTTGTGGAGCGGAGGCCCAGCCCAAGGGGTTGGCTGTCATCCAGGGAAGGCAGTGGGGAGCTGGATGGGGTGAGAGCCGTGGTGTTCACAAACAGGCACACGACAGGGAAAATGCCCAGCAGCAGGGCATGAGATGGGACACATGGTGATGTGTGCACACTGGGGATTCCCTTGGTTTTTGGCCCTTCTCTCTGCCTGCGCCTACCATCCTCCATCCCCATGGGACTGCACCAGGGCTGGCTGGCCCAGGGAGACCACTGGCCCACGTGCCCAGGTGGGCTACAGACGTTGCTGCTGTGCTGGCACCATGGTGCCTCCCCTTCGGAGGCTGCCGGAGGCACGAGGTGTCTGACGCAGGGCTGGGCTCCAGCCAGGGATCAGCTGTGTCCAGACACCCTTGGTCAGCTGCCCACATCGCTCCTGTCTGCCCTGGGACCTGTGAGACTCGTGTCACTGTCCTCAGCTGGTGACCCCAGCTGCTCTGAATTCCCCATCCCATCTGCTTCCCTGTAGACTCGTTTAACCTTCCCTCTTCTCTCCACAGGGCAGGAAAGGTTTTTATTTCCACTACTGGGCTTTGTTCGATGGCCATGCAGGCAGTGGTGCTGCTGTCATGGCATCCGAGAGGCTCCACCTGCACATCTGTGAGCAGCTCCGGGACCTTGTGGAGATCCTGCAGGACCCCTCCCCACCTCCCATCTGCCTCCCGCAAGACACAAAGACTGGTTCTGCAGATCCAAACCAGATGTCCTATGCAGAGGACCATGGGGAGGCCCCAAACGATGCTGTGCCACGCTTTCACCTGGAGAAAGCAGTGTCCCATGAGAGCCTGGTGATCGGCGCCATTGAGAATGCCTTTAAGCACATGGTGAGGATCCTTGGCCTGTGGGATCATCTTGGGCATCCCCTGGAAGCACCTTTTTGCTGTCTGTGTCTGCATCAGCTTGTCCCCACTGGCAAAAGGCAGCTCTGCAGCAAGGATGGGATTGCAGGGAGGCCTCCAAGCATGATGGTCTCAGAGAGGGCTCTGTGATGCCCCGCATCACAGCTTTCAGAATGAGCTTTCAGAATGCAGAGGCTTTGGGCTCCAGGCCTGTGTGGATGCTTCATTACACTTTGTTCCAGGATGCCCACCTACTTCCCTCCTGTCTTGGTCTTTCCTGCCTGTCCCACTGCCCCAGTTAAGCCACATCCCTGGCTGCCCCACAAGACCCCTGCCCCCACAAGCCCTACAGCCAGTCTGGCTGTGTGGGGAAAGGTACCCTGGCTGGTCACTGCTTCCCACCCGAAGCTCAGGTGCTGCTGGAGCAGCCAGGTACTCTTCGGGGCTGCCCACCTACCCTGCCTGCAGCCTCTCTCTGTCTTCCCAGGATGACCAGATCGAGCAGGAGCGGGCATCCCAGCACCTGGCCGGGGGCTGCTGCGCCCTGGCTGCGATCTACCTCATGGGCAAGTTCTACGTGGCCAACGCTGGTGACAGCAGGTACAGCCCCACAGAGCAGCCCTCACCCTTTGCTCAGTGTCTGGGGACACCCCAGTAGAGTGGGGTGGTGCTGGAGGCATGGCTGGTGAGGAACACCTGGCTCCATCCCTGTCTAGGCAGAACTGGGCAGAGTCATCCCCTGCTGGCTCCATGCCCTGGGGGCAATGTACCCTGCCGTGATCTCTGTGTTTGTCCGTTGCACACATAGGGCTGTAGAATTGCCTCCCAAAATCTGGGACGTGCTCCCTTCCTTCCTAACAACATCCTCTCTGCTACCCAGATGGTTCTGGACCACACCCTGGCCCCTGCTGCTGGCAGTGGCCTGGGCTGCAGGTTGGGGAGTGAAAATTGCTCTCAGCAAAGCTTTCAAAGATGTGCAAGAAGTCATTTCAGGGTACACTTCATACCAGAGACCTGTTTTAGGAGAAGAATACAAATCTATGTGTAGTGGGAGCTTGGAGCCCAAGAATTTTAATTGCCATATGTAATTCCAGGGGTGGGCTACTGTAACTGCACCTGTGTGTGCCCACACCCCCAAGATTTGGCAGAAGGGCAGGTCCACACTACAGGTGACAATGCAGGTGAAGCTGGTTCAAGCTGCCCTGTATTTATCATTGGATCAAAGAATGGTTTGGGTAGGAAAGGACCTTAAAGCTCATCTTGTTCCACTCCCTGACATTTGCAGGGACACCTTCCACTAGACCAGGTTGTTCCAAGCCCTGTCTGACCTGGCCTGGAACATTTCCAAGAATGGGGCAGCTGCAGTTGCTCTGGGTATTTACTGCAGGTTACCTTCTCCTCAGCAAAGTCAGAAGAGCAAATACAGGCTCTGGTCAATTTTCTGAGGCTGGATATGCTTCCAGCTCTGGAACAGAGAAGGAGATCCCTCTTGCCTCTGCTTTTGGGTGCAGGTCCCCCTCCATGGCAGCAGTTGCCAGGCACCTGCCATGCAGGATGTCAGTGTGCACAATGTTCTGAGGTTGTCACTGTGCCTCTAGGGAATAGTCTATGTTGCCTCCTCAGGCATCAGAGCTGAACTCAGCCTGGCCTTACATCATTGGAGGAGACTCACAGCCACCAGTGTTGGAGATCCTTGGGCCTACCATCACATCCAGAAACATCTCATAATCAGACCTTTATGGTTTTTTGAGACATTATACTGAAAGAGCAGCCCCAGCAGCAAGTGACAGTGCTGGTGTGGGATGCGCACGTGCACCCGTGTCCTGCTCCAGGTGATTTCTGCTCCTGCTGCATGCAGCTCCCTTCTGAAGGAGGGTGCCCCACCTTTGTGCTGCTCCCTTTCTAACCATATCCTGTCCTTTGATTTGGTCTGCTTCATCCCCCTCTGCCCCATGCTTCTCTCCCATTTTCCCTTCCTTTCTCTCCTGCACAGGAGGGAGGGATGCCATGCCCTTCCCAGGGTGGGCAGTGAAGCCAGGAAGCAGCCCCCACCTCAGATGGGGAAAAGGGCGGGCAGCAGAGGGGAAGGGGTTGCACCACTCCTGGGAATCAGCCCTGGAGAGCCAGGCTCAGCTCCTCTGCCAAGTCTCCTCTCCTTCTCTCTAATCTCATCCTTCCATGTTTCATTGCAGGGCCATTATCATCCGTAACGGGGAAATCATTCCAATGTCCAGGGAGTTTACTCCAGAGACAGAGAGGCAGAGACTGCAGTTTTTAGTAAGAAAGACCTTTCTTCTAACCCCATTCCTGCTGAAACACCTCCTGGCCTCTTCCCAGTCTCTTGTGCTGCCAGCTGGGCTGCTGCCGTGGTGGGGTTCTGGAGCCAAGGGCAGCCCCATGGCTGGGAGCTGCTGTTGGCACTTCTCCATCCCAGATTGCTCCCTGGGATGGAAAGAGGCACTGGGATGCAGGGAGCTGGCATGGCGGCATCCTGTGGCTGGCAGAGCCCTGGTTTGCTGTGGGCTCAGTGTGAGGGTCTGTGACTGCGAGCCTGGCACAGCTGGGACATGGAGAGCCCAGGCTTTTGGCATGGGGCTGGATTGGTTCGTTTGCATGGAGCCAGTTTGGTCCATCTTGTCCTGCTGCTGCCCAGGGAACAGGGAGCATCCCCTGCCTGGGCTGCTGTGACCTGGAGGAGCGTGGCTCTGCTCCATCCACCGTGCTCGCTTTCACTGTCAGAGGAGCTGCAGTGCTCCTGCTGAGTCCTAGTTTCTTCCCTGGCTGCTCCCTGGAGAGTCAGAGCTGACGTGTGCCAGCGGGTTTCTGTCTTTCTCCCTGAAAACTCCCTGTTCTTCTCCTGGATGAACCCCCTGGTGCCACCCAGGGAGACTCTTCAAGGTTATAAAGACCTCTCTCAGGGTAGCACAGGGGAGGAGGAGTTTGTGTTGGAGAAGGTCTTGCTGGATGAAATTTCCTGGCTTGCAACATACTTGGAAAAACACTGAGGCGTTTTTTCTTGGATCTATTTTTGAATGACCGAGAGGAGGAAACTGCTGTGATCAGGATCGTCTTCAGTTGGCTGTGAGGGGCAGGACGCAGGCTGGGGACAGGAACACGCTGCTCTGCTACATGATGCCGAGGCTGTGGTCAGGGATCCTCCGGCGAGGGCTGGGGGTCTCTATGCCTCTGCACCAACCCCCTGCCACCCCATCTTCCCAAGAAATCTCCTCTTCTCTTTCTCCTTTTTCTTTCCCCTTCGGCATTTTCCAACACTCCCTGCTCCTGGTCCCCTCCATACTGTGCTCCATCAGGACTTGGGGCTGTCCTGGGTAGGGCTCTGTGCTGCTGCTCATCCCTTGTCATGGTCACAGCTGGGACACTGTTTCAGAAAAGACCCATCACTCTTTTCCTTGGGTGAGTGCCATTCCCTGCGCTGAGCCTGGGATCCCAGGAAGTTTGCAGCTATTACTCCTTCCAGGTAAATTCCAGCTTCTCCTGGAATTTGCTGGGGTTTGATTGTTTGATTCCTTTTGGAGGCCTTTATTTCCCAAAACTCTCTATGTAAAAGCTTCACCTTCTTGCTGAGTGCTGCCATGGCTGTCCTCAGCTCCAGTTTCCCCTCTGGCTTAGCACAGGTGTGTGGTTTTAAGGTGCTTTACCAGCACCTATTCAAGTTGCTCCAGATCAGCCAGTGTTATCCCATCATGGAATGTCGTAGCCGAGGTCCCGGTGGGTGGTGGATCCTGACCTGGGCAGAGCTGGATCCACAGATCCCGTTGTCCAAGCCCTGTGGCTGAGCTGACACTTCTTCCTGCAGGCATTGCTAAGGCCTGAGCTGCTGGGGAAGGAGTTCACCCACCTGGAGTTCCCCCGCAGGATCCAGCCCAAGGAGCTGGGGAAGAAGATGCTCTACAGGGACCAGAACATGAATGGCTGGTAACCCCCAAAACGCTGGTGGCACTGGGGTCCTTCTGTGGTGGCTGCTCATCTCTGTCTTCCCATCCCACAGGGCAGGGGGCTCTGGTACACTGGGTACCCAGGTCCCAAGTGGTCAGCGGAGGTACTGGAAGCCTTCAGCTGCTGACACCTTGTCTCTGGCTTCTTTTAACCAGGGCTTACAAAAAGATAGAAGAGGATGACCTGAAGTTTCCACTTGTCTTTGGGGAAGGCAAAAAGGTGAAGTGCTGTGGCAAAAGCAGGTTATTTCCTGCCTGCTCTCACTGTTTTGGGGGATTTCAACCCATTTTTGGTAGTGCTGTCATCACTCCAAGGCCACCAGTTCTCAGCTGGGAATGAAGCTGGAGATAAAGCCGCTTAAAGGTCCCTTTTGATTCCACCATTCTCCAGGCTCGGATGATGGCCACAATTGGAGTCACGAGAGGCCTGGGAGACCACGACCTCAAGGTGTTCAGCTCCAACATCCACATCAAGCCTTTCCTGTCCTGCTTCCCAGAGGTAAGCCTGGCTGCCAGCTGCTTTGCACCCAGGGGTTCCTGCAGTGGCCGGAGCCACTTAGCGGGACCAGGTCCATGATATGCCCAGTGCAGCAGGAGCCTCCTCTGCCTCTCTGCCGCTCACCCTTGCATCTTGCCCTGTTGCCTGCCAGGTCAGAGTTTATGACCTCACGCAGTACGAGCACTGCCCTGACGATGTGCTGGTGTTGGGCACCGATGGGCTCTGGGATGTGACTAATGACAAGGAGGTGGCTGGCGTTGTGATGGAGGTGCTGACGAGCTACGAGCCCAACGACCCGTGTAGGTGAGCTGCAAGTGGGCAGGGGGAGAGGCATGTCCTGCACTCCACCACCTCCCCTTGGCCTGGCTCCTTAGGGCAGTGTTGTGGCCGTGCATCCCTCTGGCCTCCACAACGTGCACTGCTCCCCTGGATGTGCGTATCTGAGCCTGGATCTCTCCAAGGGACCCTATCCTGCACCTCTAGCTGCTCTAGCTTCTCCCTCCTTGCCAGGATGCTTCATCAGGGGGTCTGGGGTCACTGCTGAGCCATGCTCTGCTGTGCCCCCAGGTACACCATGGTGGCCCAGGAGCTGGTGATGCGGTCACGCGGGGTGCTGAAGGAGCGGGGCTGGCGGCTGGCCAACGACAAGCTGGGCTCTGGTGATGACATCTCTGTTTTTGTGATCCCTCTGGGTGGCCCCGGCAACTACACGTGATGCGGAATGAGCCTGGGGCAGCGGGGCTCCCTTGCCTGGATGGACATGAGTGGGACATTGCCTCAGGGCTGCCTCTCCTTTAAGCACTTGTTTTCTGAACTGCAAGAAGAGTAAGGAACCTGGAGTCTCAGTCTGTGCTCCTGTCCAGAGCATCTCCCTCCACCTGCTTGTATCCCAGTCCCAGGTGGAGACGGAGAGGCCTTGGATAGAGAATGAAGACTGAGGTTGAGGGATGTTTTTGTGCTGCTACATTCTCAATGCTGTGAAAAGCCTGAAGGTTCCTTGGCTCCTCAGCATGTCCTTTGCCCCTTGCCATGGCTGTGCTGACTCCCGCCCTGTGCAGCAGCCGTGGGGCTGCTGGGGCACTCACACCTGCTGCAGTCACCCCCCATCTCCTGCCCTGTGATGCTTTTGCCAGTGACACTGAAGCTGCTCTTGGAGCTGGGAGCTGGGGCTCAGATGGAATGTGACTGGGAGTAAAGCCCCATGGGCAGCTGGGCAATGCACAGCCTGTCACAAGTCCAGTTGTGGCCACACAATGGCCATCCCAGCCTCGTGCTCCCAATTTTCAGCCCCTCACACCTTCATTCTGTCACGTACCTTGTCTCAGTCTCCAGTGTGGGAGACTGGAGCAGTGACCAAGCTCTGCCGTTCACCCAGAGCCCTGAGGAGGGATAAGCCATTGCACCAGCACTGGCTGTGCCACAGGTTCTACTCCCATCCTCTCATGCCTTGGATCACTGCAGTGCTTCTGAAGCCAATTATTTATTAACTGGAGAGCTGAGCTGGAAAATGTCTAAATCCTTTCTTGGTGTGGGGAGTCTGTGAATGTATGTCTGTATTTTGGAGTGGTTCTGAGTTAGAGCCTCACACAGAGCAGCCCTATTCAGGCGAGCTTAACAGCTTAACTGCACTGGATCTGCTTAGCCCAGGGCTGTAAAAAACAGCTTGGTGTGACCAGGGCAGGGGAAGACAGCTCCCACGTTTTCCTTAACAATCTCAAAACTGGTGCAGAGGGGAGCTGGAGTTGTTGATCTCTGCACAGGATTTTTGCATCACACACATCTCTGACCTAGAGCATCCATTTCCCAGACCTCTGCGGAGTGTTGTATCCTCTTAAACTGTGAGGGATTGTCCCATCCTGGCATTATGGGGATGGGGAGAGCTAGGCCATAGTCCCTTGTTTGGGAAAGGCTCCATGGCATCAGTAGTGTGTGTCCTGTCACTGGGTGCAGCCAGCTCTTGTCAAGTGTCACCTCTGGTGAATGTTGTTTGTCTCCTGTAACCAGTGAGATGTAAATAAACGGGGTGCACATAATGGAAAGTGAAAGTTATGCAGCGAGATTTGAACCTGTTGGCATCCACGCTGAAAGGAGCAGGGAGTGGTGCTGGGGCCGGGAGCCTGTCCTTGTGTAGCACTGTGTGTTTAAATAAAGATTTTGTCACTCGCAGTCCTACTTCAAAGTCTTTCTTTGCAGAGCTCCTGCAAAGAAGACTTACCGAAAAGCCAATTAGCTCTGATTAATTTATGTAGGCAGGCAAACAGGCCTGCACAGAGCCATGTGAGCTGCTGTCCCTCTGCCCTTGGCACTGGTCAGAGCCCATGGAGTATCCATCCGGTGCCCATGGGCAGTGGGAACTGCTGCTGTGCTGCCAGTCTCAGCATGGTGCTGCCTGGGGGTCTTGGGTCCCTGGGTCTGGCTGGGAGGGAGCAGCAATGGCCATTCTGGTGGGAACAGGAGCATTACACACGGGATGGAAGGGAGAAAAAGCTAATGGTTTCCCTGTCTGTGGGGGAGGGAGTGGAGCAGTCTGTGGCTCCCAGGAATGTGACTGTCCCTCTCTGGGAGTTCAGACACTCAAGCGGCAGCTACCTCTGCCTCGAGGGTGGGCTGCCTGCTGGAAGCATCCCTGCTGTCCCACATCCCTCTGACGGCCATCTGGTACCCCTGATACTCTCTCCACACTTGTTTGCACAGCCCTGTTCCCCTGGCACATTCCTTTTCTTGCTGGTGGCTAAGAACTGGCTCTGCTTTTCCAGGTCGCTGCCCGGCTGCTGGATAAGGCAAGGATGCAGAGGCTGCATTTAAAGCTTTCCCTGTGGTTCCCTTTTTTACTAAGGAAACATTTTCTTTGGAACCAACTCCTGGGCTGGGGCTTGATAAATTAAGAAAAATTGTCTGCAAGCCCTTAAAATAGCAGCGGTTTATAAGCCTGGGTCTGGGCCAGGCTCATGGGGCTGTCTCTCCCTGGCTGGGGAACAGGAACTCTGTCCTGCAGCTGGATGTCATGGGGGGAACAGCCACTTGGTCCTCCCTCCCGACAGCCCGTGGTGGGCGCGGGGAGCCGGAGCCCCCACCAGTTGCACCGGGGTCACCTTAATGCGAGGCACAACATGTCACAGACCCCTCTGCCAGGGCCCCTGCGGAGGGGACTGAGACCCTGGGGACAGGGCATGTCCCTCAGCCACCTCCGTGTCACAGTGGGAAGCGGTCTTTGCTGCTGGTCCTACCTGGCACAGGGGCGATGAGGGCAGCAGCTCAGCCCCTCCCCACTTGGCCTCGGGAACCTGAACCTGCAGAACGCCCTCGGGGCGCCCAAGGGCTCCGCGGGGAAACACCGGCAAGTCCTGGGGGTCCCGGAGCCGGGCGGGGGCAGAGCTGGGAGGGGCACGGCTCGTCTCGGCTCGTCTCGGTTCGGCACGGCACGGCACGGCACGGCACGGCACGGCACGGCACGGCACGGC